>CM063509.1:106308020-106365520 GCA_032207245.1 Pardosa pseudoannulata
TTTCCTTTCTTTGAAATGAATAAGTCTTGATTTTTTTTTTAAAATTTCTTTTATTTTAGCGATCCTCGAAAGTTTTCTCGCGACCCCCAGTTTGCGCATCGCTGACCTATATGGTGCTCCTATAATGAAATGGTCAGCAAGATCCGCGGCATTCTATAGGCGAATGCAGAACAGGCATGTGCCCCCGCGTTATTTAAACTTAAAAAACAATAAGAAACTAATATTCACATAAACGAAGATTCGATAATCACATGTCGAATTGACTTATTCGAAAAATTAACCTTTTACCTGTTTTTTATTTATTTTTATTTTTTAAGTAATTTTCCACTGTTAATAAATTTATATTAAACTTGAAGTAATATACTTACGTAGCGCATGATCATCGCACGCCGACATACTCTGTCACGTGTTGTGCAGTACACAGTACGCTGAATCTTACAACTGGACTCGATTATGTTTTTAACGGTGTAACTGATTCGCTACATAAGACCGTGTTCATGTGTTGTGCATGCACGGAAATAGATTAAAAAAGAAAGAGAGAAGTTAAATTTTATTGCTTGATTGGCAGCGTGATCCGCCCAGATTCAATGACTGATTCTCGAAACTCTGTTACTAAGTTATTAACAACACCAGTAAGTGTATCTATCCTGGGCCCAACATGCTTCTCGCGGTCCAAATGAACTTGAAACATTTTTGGCGCCTGGCGATCGGCCAAGTATAAATCGCATCCTATAGACACTCTTTTAATAAAAAGGGAAATAGCAAATTCAATTACATTTTACGATTCAAAGAAAATGAAATGATTTAGGAAAGCACAATCAAATTTAAATGTCAATGTTTGGCTGCCAAATGTATTATTTTGTATTTATAACAAGTAAGCTACAGATCTGCTGATAAATATTTGTTTGACCTGTTTGGTACCAGCTATATCGGATTCTGCTGGCCTATGCAGAAAATTCTGAGTGGTTCACATTTGCAAATTTCTTTAGAGAAATTTCACCACATGGTAGAACTGAAAATTCCAAGGGTTATGTGTGACTCTTTTAAAGTCTCTGTTAGTAGAATGAGATTATTACTTCCTTGTACAAAATAAAGTTAGTATTATAATCACAATACATTTTAAGGCTCAAATTTTAACACTAAATTTACAGACCCAGCCAATTTGACTCATTAAAAATTTGATATATATATATATATATATATATATATATATATATATATATATATGACATGTCGTGGTACAGAGTTAAGGCGAATGGATAACAGTCTTCTTGATAATAGTTTTATTAACTCATCGTTCTTAAGAAAAGCAACTTGCGCCATTTTTATTGTTCGTGGCGGAGCTATTCGTGAAGGTGTTGACCGCTCCATGTCCACGCGCCAGTTTAAACTGATCTGTTTGCAAGCTCATCAAATAGCTCAAAAATGCTTCCGCCTGACCGGATTATCCTGAAAGCTTACGCGAGCGTGGGTCTTTTTCATTTATTTTATTATTATAAAAGAGCTCTCTTTTTAAAGTCGTTTTAAATTCACATAATTTCCAACTACCCCTTTTTTAGACCTGACATATATATATATATATATATATATATATATATATATATATATATATATATATATATATATATATATATATATATATGATATATATATGTATATATATATATATGTATATATATATATGTATATATATATATATATATATATATATATATGTATATATATATATATGTATATATATATATATATATATATATGTATATATATATATATGTATATATATATATATATATGTATATATATATATGTATATATATATATGTATATATATATATGTATATATATATATATGTATATATATATATGTATATATATATATATATATATATATATATATATATATGTATATATATATATATATATATATATGTATATATATATATATATATATATATATATATATATATATATGTATATATATATATATATATATATATATATATATATATATATATATATATATGTATATATATATATATATATATATATATATATATGTATATATGTATATATATATGTATATATATATATATATATATATATATATATATATATATATATATATATATGTATATATATGTGTATATATATATATATATATATATACATATATATATATATATATATATATATATATATATATATATATATATATATATATATATATATATATATATATATATATATAACTTTAATATCAATTTTCAAAAACATACGTTGGTTTTTAGTTAAGTAATAAAATATATGTAAACTTTCATCCCTCTTCCCCACAGATCCCCTTCATTTCGCATTATCAAATGTGGTATACCTATTTTCACGGTTGTGAGCCAATTTGACTAATAGAAAGGTTTAACAGTTAATCGCATAACATGAAATTTATTGGTCCTATCAGGCCGGGGCAACAGTCAAGTCGCACGTGATTTGTTTCTCTTCTCATTCACGCAGATGGCCTCTACAAGTTTTCTACAACATTTTAGATTTAGCAGTTATCAATGCTTGGATTCTTTATAAAGAGTCGATTCAAGTAAATATTTCACGAAAAGATTTTATTTTCCAATTGGCTGAAGAGCTAAGAAGTAAATATAGAGAAGTCGTCGAGAACACTTCCATTCCAATGACAGAAATTCGTGCTACTGACTCACGGAAGAATTGTTAAGTTCAGCACTCATGCAACAGAAACAGATGTAGAAACCATTGTGCTAAATGTAATAGAAATGTTTGCGGAAAATGGGTTTCAAAAACAGATTTTATATGTAAAAAATGTTTTCCATGAATTTTTTGATAATAAACATTTTATTTAAATTATTTTGGAACTATTTTCTTTGCAAAAAACTTCAATTTTCTTGTATGAGTCAAATTGGCTCACTTCAGTAAAAATAGGTATGTGATCAACATCCGTAAATCTAGTGTTAACTAAAATATTTATCTTGAATTTTAAGTTGTTACATTTGTTTGTACGTACAAGAAAACCATGATTTTGAAACTTTATCCATTTTGACCATTCCTTAACTTATTATAATTAGCTACTCTTGACGGTTGTACGTGCGTATATCTCTTGCATAGCTCAAAAAACGATTACATGCAAAAGGTCGAAATTTTGTATTTAGAACTATTATCACATTTTGTTGTGCCCCTCACCTTTTGACTGTAATCTGAACTCTGTATAACGAGATATTTCAATATAACGTCTATAAACACTATGGGGTATAACTCTAGCCATAAAATAATAAAATTATGTATTTAGGACTGTTATAACAGAGTGTGCGCCTCTTTTTTATTGTTATCGATGGAAATACAGTTCAGGGTGCCTCCTTGTTTTATTGGCGATATATTTTGGCGATAAACATCCATAACAGCAATACAAATGCAATAAAAAGCTCAAACTGTTATTATTAAAATAGTGAAAAACAGAGTATAGATAAAATTTATACACAGATTGCGCCAAATTTTTAAATTTGCAAACGCATGGAGAAAACTTTTTAAAAATACCTAAATCATACTTAAATTTACGATAAAACAGGGGTGAAAAAAAAAAAAAGAAAGGCAGCAATGAAAGTGAAACATCTATTATAACTAATTAATCTATTATATTCTAACTATCAGTATTCAAATACTTAAAACTGTATATAAAAATTTCATACTCAGTTACAGTCGGAAATACCTAGGGTTGCCCTATGTAAGAAAACTCGCATACTTAGCGATGATAAATACAGATAAAGAATCAAAATCAAGGGGCACCCTAAACTGCAGTGAAGCCTCGTTATCTGCCATGTACATAATGAACATTTTCATTATAACGTATATAAACGCTGGGGAGCAAAGGTGAAAAACACTTATTGCATGTAACGTATATAAGCGCTCTACTGCATGACTTAAAAATAATAAGCCGTAAAATGTCTAAATTTTGTATTTAAGACTCTTATAAAGTCTAGCTGTGCATGTCCTTTTATGTATATATGCATGTGTGTGTGTGTGTGTACATCCATTATTTTGATGATCATGTCAGATGATTCACTTTACATTCAAAATCTGTTTCAAGGGTTCTACCATATTGCAGTCGAGATATATCACAGGCAATTTTTTCTGCTCGTTGTCATTTTTCTACTTACTGTTAGAAATCTCTGGATTAGAGGGCTCGGCTCGGCAATTCAGTTGTACCATTGCCTTGCATGCCTTGTACATGCAACTTCTGCGTCATAATGATATCAGAAGTCACCAGAGATGGGAATTAGGAATAGAGCTGTGACCAGTGGAAAAAAAAACCCGGGTTTTGGGGAAGGGAATTTTGAAAATTTCCGAAACATGGAAATTTTGAAGTATTTTGAAGTCGCCAATTCCTATGACACAATGAGAACCATCATTTATTTTCTGTCTTTGTTGTAGACCCCAAGAGTTGATATTTTCACAAAATTTATCTATTATATGCTATGAAAAAAATGAATAATTGGGATTAACTAACTATATTTGTCAATGTATCATGTTTAGCATGAAAACATGAGTATATTTTTCCTTTGAGAAATATACAATATTTTTATTATTACATAGATATTAGGCAATAATCTGTAGTATCACAAAACCCATAAATCATTATTTTTCTTGGATAATATCTCTCTCTCGCTCCCCCTCTCTCCATCTTTCTCTCTCTCTCTCTCTCTCTCTCTCTATATATATATATATATATATATATATACACACACACATATATATGTATATGTATATATATATACATATATATATATATATATATATATATATATATATATATATATATATATATTTATTTATTTACGCCGAGCGCTGGCCGAATGGTTAGGGTGCTGACTTTCGGTACCGGTGTTCGTGGGTTCGAATCCCACAGTGGCATGAATGTTCGTAGCCGTTCGGAATCGGCTTTAAGCAGTAGGTCCCGGTCTCATTAGCCCTCGTGTTGCAAAAAAGTAGACCGTAGCACTCCAAACCAAACCAAATTAAACTCTCTCTCTCTCTCTCTCTATATATATATATATATATATATATATATATATATATATATATATATATATATATATATATATATATATATATAAGCAATGTTTGTGTGTGTAGGAATTGGACACAAAATGCAACATTGTCGTTTCATTACACCTTTAAATGATATATGCATTACAAAAAATAATAAACTGTTATTTTAAATTTCAAGATATTTGTTTTTATATTACAAAAGGAGGGGAAAAGTTTAGCATAAAGCAATTTACATAATAAATAAGGATAAAAAATAATGTATATAATTATTATGTTAGCAATTAAAATTGAGACAACCAGTTATGTGTTTGATAAGACTAACAGGGTAATTAATTACATAAGCACTATAAAATCATTTAAATGCTGTTTGTTATTATTTCATGTATATATATATATATATATATATATATATATATATATATATATATATATATATATATATATTGCCAAAAGTAAAAAAAAAAATCTATTAGAAATAATATGCTAGTTCTTAAATAGCCACTGTTGAAAAAATAAATGTAAACACTGTTAAAATGATTTCTTCCCAAAGTTTCCAAAATTCCAGGTTTTTTACTTATCTAATTAGGAACCATAATTTCCCCTCTCTGCCGCACCATAATGACGACTTATGACGCAGATGTCGCCTGTGACATATCTCGACTACAATATGGTAGCACCCTGAGTGAGAACATTTTGTTTGTCTTCCACAAGTGTGGCTGAGTGGGGAGAGATTAATCATAATCATTATTTAGATCATATTATTAACATAGCAGGATAATCATAATCATTATTTATTAACATAGCAGGACACTGAAGACTAATATAAAACAAGATATTATTTTATAAATTTATTCAAGCTGTGAAATAAAAAAAATACAGAATAAAAAGCTCTTCTACTTCAACAGGTATATGTTTGAGCTGGACTGCCTGAGCCTGGTTCTCTAGTTCAGGTTTTTCCGTTCTTAAATCAGTTCCCAAGACCTGGAAAGTCAGGAAATTGCAAAATGAGAAGAAAAAATACTGATATTTATGAAAAATCAGGAAAATTTACAAATATTTCATAAAATTCTGGGAAACGTCCAAAATAAAATGAAGAAAATAATTTAGAGGTTCATTTCCTCTTATATGTATTTCAAGGAAAGGATTTTGGCAAGTTATTTAATATAGTATATAATTTTTTTTCTCAGTTTTCATAAAATTTGTTGCGCTACGACTTACTGGATTTATTTTTTCTAAACTGCGTGCTATGAGTTTATATAGAGCAATTTGTCGCAACGTCACGAACTACTATAATGCCCTTCACATTCATTTTCATGTTTACAATAGCCAATAGACAAACAATAAACTGCCCTTTCGTTTGAAACTAAATCCAGAATTGTCATAAGTTGAGATGTGCCGTGCTGCTTAAAATCGCCTTATTGTATTAATTTTATAAGAATCAATCTAAAAAGAACATACTACTTTTAAGTAAATAAATTCTTTTAAATTAATAATTTTGCTAATGCTGATGACAACTAATGCCACTTTTAAATTAAATTACATTTGACCTGCTATTGCGTGTCATTTGGGTCAGCGAAAGTCAAGGAACTTATCAGATAATTTTTCCTCGGAGCCCGATAAATAGAAAGCTTGGGTATATCGTTGAAAACTAAGATTTACATGAGCTTTTTCCTTGCCCTCAAACTTTTAGGTTCACTATATTCGGAATATTACCTGAGCACAATTATTTCGATAGGCTTATCTTATTATGGAATAGAGATTACCTAAATATAAACTGCATGAAACAGACTTGTCAATTCTGCGGGTTTAACTCGACAGTCCCGTATTTTTAACCATTTTTTGCTTTGGGGGATGGGGTATACGAGAATTGCCGGATTTTTGAAGGGGAAAACATTAAACTTCCGTTCGCGCCTTTTTTTGCGACGAAATTTTTACTTCGGCTGTGCCAAATGAGGGATAATAGCGGCAATGCAATCAGACTATAATCAAAATTTTGTAGTCCTCAGTAAAAAGACATCTATATGCAATATACGTGTATACATTGCATATGCAATATATGAAATATATATGCAATAAAAAAATTTTATTGCATAAACTCTTAATTCTATATCATTGATCAAGTACGAATATTTTCCCCTTCGAAAATCCGGCAATTCGTACATCCCAGCCCACCAAAGCAAAAAATGTTTAAAAGTCCGGGACTGTCGAGTTAAACTCGCAGAACTGGCAGTCTGTTTCATGCAGTTTATATTCAGGTAATCTCTATTCCATAATAAAATAGGCCAACGAAGTAATTGTGCTTTGGTAATTTTCCGAATATAGTGAACCAAAAAGACTGAGGGGAAGTAAAAAATGTACGAATGCACGAATTGTACGAATGTTTGAATTGCCGGATTTTCGAAGGGGAAAACATTAAACTTCCGTTTGCGCCCTTTTTTGCAACAACGAAACGAAATTTTTACTTCGGCTGGGCCAAATTAGGGCTAATAGTGGCAATGCAATCAGACTATAGTCAGAATTTTGCAGTTATCAATAAAAAGACATCCATATGCAATATATATGTATACATTGCATATGCAATATATAAAATATATATGCAATAAAAAAAAATTATTGCATAAAGTCTTGATTCTACATCATTGGCTTCCATACATCACAGATATATGAGATTGGAGCCGTAAATATTACAAAAGGATAAAATAATAACAAACTTCATAAAATCTACATTAATAAACAAGAACAATAAAATATTAAAAACAAAAGAAAATCAATCTCTGGGAGTCACCTGCATGATCTCTCTTGCTTCCCAATATCGATTGTAGAGGTTTTCCTCATTTCAAAGATAGGCACTTTGCAAAGTGGTCTTTGACCATATCAAAATTTTGTTTGCACAGAGGGCATAAGGGTCTATTATAGATGTTTATGTGGCAAAGATGTTTGGCGAGGCAATCGTGACCGGTCTCCAGGCGAAATGTCGCAACTGCGATGGATCTGAGAAAATCTGGGATTTCACAAATCGAATGCCTCCAGTTCTTATCCTTCATATATAAAGTTAATTTAGCTTCATATTTTTCCTTGTAGTATTTATTATTACTACTTTTATTGATGTAAGTGGGTACATCACAATTATCTACTTGCAAAATTTCTATTCCCTTTTTGGCTATATTTTGCGTGTATTCATGCAATGGGCTCATTACCATCATTGTTACAATTTTTATATATTTTCTTAAATTGCAAACTTATAATTTTTTACTTCTTCCCACCTTTACTCCAGAGGTGGGGTAAAATAGGTATTGATTAAAAAATGCTAATAATTACGTAAAATTTCATTAAAACTAAATTTTTTCGCTACAAACACATTTATTTATGAAACAGTTACAATTTATATTGGAAAACTGTCGTGGCAAATGTTATAAAGTTGATGTTCCTTTAAAATGTTTATAATTTGATCCTTCTGAACTATGTCAGTGTCATCATTATCTGGGAATATATAAAATTCATCATTTAATCATTTCCTTACATATTTCGCTATGCAATCTTCCCTATCCATTCCAGTAATCTGCCCTATAAAAAGTTTTCTATTGAATTTTTCCCAGCAAAGTTTACGATGACTAAATTGCCGGTCATTATTTTATGTAAATCAAGCTTACAATTTGAGTTTAAAACATGTTGGGCCACGTTCGAATCTTATTTAGAAAGATTTCCTGTGCCTTGTAGAGCAGCATTACTTTGTTCGTTGGATTTTATGTTTGGGGCATTTTTTTTTTCTTTTTCGTTGAACGAGCAATTTATTCTTCTAAAGAGCATTCTTTTTCGACTGACAATTTCTAAGGAAAAGAAAAACCTTATCTGGGGAAGAAATGGAAAAATTAGAAGTGGTTGAACTGGAAGTTTGCGCAGAAAGAGCTTCCATAGTAGCTGTTGTTGAAGGCTGTGCAGCATTGTTTACTGTTATTTATCCATCTTTTTCAGTTAACATTATTTTGTGTTCAACTACCCATTTGTCAATGGAATTAAGTCCAGCTGCTTAAAGCCTTTTACTACATTTTCACCTTTCACAGGGTCAAATAGTTGTTTCAGCATGTTAGGGGATGTCGCTCTGGACACCTTGAAGATGGCTCTCCCTGTACAACATCTTCAGGAATTTTTTCTCCAGGTACGCTTCATAGGGGCAAATACTTCAACATCCAAAGGTTTCAAAAATATCAATTAGAAAGATGGTTTTCAAAAATATTTAAACACTTAACTGCAAAATGTTTCAGATGCTAGTTATAAAACAATGATTCACATTTAAACATCATGTGCCAGAAACCAGTTGAACTGCTTGCAGGTCTCTGAGAGTTACCTCTGATGCAATTCTAGTAGACATCGTTAAATAACAGCTTCAAACAAGCAAATGACTTGAGTATTCCATATTACTCCACGATTCTTTTGAGATTCTTCTTGAGGAAAAAACGGAATGCAAATTGGAGCAGGCTGCAAAAAAACAGCGGTTCAGGTTCAAATAGCTTTTGTAAATAGGAAGGTTTTCCTCTTTGCAACAGAAAAAATTGATTCGCTTGTAACATAGCACAACAGTTATGTTTGAACTGCCATGAACAAATATTTCATTTAAGTACGTGATGAGTTTGAAATCGTATCTTCTTCTTCTGCACTGGCATGACAGCCCAGGATAGGCTCTGACCTTCTCAATAAGCTTTATCTAAGACATCCTTCTGGAGGCCAAATTCTTCCAGGTTTTTGCTTTAAGTACCTGAAGGTCTCTTTCCAGGCAGTCTGTCCATCTCAGGTTGGGTCTTCCTCGTCCTGTAGGTTTTTCATCGAAAACCCTTTTGGTTGTTCGGTCATTTTCCATTCTGATTAAATGGCCTGCCATTTTATTCTTCGCAATTTGATGAAATTTATTATGTCAGGTTCATTATATAAATTATATAATTCCAAACTTGATCTCTTTAGCCATATATTATTTTTTTGTATTCCTCCAAATATACTTCTAAGGATTTTTCTTTCAAAGTTCGCCAGTATCCTTTCATCTGACAAAGTTGTTGGCCAGGTTTCACATGCATAAGTTAAAACTGATCTTATTAGACATTTGTAAAGTAAAATTTTTATTTTCCTTTTTATTAATTTTGATTTCATATATTTTCGTAGGCCATAAAAGCATTTATTTGCCATCCTAACTCTCTTGTGGATCTCTGTAGTAACATGATTTTTGTTGTTTACCTCAGATCCTAAGTAGGTGAAGCAATCAATCACCTCCAATTTATATCCCTCCATGTCTAGATGTTCACTTACGTATCCAGTTTTTGATCATGGCATATATTTTGTCTTATTTTCATTTACTCTAAGGCCCATCTTAAGAGCCTCTATCTGTCTCTAGAGATAGAAAGAACTGCGCTAATGCTGCTGGTGTTCTGGCGATAATGTCTATGTCTTCTGCAAAAGCCAACAGTTTGAAATCGTATGCTTATGTTAACCCCTTCCAGTAAAATGACGAGTCTAGCTCGTCATTAGTTTTTCATTCCATACCGCACAATGACGAGCTACACTCGTCATGCGATTAAAGTTACTGTTAAATATGATAATTAATTTAGTTTAAAATTTCTAGTGTACTGAATTTGGCAACACTTTTATCACTTGTGAAAATCGCAAGTCACTATTGCATATTGTTTACTTGGTGCAAGTCATTGCCAAATTAATCAGTCAGAATAAAAGAAAACCTACTAAGAAATTCCGTGTGTGTTACAAGAATCAAATTAAAAGTGAGACTACTTGGCGGTGTAAACAATTAAGAATTCCTTTGCACTTTGTTTTGAAAAGTACCACTAGCTTGAAGACTATTATCTGTATACCTTATTAATGTTTTGCTTTGATATTTTCTTAATTTTACTGTTTCTGATATTATTTAACACTGTGTAAAAAGTGGATTTTAATTAAGAATATGTAAGAATTGTAAAATGAAACAAGTTTTTTAAATAAAAATTAAATGGTTATTTCATGCACAGTTTTTCATTATTAAATCATACCGGAAAGGGTTAATTTTTGGAATCTAACAGAAATACATATCACCGCAGAAATGCGAAATAGAGTTGTCGATTGACGCTTCCATGGAATATATGTAAAGTCCAATAACGTAATCAAAAGTAAAACAAAAGTTTCTCTTATATAAAAGTTTCATAAGATCAATTTTGACTTATCCATATGAGACTTCGACAATGACTCGTAATGAGAAAAATTATATGCATCTTTTAAAGAACAAATGTGGAAGTGTTTCACTCATTTAAGGAACCAGATGCAATTAATTACATCCCCTATATAATAACAGCCTAAGTTATCTGTCCATTTGCTATCGAATTTATGAAGCGGTTGTAACTGGAATGGGGCCGAACGATGGTGGATTAGTTAGGGTGCTGGCCTTCGGTACCGAAGTTCTTGGGTTTTAATCCCACTGTGGCATGGATGTTAATAGCCGTTCGGAATCGGCTTTAAGCTGTAGGTCCCAGTATCATTAGCCCTCGTATTGCAAAAAGTAGACCGTAACATTCCAAACCAAAAACAAAAAAAAAACCTGGAATGGATAGAAACATCCATATTGGATTTTTGTTCAGTTAGGGTTAGCAACATTCAAAATCCACCTTCGTTTTCAGCCTTATCACTGCAGAAATGTGAAATAGAGTCACCGATTAACGCCTCCATGGAATATATGTGAAGTCCAGTAATGTAATCAAAAGTAAAAACGAAAGTTTCTCTTATATAAAAGTTTCTTAAGATCAATTTTGATTTATACATGTGAGACTTCGACAATGACTCGTAATGAGAAAAAATATAAGCATCTTTTAAAGAACAAATATGGAAGTGTTTCCCTCATTTAAGGAACCAGATGTAATTAATTACATCCCCTATATAATAACAGCCTAAGTTATCTGTCCATTTGCTATCGAATTTATGAAGCGGTTGTAACTGGAATGGGGCCGAACGATGGTGGATTAGTTAGGGTGCTGGCCTTCGGTACCGAAGTTCTTGGGTTTTAATCCCACTGTGGCATGGATGTTAATAGCCGTTCGGAATCGGCTTTAAGCTGTAGGTCCTAGTCTCATTAGCCTTCGTGTTGCAAAAAGTAGACCGTAACATTCCAAACCAAAAACAAAAAAAAAACCTGGAATGGATAGAAACATCCATATTGGATTTTTGTTCAGTTAGGGTTAGTAAGTTTCAAAATCCACCCCTTCCCCTTTTTCCAGCCTTTAATGCTATTATTTCAAGCCCTATTTTCTCCAGTTAGGAGTAGGCGATTAAATTTTTCAATTTATCACATAATAAATAGGTAAAAATAACATTTTTTTTCTAGTGTTATGACGCCATTCTTTTAACCATTTCATTTAATCATTTCTTATTTTAAATTATTTAAATATCGTCTGAATTATTCTCATACGTTTTATCATTGAACTTATGTATTACGCAAATAATTTTCTGTTATCTTTGGCTTAAATAATACATTAGGTACATATGTGATAATTTTAAATTTAATCCTCGATTAGATTTTGCTGCAATGAAAATTTTATCACCGGTATTAACAACAAATTGTATCTACCTCCAGGGTGTAGTGGAAACGATAGTTTCGTTCCTTTACTTCCATTAATTACTGTGCAAAAAAAAAAAAAAAAAAAAAAAAAATTGGAAAGAACTTTCCGATAATTTTGACTTAGCTAAGAAAACTCTGAATTATCTTTTCAAATTAATTCAACGTGATTCTACACTGCATTCACTGTATCGGGAGACTTTAGAGGAGTATAAAAATAAACAAATTATTGAGCTTGTACCAGATAATTCTCAGGGAAAAACAAAAAACAAAACCATTTTTTTTATCTTACTATTCTGGAAAATCAAAAATTTTACTGATCCCGTCATATGACGGGCTATATGCTAGTTTCGTGTAATGGCTGAAATGGACTATAAATAAAGATAATATATCATAGACTTTATTATAATAGACTATATAATAAAGATAGGGAGAGATCGCACCTAAATAAAAAAAAAATCTTTGAAAGAAAAATCAAGTTTTTTCAACTCCGTGACCAAGTGGTACCCGGAGATAGACAGATGGATAGATGGCCAAAAAAGACCTTTTAATTTTTAAAAGAAAAAAAAAGGACTGGAGGATTTTAGGCAAAGTGAAGATGAGTCTAGAGAAGATTTCTTGAGTACTTCTGTAGACTCTTTTTGATATATGTGTCAGGCCTATGCCTGAGGAATGAAGAATCCGAGAAATATTATTCTTAAAATATTATTTATTCACATCTTAATAAAACATATCGTTTGTCAGTTGGCGGGCATAGGCGAACCAAGGAGCCCTAATCAGCGAGAGTTCATACAGCAACCCTTTCTCAAGACGCTCTCTTTCAATCCGCTGAACGATGGCTGAAAGGTTAGGGTGCTGGCCTTCGGTACCGGAGTTCATGGGTTCGAATCACACTGTGGCATGGATGTTCGTAGTCGTTCGGAATCGGCTTTAAACTGTAGGTCCCAGTCTCATTAGCCCTAGTGTTGTAAAAAGCACATCGTAGCACTCCAGACCAAAACCAAACCAATCTCCGTCAATCCTTACGCGTAAAGTGCTTTTATAATGGGTGATTAAAGATTCATGTGCCTGCATTAAAAGAGTACGCTGCGTTTTCTGCATTCAAACCCCTAATTATTAATTTTACGTTTTCAAATTGGCATATATATATATATATATATATATATATATATATATATATATATATATATATATATATATATATATATATATTCTGTATGGAGAGGAAGGTTTTTACTGAACATGTGATTTTACACAAAGTTTAAAACACTTTTCACGAGAACTTATCTATGTGACTTTCCCCTTTTTTTAGACGGTATTTTGACAGATCAAGTAGATGCACAATTGTCTATTTTTGTGTCAGAAGCATCCTTGAGTTCTTTCTCATTAAGATGAAAATAAAGGATTTTACTAAGTATTTTGCTTAGTCTTGAATTCTAAGGAAAAACGTTTCTGGCCACGATGACTACATGTGATGTGTACATCATGTGAATAAACTCTACAAAAAGCTCTCTCAAAGACTATTTCATCTAGAGAATAGAACACCTGTCGCAATATGCAACTGGTGCATGTTCGGGTAACATGTATCTTCACTTTGAGCGAGGTTTGGTTTGATTTGGTGTTCTACGGTCTACTGTTTTGCTATACGAGGGCTAATCAGACCGGGACTTACTGCTTAAAGCCGATTCCGAACGACTACGAACATCCATGCCATCAGCGGGATTCGAACCCACGTACTCCGGTTCCGAAGAGCAGTACCCTGCCATTCCGCCAAAGTTCACTTTGAGCGAGGAACCACGAGAGCAGAACACTGATTTAACCTCAAAAATGGTCCTCGTAATTTAGAAGTAGGGAGGAAGCATAAAATCACCCCCTCCTCGTAGGTCAGACCTACCACCTTAGAGGTATCGTTTGGGGAACTAGGTTACATTGCGAACACGGACATATTTTACGTGCCCCAAATGCCATTAATGAATACGGCGGATCTTTGACCAGCTCAAGTATCGATCCCACTACCCTCCAGATACGAGATCACTGCTTTTCGACTGAACTTCCGCAGCTCCTTGTACAATCATAAGTTTCACTAGTCATGTTTTAGTGTTTATTTTTTTTTTAAATATGTCGCATAAATAGTATCTGCAGTTTAGTTTCGCTAACACGTTATTTTATGAACTTAATTAACTGTATAGGAAACCGGATAGTAACCAGAAGTAACAGTTTACCTGAGGTTCGGTGTACAATTGGGTACTCCTTAGTTTGGTGAAAAATTTGGCGATATATTTTGGATATGATATTTTAAAAATGTTAAATACTAATTTTTTTTTAATTTTGCTTTTTTTAATGATTATTGTTTTAATGCATAAATGAATTTATATGAAGATTATTTTTAAAATGTATAGAGAAAATTAAGGAGCTCAGAAAAATTTGCGGCTGAAATTGTAGTCTCTCATTCGCTAATTGCTCCGATCGGAGGGAGAATGCTGCCGGTAAGCGTGGCTTGCAATTTTTGAAGAAGGGTGTAAATTACAAAGCTCTTATTTTATTAAAAATATGAAAATTGTTAATTAACTTTGTTGCATTACGTTATCGAAAGAAGTGATTAAGTTTAATAATTTTTTATTATAAAAATTGGGAAAAACAGCTTATTTTCTTAGTTAAGATTTTTGTGTAGTGGCAGCGGACATCTTGCTAGTCACATCTTGGCGTAAAAAAAATCACCAAAAAATCAAGGGTTACCCGATCGTAAACTTTACCTGTTACTTTTGGTTGCCAGAAGTAACCCAAAGTTGATTGAAAACTACAATTTTAATATACATATTAAAAATTTGGTCAAAACGTACGTAAGTTATCTTGTACACATAGACATAATATTTTTAAAAAAATGATATTTTTGGATTTATTGAGGTCCAAAAACTTGAAGATCAACCAAACTTTTATGACACTTGCCTTATACTAGTTACACGAGATTAATAAAATTAGCTTAAGTTGATCAGGGAAATTTTGCAGACACGAAAATTTTTGCCACTGTGTTAAGGATGCCCTCATAAAAAATTGGGTGAACATTATTTAAAAAGAAAAGCTCATTCGAATTTCAAGAAAACAAATATCCTAAGTGGATCCGCACCTGTTTAGATTAAGGAATTATCTTAACCTGTTCAGTAGTTTTGCGTGATGCCCGCCGAGACAAATTTTATTTATATCGATTATTTATATATATATAGAGAGAGAGGGGAATAGTGTAAAAATGTGCATGTTTCATGTATTTGGTTTTGGTTTTGTATCTGCAATCGATTTTTGTATTTCTGGAACAATTTCATGAAACTGTAAAGTGATAAGACGTCATCATCGGTTATTTCAGTCTCTGCTCATAAAGTTGAGAGAGATAAAAATAAGTTCGTACCTGCGACCATTTCCTATAAACGCTTATATTATTTTTAGATTGTATTTGACCTTGAACTCGTTAATCTTGGTGAAAGTTGTAATGCGCCAGTTGGTATAGCGGAAGAACCGATATGTTTCGAATAATGTACGAGTATTTCCATTGCAACAATGTACGGTGAAAATGAATTCTACTCTACTTTTCTCTTCTTACCTGGTTATTAACACGAAACGTTAACGTCCTAAGTCCTATTTTTATCACACTCTGTCCTCGGCTCGGTCTTATAGATCAGTAGTGGTTAACTTCTGTATGAACATAATCTCCTTTTCCTCCTAAAAATCTATCGCAATGAATTTGTACATTCACATGCGTAAATATATTTTACTATGTCATTTTGAGGCCCGCCTGCATTAGGTAAATTGTGTAACGAACTTTTTGGCATTACGCTTATTATATTAACCCTTTTTATCCTGATGGCACTTATAAGTACCGCTTCAATAAAGCACCTATATATTCCTTTTATTATTAAAGCCGTTTTTCCTGACGGTATTCACGAGGATATGAACGATGCAGTTCCTACAACAGAAAAGAAAGGACATCACCAATCAGTAATCCTTTTTATTCACATAATAGGGATTTTATAATTGGCGTGCTGCATTCGAAGGTCATTTTGTGGTAGAGTTGATACACGCGTTGTTCAATTGAGTAAATTTAGTGGTTTATTACCAGTTATTTGGTACTATTATGTTTTAGAGATTTCTATACTTCGCAGGTAAGCATTTCATTTGTTTCATTTTCTGTCATTGTACATATAATAATTCTGAAAAAACCTCATTCAAATTTCGAGAAAAAGATACGGAGTAGCCTCGCCATTCTCGTCCTCACTTATCCCTCTGGTGTAGGAAAGCCTACACTAGGCACAACAGACCCCGTCGCAATATGCGACTGGTCCATGAGTGCGGGTGACAAGTAGCTTCATTTTGAGAGAGGTTTGGTTAGTTTTGGAGTCAAAAATATATGTTGGTACTAGAAAGTACCAGCTGCAAAATTAACTACGAATATACAGTGAAAATTAATTTTCTTTTTCCTATGATTATTCTGCATTAAAACTTATCTAATGATGAAAAAAACGCGGTAAGAAAGTTGATGGTAAATTAACTCACGATATAGAGGGTTAAGAAGAGACGAGAATGAATGTTGTTAGGTTCCTCATTTACTATGGT
Organism: Pardosa pseudoannulata; assembly: GCA_032207245.1. Classification (NCBI taxonomy): domain Eukaryota; kingdom Metazoa; phylum Arthropoda; class Arachnida; order Araneae; family Lycosidae; genus Pardosa; species Pardosa pseudoannulata. The sequence goes on from CM063509.1 coordinate 106,325,263, forward strand.
TACCAGTGAAATCAGAAGTGCCTGATTCCTATATTCTTGGAATGCCTGGAATGTTCTAGAAAGACCTAGAATAGGTGAAAATAATGCCGCACAATCACCAATTTGGCGATAAAAATGATGTTACGAAATGTTTAGCATTACTTTTTTAGTTTTGTTTAAAATGATATAATTGATCAAAAACCTTTTAATGAATATATAAATTTAAATCTAGGGGATTCAGGGAGGTTTGCCCTCACCAAGACGTGCAGTACCTAATATATATATACACACATATATAGTATATATATACTATATACACATATAGTATATATATACTGTATGTGTGTATGTAAGTATCTTTATAAGTAACTAAATTATTCCAATTTGCAAAGAAAAAAATTTACAGTGTCTCGCTAAACTTGTTCTCTTCCCCTCTTTCTGTAGATAAATCGTATTATTTTTTTTCTTTGAATGCAGCAGGTGATACATACATTATCCTAACACTTTAACAAGGTTTAGGACCTTTTACTCATTTAGCACGACCCGAGAAGCACGTGTAGCTTAAGGTATTCTACGAGTAACATTACCCCTGCTGGGTCCTGTTAATTTGGAAGCAGGGACCCTTAGGCTTGGCCTGCAAACTCCAGAGGTATCGTTTGAGAACTTGGAGAACTTTGTGACCATGAACATATTTCATGTGCCCCAGTCAATAAACCTCTTTCAACCAACCACCAATAAATGAGGCATAAACTCGAGGAAATTCCCAGATTTTACTAGACAACATAATTCGAAATTTGTTCTGTGTGGAAATTTATGATAATGGAAAGAAAGGTACCTTTGATCATTAAGGTTTAAAAGTGCTGTCATGCGCATTATGTCGAATGAGGGCGAAATGGTAAAGTGGTGCTCTTCGGTACCGGAGTTCGCGGGTTCGAATCCCGCTGATGGCATGGTTATTCGGAGAGTTATTTAAGTAGTAAGTTCCGGTTTCATTAGTCTTAGTGTAGCAAAAGAGTACACTTTACTGCTCCAAACCTTACTAAACTAAACCTCATGCGCAATATACCAAATCAACAAATATCCTGATAAAGAATAAAAGAATATCATAGCTTTATTCTGACAAGTTAATAATTTCATGACCATTATCTTTTATTCTGACCATTATCATGACCATTATAAGAATAAAATAAAGTAATATTAGTACCTTTCTAAATTAACTGGAATACAGATATCGATAATATGCTGATAAAAACAATAAATATATCACCACGACGAGGAATTAGTAAGACATGTCACATGTCCCATAGCTATTTTCTTTATTTATTCTTTTTTTTTTTTAGTCTGACAGTAGTATTGTTACTAAATTATTCTTTCATTGAAATCGATTTTGCGAAAGATATAATAAAAACAAGATATGTCTTACTGAATATTATACATTTACGGACTTTAAAAATAAAAGTTGATATTTTGCTTCCTCTACTTTTATACCTGCTCTTCGACCTTATGTTCGGCTAAAGTTATCCTGTGATTAATTTAAATTTTATAATAATAAATCTACAGTTATCATTAACGAACTGTGATGAAAGCATTACAAAATAGTAATTTTAACTTTGCGTAACAAGCTTCGTCGCCCAACTGCTTTTGATTTTATTTTTCTTTCACGATCCAAAAAATGAGAGTGCAAAAATATTTTCCCATTCCCCTTATAGAGAGAACGTGTGCAATGCAAAATGTCTCAATGCAAATTCTAATCTATTTTTAAAAGTAGACATCGAAATGTCTTTTGGAAGTGTAGAGAAAGAAGTCTTACTTCATAGCTTTTAAATGAGGAAAGGATTAATTTGATGACGAAAGTGGCATCATTAGGTGTTAGGAAACCCCCTGTCACGACATGAATATTCCGCAGGGGACGGGAATTTTTGCGTAGGTTTTGCCTAATATTAGAATCAAGGCCATGGTCACATTCCTCGGGTATAACTCATTCCGTCCAAGATGTTCTCGAGATCACATCGACTCCATGTCTATGGGGGGCCAATTAATAAAAGCAGTAGTGATTGCCCAAGGGGTCTGTCAGAGGACCTCGCTTGTGGACAAAGACGCGGCTGGTTAAGTGCAGTTAGTAATAAGCCGTGGACCTTCGAGCTAAAGTTGGTCTGAAATATATGTATGGATAATTTTGTTACTTCTAAGAATTTTTTATGACCTTGATGATTAAATTTAGATGACCCTTCGCCGCGAATCACAAAAACATGGTGAGTTGCCCTTATATGTACAAGGTTATGCATAACTGTGAAGAGTATTCTTTTCCAATTAGCCATGAATGATACAATGTTTAATATTTCTGAACATCATTGCTTTATTTTAGTAGCATAAGTTCACATGTTTTAATGCCAGCCTTAGCATTTTCAATTAAATTTTTAAGGATGCCATGATTCTAGTATATTTTTGTAGTTTTCTACTGTAGTAGTTATATTTGGAAGCAAATTGTTTTTCTTACCTTTGTCTCTGCTTATTTAGTTTCTAGGTTATTTTTTTGTGTGTGTGTTTTAAAACGCACCGTTAGGTTTATAACGTTTTTGTGTTCATGTTCTGGTTTTTTATGTAGATTTTTAGGGGTTACATTATAAGTTCACTTCAATCTTAGATAATGCACTCATTAGTATTTTAGTATTGTATTTTTCAAAATGCTTCTTGCTTGTAAGTTTTTCTTTGAGATTTGGCTTTTAATTTCGATTCTTACTAGTAAAAGCATTTAATGTTTAGGGTTTAACTATAATAAACTATTTAAAAATATTTCATATTTATTTTATAAGATTTTCATGTTAAATTTTAATATGTTACCCTGTTGACTGTGAAACTCTAGTAGCACAAAATTATATGTTTTGCATATTCATAGATTGGAAATTGTTTCATTAAACATACCATATATCGCCGAGTGTTTAATATATTTAATTGAAATGTTAGTGTAATATTACTGTTATTATTTGTCAAATAATCTGTAGGTTTTGAAAATTTGGTTTCTAATTTTGCATGTATTGAGCAAACATCGTGGAAAAAAGGGACACTTTTCAAATAGACCTTTTACTTCTACGTAATTTAATGTTTCTTTTCTCACGCTGTGTACACAACCTTTGCGTATACTAACGTTTATATGTGATGAAAATTGCAAATGATTCGCTACTTCTTTTTGTTGGTCTATTAAATACACTGGTGATTTAGTTTTTATTAGAATATGTGAGGAAATGCATTCACTACTCATGGTTAAAATTTTTAAACATTTCATCGAATGGTTCTTTAGGAAATCGAAAAAATTAATATAAAATGTATTTTTAATCGATTTTATTTATCAGAAAAAAATGATTAAAATTTCTCCTAAAAGTAAAAAATAATTTTAATACATCGCATGCATTTTAAATTGCTCTCTAATACTTTTCCTATCTTCTTTCATTGACAATTCAGCTCTTCTCCTTCGAAAATCTTCTAACCCCTGCTCTGTACTATACCTTTCATAGTTTATACGTAAATTTGTCACTACTGAAAGTCTACGGTCGCCTTAAACAATTGTATTTATATCAGAAAATATCGGTACTTTATTCTTTTACCGAAGTAATACAGTGGACTTCGCTTAATGTGATCACGGTAATTGTTATCAATCGCTTATTGTTATCGAAATCACCTGGTCCTTATTTTCTCTATTCATTTGTATGTTAAAGTTATTGCTTTATGGGATCGTTACATCGGTTAATGTTATCAGTTTTCGAACCTCAGTTTAACTGTCGATGTAATATTCCCAATGTATTCAGAATTAACCAAATCTTTACTTTCCCTTCGTTGCTGTTTAAATTTAACGATAATTCTCCCTTTTCCACCTAGGGAAATGGGGAATGATCAAAGGAGTGAAGCATTTTCACGTTCCTAGAATTTTTCAGAAATACGCACATCCTGCTGGTGGTCAATGGTTGTCAGATAAGCAGAAGGCAAAACATTCTTATAAGAACTGAGAAGGTGTGTCTTCACAGTTTATGCCTTGTTCGCTTACATGCAGCTTGTCGATATGGAAGCCAGAAAGCGAAATGATTTAACGTTAAAACAAAAGATCGAAATTTTAAATCGTTATGACAGGTTACCAAGTATGAGTCAGCGCAGTTTAAAATTTCTCAGCCTCTGAATTGCATTGAAAGTGTTGAAACGTGAAGTCCAACTGATGACTTTAAAAACATGATTACGAACAATTTATCAACGAGCTTCTTAGAAAAAATTGTAGACAGTCAACAATTGATTAATTTTTTAATTATGCATATAATTTTTATGTTTTAAAGGATAATATATAGTACATAAATATAAGGTGAGTTTCTTCATTTTATTTTGAAATTTATTACGTATGAATTAAAGGGGAGGGAGGTAAATTTATGTAATTTTCATATCGTTTACTGTTATCAGTCTTTTTTTTTTTTTTTTTTTTTTTTTTTTTATCAAAATCACGGTTTTCCGAAACTGATCACATTAAGCGGTGTCCACTGTACTTTGAAGGAAGGGTGGCCAGTCCTGCACTTACAATGCTTCCTCGGTAATGTTTCTTTTTTTATATATATACTCAATAGCTGGGTAATTGTTGTGTGCAGTGTACTTTTCACCCATTGCGGACTTGATTTGAAATAGGTTGACAACCTTAATTGTAAAGTTTATGTTGTAAGTTTAAGTTTTCCTTGTAAAAAGAAGCCAGAGTTTGGTGTTTCTCGACTTCAAAGATCAATTCCGAATCAAAGAGATAGAGCAAATGGTATTACGCCAAAAACTGTTTTATTGGATATGAAAATTGCTTTAATTTTTCCAGTGCTTCTGATTGATTTCCAATTCTCTTTCATTTTAGATTTTCCCCTTACGGAACATTTGCGCAGTGTCGAATTTGTCGACAGAAGGTTCATCAAGCTGGATCTCATTATTGCCAAGGTACGATAGAATAATTCCTTTATTTCGTTTTATTATCTGCCTGAAAATTATCTTCAACTTTTCCTCGTTCATAGAATCTGCTTAGGCAATGATTTTATTTATGTATTTATTTAAAAAATAAACCGAGATTGTCTTTATATCTTTATTGCTTCCATTCAGATCTTATTTTAGATTTATACGTTTTGCTTGGAATTTTAATGAGTTCTTTTAACCACTCCTATTTTTTTCAATTTATTTCAAGTTTCGTAGTATTTAACAGTTAACTATGCCTACAGTAATTGCTATTTTAATACTGTGAATTTTTCAAAGATCATATGATTCTTTCATTTGCTACACAAACCTACAAGCCGAGAGTAGAATTTATTACATCTTCACAGTTCATTGAGGAGCATGTATGATATCTAACGCAACTGTGATCTTACGGTGAATGTTTGCTTCTTAAAAATAATCCGTAAGTTTGAACTGGATTAGTTTCATTCAAAATATACACAGTTTTTATGTAAGGATTGGAATTCTAAACCCATTCATTTGAGGTAGGAAAAAAAAGACATCCTTATTCTATAGTTAACTTGTAATTTTTATAGTGCCTTTTAAGTCTTGAGCTTATTTCCTTGCATGGTTAATGCTTATCATGTTATATTTCACTTCATATATATGAGAAAACGTTTTTCCCCACAATGACGTTAGGGACTCTGTATTAAAGAGTGCGAAATATTATTAAAATTATTAATTAATATAAGTATTGTAAATCATTTGCCTATTCAACCATTAAACTAAACTGAAAAAATACAGATTACAGTTTTAATGATTATCAGTGTATTAATGTAAATAACTTGCCATTTTTTTTCTTATTCCTTTATTATTACATGTATTATGTATATGTAATCTATGTTTATTGTTGCAAAACTTATACTATGTATTTTTATTTTGTGTATAATTATGTATGAAATCATCAGTTACTTATTTTGTTACTTAAAATTTTATGTTAACGGAAAGGTTCTCACTTCGTTCATTCCTTTTTGCCCGGGGAGGATATTGTAAGGAAAATTCTCAAGGGTTTTCAAAACTTAAATCAAGGGCTAAAAATTTGCACGTCATTTTTCATTCCTCTTTTTAACTCCTAACCTAAATTGACCACTGGTGCTGCATTTTACGCCCTCAGAGAAGGGGCCTGACTAATTATAACTTTACATGGCCCTAGCGGACAATTTAGGAAATTTCCAAACAAAAAGAAGATGCACGATGTCGTTGGGCAGATATTTTCCCACAGATGTTGACCCAGGTGTTAAGGGTCTTGTACATATAACTTCATGCTAGCTGACCCTTCAGTTTGTCCTGTCCCTATGATGAAGTGGGAACCCGTCCTCCAACGTTATCTTAATAAAGGTCTTTAGCTAAAACGGTATCATTTTTATGGCCATGACTGCAACCACCCATCGAGAAGTCCGTCTTATTATATATATATATATATATATATATATATATATATATATATATATATATATATATATATATATATTTATGTGTGTGCGTACATTTTGTGTAATTAAAATTGCTCTTAACACCTGATAGTTGAAAGGCTAATCTTTCCCTTCCTGGTTAACCCCTTCCAGGTTCATTTTATTTCGAGATTATAGGTCAAAAGATGTCAATATTTTATGCTTATTTTCATACATACATAGCTTTGAAATCACAAAAATAAACGATTTTTAAAATTAAAGTCCGATAATCTGTCAGTTCATATTTCTTCATCACTATCTTTGTCACAACGGCTCAATTTATCAATTTTGTATTCAACAATAAAAAAAAAACCAAGCTTCCAATTGACAAAACTCGACTTGTACGTTCTGGAGCTTGGAATTCGATTGAAGACGAAATAACGCAACAGAAGACCGAGTCACTCGACAATCATAACATCTGGAAAGAAAAATGCAAAACGTTGCATAGGTGCGCAAACAACACACATATAATGTCACACATACATATTATTATACGTATTTAGTAGATTTGTGGTGGTTAGCGGGTATCCACCACAAATCTGCTAAATACGTATTTTTACGTGACCCGCTCTCCAGTGACAGACTGCAAAAAAACGTAAAAATACGTTGCCAGCACGCGAAGTGTTACATATGTAGTCCCATGTTGGTGGTAACTTTAAAAAAAATCTTAAAATGAGAAGAGATTAAGTATTTTTACATATAGTTTTGTTTAAAAAATAATTTAATTAGCATTATTTATTTTTTAATGTATTTGAAAAAAATCTCTTTGCTGGGGTGTTCCTAAGGTTTTCGGTGTTGTGGAATAAAAATTTTTCTACAATCAAAATTAGTAAAAAAGAAAAACTTATGTTATACAAAACCATTATTAGACCTCTGCTAATTTATTGTTCATAAACCTGGAGAATGACAAAAACGCACGAAAGTTGACTATCTATCTTCGAGAGAAAAGTTTTAAGAAAGGTTCTGGATGCATTGAACATAAATAGTAAATGGAGGCACGACAGCAAGCTTCAGTCCATTGAGCTAATGGCTGTATTCAACAGTTGGTTATACTCTGTGTAAACTCAATAGGCACTTCAAGGTCACTGATTTTTCCCTGATGTCCAACTGTAACTATAGTAACGACAGTTGGAGAATGATTTTACTCTTTTTTCCCACTGTGTTAAGGGGTGTCATGCATCGTGTGGGCTCTCCGTGCATGATGAAAGTATGTTTATTTAGATTACACTTTGAAGAATACTTAATACTTTACACAAAATTTTATGAGTCATTTCAAACCTATTTCTAAGTTCATAAATTTAAGATATAATCCCATTTCATAAAATTACTATTCAAAAATTGTATGTTATATTCTAATCCGTAAGATTTAAAAAATTCTACTGAAAAAGTAAATCTAATTTTTTTTTTCACACACAGTTGCATTATTTACAGAAATAATATCATTAAGATAATTGAATATTTCGCTAATTTTAATGAGTAATTAGTTATAATTTCTCACTACTTTTCTTTATATTTGTATGATTTTTTTAATCTAAATATCAAAAGTTTTTAATAATTAATTTATTTAAGAGAATGTAGTTCTGAAATTCCTTAAATTTAAGTTGTATGTTAATAAGTATATTATGAAGTTATGTGGACCATAGTAAAGTTTCTATTCCAAAATTGTACTGTATTAATTATTTTATGATTTTACAAGAATTGAAAGAGGTCTTAATGCAATAACAATATTTTGTAAAATTTTATTATGTATTTAACGATTTATGGTCTGTTGACACATTTTTAGAAAGTGAAAATTTCTTTAGAAGGTAGAGATTCGTAATGTTTTACTAAGAATTCTAAATTAAAATGAATTTTTGTATTTTTACAAAAACATCTGTGATTTATTATAACCATTTTATACACATTGTTAAACTTTTCTTTATATAAATAGTTAACGCATTTATGCACAACTGAAAATTTTGACTTTGCTTATAATAATAAAGCAAGTCGTGTGAACGTATTGGAATCAAATCCTCAACTGAAGTGCTGAAAATAAGTGTGAATAATGCACAGACTTCTTGGTCGCTACCATAGTAACCGATGACTGGGGAAACGAGAAAGTGTGACCTTGAAGCGCCAATAGATTTTACATGGACTATAGTAGGATAGCGATCGCAGTGGGAGGTTAATCTGGATTTCCAGTGAAAATGAAATCGATTTCGTCATCTTCGCAACTGATTTGTTCCTCGTTACAAATCGAGGAGAAATGGATGAGGATTGGAATGGGTAATCCTTTTGAATTCCTGTTGTAACGATTTCTTCATTTGGTGGCAATCTTGAATTCATGGGATAATTGTGTCTTCATGGGACAGTAATGAATTAGCACATTTTTTTTTCAAGTTTTAGAATATTTTATAGTGGAAAAACTTATTATTATGGTTTTACACTTTTTAGCTTCTAGTTAATAAGAAATTTTGTGTGGGATCTTTCTAGTCCTAGTCCAGGGATGGACAAAATTTTTCGGCCGCGGACCAAGAATCGAAAGAAAATAAGTTTGGCGAGCCAAGATAATTTTTTCTAAAGCAATATACAAGTACCTAAAGGTTTAAATACGTTAATTAGATGAATGAATTTGCGATTTCAATTTTTAAAAGTTCCTTATACTGAGTTTTGAATTGAAATGTACTGATTTTAAGGACCGATACTAAATGCTCATCTGTCAGTCTACTTCTGAAATTATTCTTTATAAGGTTAAAAGTTGAAAACACTTGTTCACGTAGAAGAAGCAAATATACCACTGATCTTCTGGGAGTGAGATAATAAATTTGGGATATAATATTTAAGCAAAGTAGAAAAGGAGATGAATATATAATGTATGAATATATATTGCTTTTAATTCGCCTCGGACCAGCAACTTAAAATTCTATCCACGGGCCGGATAAAACCTTCCGGCGGGCCGTAGTTTCCCCATCCCTGTCCTAGTCTATATGATTTGCCTTACAACGTTTGTTTCAAGTTTAAGAATATCTCACTTCTCTATCTAAGAAAGTGGAATCTAGATTGAATCTAAGAAAGTTTATATAAGTTGAATTTAGACTGTTGAATCTAAGAATCAGATTATGTGGTACCTAATCCGAGTTACCTGAACTTTTGTTCTAATAGATTTTCAACGATGAATGAAATACTTGTAAAAAATGGTGTCTTCAAATGTAATATGTATAATTCCTTATATACGACAAAATTTTGTTGGAAAATTTTATACTTTATGTATTAATGTGTATTGATTCATAGACTTTAAGGCAGCATATGATAATATTAATAGAATAAAATTATGTGATGCAATGTTTGAATTAGAAATACCTGAGAAACTAGTAATTCTTACTAATATGACTCGTAATAAAGTTAAATGTAAAATTAAACTTGGCACCAAGCTATCTCAATGCTTTTTTACAGAAAAAGGGCTGAAGCAGGGAGATTCCCTGTCATGTATATTACTTAATATCGCATTAGAAAAAGCTATACGAGACTCAGGTATTCAGACGCGACCAACCATTTTTCAAAAATCTATACAAATTTTAGCATATGCAGATGATATTGACATAATTGGCAGAACCCGGAAATCAGTAAGTAAAGCTTTTTCCGCACACAAACCGGCAGCTAAAAATATTGGATTAACAATAAACATAGAATAAACAAAGTTTGTGGCAGTAACACATAACAGACCTGATGTACAACCAATGACAATCTTTATAAAACTTTAGTTAAGCCAATAATTATGTATGGAATCGAATGTTGGACTATAAACAAATCTGAGAAAATAAGCTATTAGTATTTGAACGAAAAATACTAAGAAAAATATTTGGAGCTGTTAAAGAAAATAATGTATGGAGATTCCGTTATAATTATGAACTAAACTCTAAATTCGGACAACCAAATATTGTGAAAACTATAAATATCTATCATTTAAGGTGGATGGGACACATCTATAGATGCAATGTTTTAAACCCAACAAAAAAAAAGTTCCATTTCAAAAAGTTGATGGAAAAAGGAAAAGAGGTAGACCAAACTCCAGGTGGATTGATTTGGTCGAGAAAACGCTGCACGAAATTGGAATCAACCAGTGGAGAACTGTGGCGGTGGATGGTTCCAGATGGAAGAAACTTTTAGAGACAGTCTTGGTCTGTAGAAGGCTGTAGTGCTATAGAAAAAGAAGAGAAAGAAGATTAATGTGTATCGATTTTTTAGCAGCAATTCTTGCTTTCTGGTCATTTATTCTCTATTGCTCAGTTAATTCGCTTTAAATGAACAAGAAACCTTAAATGTCCGTTTTTAAGAATATTCAAGTTTTAATGGTTTTCTTAGCGCATTCGCGAACTATAACCTGAATTCATATCATTTTAAGTTTTGTTCCTGGTTGCCGTTGACGTAAATTCACGTCCAGTAGTTCCTGTTTCAGAATGCGTCAACATTATCAATCAAATGTATGAATTAGCGTAAGAAAATAGGGATAAGAGAGAGAAATATAATTTACATAATTCCATTATAATATTACTTAGGTTGTATTTTGATATTACTGCTTTCATGTTTGAACATGTTACAATCAAATTTTTAACCTTGTCTTAAGGATATAAAATGTCGGCAGAAATCTTCAGAATTTAATTATTTTCGCCTGTACTCAGTATTACAGGGTTCCCACGGTTCTTAAAAGTCCTTAAGAACTCCTTAATTTTAGTTTTCATTTTTAAGGGCCCTTAAAACTACTTAGTTTTTGTTAAAGGTCCTTAAAAACTCCTTAATTTTTAAATTATTGGAACCCGATCAATTTTTCCAACTACGCGATGTGCCATCATAACGTGAATTCCTATCAGTTTTTGCCGTACTCTCCGAACATTCTGGTAAGTTCAGAGTTAAACTGGCCCAAAACTTGTTCTAAGAATGCCAGTACAGGTGCCCCCTTTAACGTGCACGCTCGAGTTAACTCGAGCGCGCTAAACTGACCAAACTGTGCACACTCTAGATAATTCGAGTGGCGTTGTACTTCATGCTGCTATAATTTTTCACACTCGATTGCAATCAAGAATTGAAAATAAGAATGTTAAAAAATTACACGGGATTGTAAGCTATAACACTTACTTATTCAAGTATAAAAGTTATATATAAATTTCGACTATTTTCTGCTATGATATCAAAATCCAAAATTGCAATAAAAATTTTGATTATTTTTGTAATTTTCTTGGCAATACAACGTTCTAAATTTTTTTTCCCGGCCTTTATAAAAAAACTGTGTATTAAGAGGTTAAAATCACCAATAAGATAAAATAATATTAAATTCTGATTTAAATTTTACATATTACGTTTGTATGTTTAAATTGTACTACATTAAAACATTAAATAAAAAAATTTGAATAGAATATAATAATTCTTCGTTTGCGAAATTTCCAATCAGTTAAGTAGGTTACGTCTAGTTTGACTTTTCCAGGTAAAATATAATCGTATATATGTTCAAAAACTGTCGTTTTAAGTTTTAAAGTATCATTCATATTTTAACCTTTTTGTAAGCCATTTATTTCTTTTTTAAATTCCCCCTTCCGTTTTTTATGATATTAATTATCAATTAAATCATTTAATGAAATGTATTTTATTTTATTGGATGTTTATATTTAAATTCTATGAATAGTAAGTATACTTACCCCGAAACCCTTTAAGGTCATGCAGAAAATTCAACTTTAATAATCATTTATTTCCATGAAAAGCATGTTGCAATGCCCAAAGATACATCCCATTCTGTACACATGTAGCGGTCTCTTCTTTACTTGGTCCTCAGTGCTACATCGGCTACAGTTGGAAACTAACTTTGGCAGATGATTACGTATACTGACTGAGCAGATATGCGGAATCGAACATTTCTTTGATTGGGAGCTAACAGGACGGCCTTGCCGTTTTCTTGAAGAATATTGTGACGACTTCAATGTTCTTCAGTGTGAAGAAGGATCACAGTCACGATAGAATTGGAAAACCTTTATTTTCTGGAGTAAATACTAGTTATATATACAGGGATTCTAATCTCCCAAAACAAGTCGAAAAGTAAAAGAATGGTTCTTGCATAACATTTCCATGACGATCACAGTCGAAAAAAAAAAGATTAAATAATCTGACAAAACAGGGAGGCTCTTCCAGGGTACAATGCAAACCCAATCTATCCCCCTTTCGGTATCCCAGACCCTGCCGTTCTTTATATGAGCGGACTTTACGAGTCTCCCGAACACAATCAACAAAAAGCTGGCTCCGGTCAAAAATCGCGGAAGCTTCCACGAGGTCGAAGCACCTACTTAAAAAAATGTCGAAAAACCCCGAGTGGAAAAATTCTAAGCTTTTTATACCTGGGGGTCAATTACGGTCCCCCAAACCAGTTACCAGGTTCAGTTACCTGAGAACCCCAGCTAAGGTTACAGCTAGTTTTTTTTTTAGCTGAATTCTCATTCGTTGGGCTGTCCCGGTTGAGGCTTCTCCAGGCAATCCTCCGGGGGTCATTACCGGCAACCGATCAGGGGCTTAACTAAACTGTCACCATCGCAGACACTGTCGCCGCGCTATTGTAGCCGAGTCGAAAAAGGAGGGATTCAAATCAACTGATTTCAGTCTTTAGTTCTGGACAAAGGAGGATCTTCACAATATCCTTCTATTAGCTGACGAGGTAATATAACAAGGTATGTTAGTTTATCTCTAGTGGGTTTTGCGCTTCCCGCAGGTTTCTTTCGTAAGATCATGTTTTAAGTAATATTTACAGGGCCCACTAAAGAGTTAAGCTATTCGCTAGTCAACCTATAAATTTGTACAATAATAAATTCTCATTTCTCTCTTACAGGCATTTGTGCTATGTGTGGTAAAAAACTTCTGGATACAAAGAACTACAAGCAGTCGTCGGCATAACGATGTGGATACAATCAGTTTATATTTAAAAAAATGTGAGAGGTACCTGTCAATGTTTTTAATTTTTATCTAAACAACATTTCTATGGGAATGCATCTGTGAACAATTCAAATATCTCCTTGTATATAGGCATACTGTTTGTATAATAAATATTTTTCAACCCAACCATATATGCATAACTTTTTTTCGTTTATTTCACTGAGTCTGACTACATGACATATACAGTCAAAGTAAAACTTGTAAGCTTTTTTTTAGTTTGAGATTTAAATGAAATATACGAAAAAAAAAGTTTGGAGATAAAAATGATGAAAGTACTAAATTGGAAATATGTTTTAAGTTTCCTAAAATTGAAAATTTGTATAATATACAAGTTTTACTTTGGACCCTTCCTTTTTTTCTCTTTTATACTTATCTAAATAGGCGCTACGTTGTTTAAATGCCGTTTAAAGCTTTAATGTTTTTTTTTCTGTAAAAAAATTTATTAATGGTTTTATTTTTAAGTCAGGGTTGTGTTTCTAACTTGACATTTGTTTAAACTCGTTCTAACCTAATTAAGCCGTCAGACCCCCAAAATCTTAGGTATGTCATTTTAAATATATACAGTGGACTCCGCTTAATGTGATCGCAGTTAATGCTATCAATCGCTTATTGTTATCGAAATCACTTGTTCCCGATTTTCCCTATTCATTTGTATGTTAAAATTATCGCTTTATGTAATCATAACATCGGTTAATGTTATCAGTTTTCGAAAAGTAAAAATCCGCATTGTTTTCAAGGTGTTAAAAAACTCCCTGACTACAATGCCAACAAGAATTCCTGGATGACAACAGTCATTTTCAATGACTGGATACGTAAATCAGACGATTAGCTAAAGCAAGATATTCTTCTCCTTGTGGACAATCGCACTGCACACGTTTTAAATGTCACTCTGAAGCATGCTAATGTTTTTTTACCTGCAAACACTACTTCCCCCTTTTGCAGACTTGTGATCAAGGAATTATTCGTGATTTGAAAGCCTATTATCGCCAAGAAATGCGGGCACGATCACTGGACGAATTAAATGACATATAAAATCTTAGGGCTATTGTTTTGGCCAAGAAAACTACCGTTCATCATGCGGTTTTAACAGCTTCTTGGATTCGAGTATCTTCTTAAACGATCAGAAACTGCTTCACCTACGCAAGATTTTGCTACAAAAATGACTAGAAATCTTAAGAAATGATAGAAAATATTTCGGATATGACCCCTGAAGAGTTCGAGTCATGGGTGGAAGTAGATAAAAACGTTCTAGTAGCTTCCACATTAACAGAAGATGAAGTCTGTCAGATTGTCATAGAAAAACAGACGAATGATGGAACTGATGTATCAGATGAAGAATCTCTTCACATTGAGCCACCTCCTACAAGTGCTGAAATAAGAAATGCATTGAAAGTGTTGAATCGTGGATTACAACACCGCTCTGGTGACTTTAAAAAACTATATGATTACGAACAATTCATCAATGAGCTTCTTAGAAAAAATTGTAGACAGTCAACAAATGATCAATTTTTTTAGTTATGTATATAATTTTTATGTTTTAGATGATAATATACAGTACTTAAATACAAGGTGAGTTTTTTCATCTTATTTTTGTTACTGGTATTGCAACGAACAACTCAATACTGGTACTTGAGCAGAGCAAGGTTCTGGTAGGGATTTCCATGAGTACTATAAATTTACAACTGTAGATGAAAAGTAACTGAAGTTCCATATATAAAAATGACAAACTATTTAAAAATATATTGTACATTTATTTTTTAAATCTTAAAATAATAACATATTTTACGATGTAAGCCTATGTGTCGGGAAAAATGCACAAGTAAAAAAAAAAAAAAAAGACATCCAACAATCCTCTTACATATCCAGCAGCAGATACCGCATACAATTTAACATATTCATGCAACTTCCTCTCCCACTCAGCCATTCACAAAATTACACAGTTCGTAGGTGCCGAGTGAGAGTTGAAGTTACAATCAAACGTACAGCGAGAGTCAACTTTACAAATGGCGATTAAGAAGCCTCGGTTAACTTTAAACAAAACAAAAACAAATTGCCGGGATTCACCGGAAATTGAGAAGGTGCCGATTAGGCTGCAACTTCTAACAATTTTGAAATTTACTACGTGTGAATTAAAGGGAGGGGGATAAATTTATCTAATTTTTGCATATCGTTTATTGTTATCAAAATCATGGTGTCCCAAAGTGATCACATTAAGCGGAGTCCACTGTAGTACAATGGAAAGTAATGGATTACTTTTATTTGTATAGTATTCAATTAAAGTAATTGTATCTGTAAGTAATAATTGGATTTTAAATACAATTAATAGCACATCTAAGAAAATAATTAAAGCATAATTAAAAGGTAAAGAGGACATTTGAGTTTAATTATTAAAAATAAATTATCGTTCATCCACATAATAAATTGTTACTAAATGTATAATCTTCTAATTGTCAAGTTATAATTTACCACGTAACATTCGATAACACATTAACAGTTTTGAACATTTATGAATACTTGACTGATTTTGAAGTTTGGGATGAAAATGATTATACACAAACACAAAAATTTTAAAAATCTTTAAATCAAGCATGTGTCTAGAATAAATACTGATAAAAATACAGTGGACTCCGCTTAATGTGATCACGCTTATTGTTATCAATCGCTTATTATTATCGAAGTCACTTGGTCCCAATTTCCTATTTTCATTTCTATGCTAAAATTATCGCTTTATGGTTTGGTTTGGTTTGGAGCGCTACGGTCAGCTGTTTTGCACACGAGGGCTAATGAGACCGGGACTGCTTAAAGCCGATTCCGAACGGCTACGAACATTCATGCTATAGTGGGATTCGAACCCACGAACTCCGGTACCGACGATCAGTACCCTAACCAATCGGCCATCGTTCGGCAATCGCTTTATGTGATCGTTACATCGGTTAATGTTATCAGTTTCCGAACCTCATTTTAACTGGCAAAGGAATATTCCCAATGTATTCAGAAGGAACCCAATCTTTACTTTCCCTTCGCTGCTGTTTTAATTTAACGAGAATTCTCCCTCTTCCACCTAGGGAAATGGGGAATGATCAAAGGAGTGGGATATTACACGTTCCTGGAATTTTTCAGAAATACGCACACCCTGCTGGTGGTCAATGGTTGTCAGATAAGCAGAAGGCAAAACATTCTTATAGGAACTGAGAAGGAGCGTCTTCACAATTTATGCCTTGTTCGCTTACATGCAGCTTGTCGATATGGAAGCCAGAAAGCGAAATGATTTAACATTAAAACAAAAGATCGAAATTTTAAATCATTATGATAAGTTACCAAAAATGAGTTAGCGCCATGCTGCTGCGCAGTTAAATATTTCTCAGCCTATGAATTGCATTGAAAGTGTTGAAACGTGTAGCACAACACCGCTCCGATGACTTTAAAAAAACATTATGATTACCAACGATTTATCAATGAGCTTCTTAGAAAAAATTGTAGAAAGTCAACAATTGATCAATTTTTTAAATTATGTATATAATTATGTTTTAAAGGATAATATACAGTACATAAATATAAGGTGAGGTTTTTCATTTTGTTTTGAAATTTAGTTCGTGGGAATTAAAGGGGGGGGGTTAAACATCTAATTTTCAAAGGCTTCAAAGGTGGTGGTGCAACTGGACCATATGGGCCGAGCCCTTCAATCCAGAGGCTTCTGTCAGTAAGCACAAAAATGACAACGAGCGAAAAATAAACACATAAAAGAGCAAAGAGATAGAAGGGTGGATTCGTGAGTTCATAACACAAAACTAGAGAGTACAGAGTTTAGGGATAGAAAAACATAAAATATTTTTGTGGCCAGTGACATCCGTACGAAAAAAAAAGCCGAAAAAAAAAATTTGAACAATATTGAGCAAGATCGAAAAAATTTGAAAATTTTTGGAAAAATAAAAATATAAGTTTTAAAAATAAATAAATTGTACTAAAAGTAATTGTAATATAAATCCAAAAAGGGCCTAAATAATAATTTTTAAATAGAACAGTAATTTTTATTAACTTAGTTTAGGTGTTATTGATTTTTGTTTATTGAATAATAATGATCAGAAACGAGAAAGTTGAAAATTTGGAGAAAATAAAAATAAACGTTTTAAAAATAAATGAATTGCATCAAAAATCCGAAAAGGGCCTAAATAATGATAAATAAACGTAAAAAACAAATTTTAATAATTTACATCTAATTTTGTATATCGTTTATTGTTATCAATCGGTTACTGTTATCAAAATCACGGTGTCCCAAACTGATCACATTAAGCGGAGCCTACTGTATAAATAATTTGACCTGATATATTTCAGGTCGTAAAATGAATCTATGCTTATGTAAACACTTCTAAACAAAGAAATAGTATAAAGTCCAAAATGTCGTAACAGAGGGTATATTTGTTTAGTCTAAAGTTGTGTTATCCCGATGCTCTATTAAATGCAATGAATATATCAGACAATATCTTATAATTATATTTGATATTGAGGATCTACCAAGTAAATACTAAGATTGACTGGAATTGATGAATAAATTAAAATTAGAAAATTGAGCAGGTTTGGAAAAAAATCATGATTTAAAAAAAAAAAATCAAAGAAATCAGATTTATTTGATTTAAATCAGATTTTTTTTATTTAAATCGAATTTCTTTGATTTTTTAATACTAATTTTTATTGTTGTTTTTATGTTTTTTGCAATATACATAGAATAGTTTGTTATAAGAAGTAACATCTTATCTATCTAGTATATTCTACACACTGATTACCTAAAATTAAATATACATAAATTTCCACTGTACTTGCTCTAACATACTAATTTATTTACAGTAAATAGATAATAAATTGTAGTTACATGGTTTCCGCGCACCTGGAAAGTCAGGGAAAATCATGGATTTAGACAATGCATTAATTTTGTCATGGAAAGTCATGATTTTTCAAGTAAAATGAGTAAAAGTCATGGATCCGCTAAACTACCGATTAAATAAAATGCATTGAATTGTTTAATTCTATTTTTACTTGTCATTTGGCTGAAGTTACTGAGTTTGGTATTTATGTATTATCCTATTGACCCTATTGCCAAGTAAAATTTGTTCACCAAGGAAACTCAAAGCAAGAAAGCTTAATGGGTGGGTAAATTTATATTATTCTGGTTTTTTCTTAAATTGTAAATTAAAATTTTATTAATATAATAATTATTTTTTAATAAAAATTAGTTAAGATTTTTGCACAAAATATAAGTTTATCTCTAGGGATATTGTATATAAACATTATAGGGTTATATTTGGCTATTATTCATGGTCACCCGGATAATACCAAAGTACCCTGAATTCAAATTGGAAACATTTTGATTGAAAAATTGCTATATGATTGAACTTAGGTATGTAAATACAACAATTTATTTTTATGTATGTGAGTTTATTAACACTTGTAAAGTAAGTTTATAGTTTTTATATGGTAAAATTCCGGTAATTTTTGTAAAAGCATATATTTTATTTGTATGTACATTAGAAGTTTTATTCATATATACTTTAACGAAAGCTTTTTAAAGTCATGGAAAATGATCTGCTAAATCAGGGAAAGTCATGAAAAGTCATGGATTTGAAAAATTTTATTTTGGCAGATACCCTGTAGTTAACTAGGAATAAAATAATTTAATAATTAAATTATTCATAGTAAAGTAATACTCTATAAAAATGGTTGAGTAATTTAGTAATTAACGGAAACTTATATGTAACAGTGGATGATATGATTTTCCCTAATTTCATTGCAATAGTAGATAACAAAAATTTATGAATATATCAGACAATATCTTATAATTATATTTGATATTGAGGATCTACCAAGTAAATACTAAGATTGACTGGAATTGATGAATAAATTAAAATTAGAAAATTGAGCAGGTTTGGAAAAAAATCATGATTTAAAAAAAAAAATCAAAGAAATCAGATTTATTTGATTTAAATCAGATTTTTTTTATTTAAATCGAATTTCTTTGATTTTTTAATACTAATTTTTATTGTTGTTTTTATGTTTTTTGCAATATACATAGAATAGTTTGTTATAAGAAGTAACATCTTATCTATCTAGTATATTCTACACACTGATTACCTAAAATTAAATATACATAAATTTCCACTGTACTTGCTCTAACATACTAATTTATTTACAGTAAATAGATAATAAATTGTAGTTACATGGTTTCCGCGCACCTGGAAAGTCAGGGAAAATCATGGATTTAGACAATGCATTAATTTTGTCATGGAAAGTCATGATTTTTCAAGTAAAATGAGTAAAAGTCATGGATCCGCTAAACTACCGATTAAATAAAATGCATTGAATTGTTTAATTCTATTTTTACTTGTCATTTGGCTGAAGTTACTGAGTTTGGTATTTATGCATTATCCTATTGACCATATTACCAAGTAAAATTTGTTCACCAAGGAAACTCAAAGCAAGAAAGCTTAATGGGTGGGTAAATGTATATTATTCTGGTCCTTTCTTAAATTGTAGATTAAAATTTTATTAATATCATATTCATTATTTTTTAATAAAAATTAGTTAAGATTTTTGCACAAAATATAAGTTTATCTCTAGAGATATTGTATATAAACATTATAGGGTTATATTTGGCTATTATTCATGGTCACCCGGATAATACCAAAGTACCCTGAATTCAAATTGGAAACATTTTGATTGAAAAATTGCTATATGATTGAACTTAGGTATGTAAATACAACAATTTATTTTTATGTATGTGAGTTTATTAACACTTATAAAGTAAGTTTATAGTTTTTATATGGTAAAATTCCTGTAATTTCTGTAAAAGCATATATTTTATTTGTATGTACATCAGAAGTTTTATTCATATATACTTTAACGAAAGCTTTTTAAAGTCATGGAAAATGATCTGCTAAATCAGGGAAAGTCATGAAAAGTCATGGATTTGAAAAATTTTATTTTGGCAGATACCCTGTAGTTAACTAGGAATAAAATAATTTAATAATTAAATTATTCATAGTAAAGTAATCTATATATATAAAAATGAATTTGTGTGTGTCTGTCTGTCTGTATGTATGTACTCAATAGACTCAAAAACTATCCATCCAATCGCCGTGAAAATTTGGGAAATGTTTAGGTATATCCCTGGGAAGGTTTTTGTAAATTTTCAACGTTCGAAATTCATTCCTTCCCCCTTTTTCGAGCATTTCATGTCATTATTCCAAGCATTATTTTCCCCGGTTAAACGCAAACGATTAAGTTTTTAATTTATCGCATCATATCTAAGGGAAAGAAGCAATGTGACGTCATCCCAAGTAATTGTTTTAAACGCAGTTTTCCACGGTTAAAAGCAGAAGATTAAAATGTTCAATTCATCACATAATAAATAGGCGAAAATGATATTTTTCTATCATTATGACGTCATTCATTTAAATATTTCATTTATTCATTTCTTATTTTATATTATTTAAAATCGTCTGCTTAGTATCTATTCGATTTGAACTGAAATTTGAGATATAAAGTGATTCACTTTCATTTCTATGTGACGCAAATTATAGCATTTTTATATGAGAACTAATTTTAAATTTAATTCTTGGTTCATTTTTATGTTACAATGAAATGCATATCAACAATATTCTAAGTACAAAAAGTACAAATTTCAGTGACTCTCATGGCCAAATAAAACCTATCATTTTATATAGTTATCTTCATATTCATATGGTTGTCGATATGAATGTGTTTTTCTGTTTCATACAAAACTATGTGGTTTGTCATAAATTTCCTTAATTTTAGAAAACATTTATTACTACCAACAAAATTAGCACTGTTGCTGTCAAAACCTGTGCTTCCTATTCTATCACGTAATATGACAAGATCTGTTAACTTTGCTAATCAACGTACAGTAGTAATACAGTAATGCAATTTAGGGTTAAGCTTATATTTTACAATAAAAAAAGTTTGAGCAAATTTAATATAAGACAAATTTGATTATAAAAACTGAATAATGTTATAATACGCTTATGATAGAAATATATAAACATGCCAATGACTCGAACTGAACTGTGACGAATTTAGAGAGTTATTCACGAAAAATAAATCTTTGTTTAAAAGTAATATATTAAGTTCACCGTAGCGAAGCACGGGCAAACTTGCTAGTACTCTATAAAAATGGTTGAGTAATTTAGTAATTAACGGAAACTTATATATAACAGTGGATGATATGATTTTCCCTAATTTCATTGCAATAGTAGATAACAAAATTTCACTAGTTTTTGGCTGTTTTGACAAGCAGGTTTCTGACATGACAGATAAAACCATGGTTTAAACCGGATAAAAACGTCAAATGCAAAATATCTTACAGCCCTAATTTAAGTAAATAATGTATCAAAACTTTCAGGTTTAAATCTAATATCTATAAAATCTGTATGTATGAAATAATATCTAAAATTTATAAAATTAAAACTAGAACCGCTAGAGTTTTGGTCTACCTCTAAAACGGAGGGCTGAGTCAAACTTACCCCGGTTAAAATGAATAAGTGTTGTTTTTCAGAAAGTTCGCCGAACCATGGCCGATTGTTTAGGGTGCTGGCCTTCGGTACCGTGGCCTGACCTTCGGAGTTCGTGGGTTCGAATCCCACAGTGGCATGGATGTTCGTAGCCGTTCGGAATCGGCTTTAAGCTGTAAGTCCCGGTCTCATTAGCCCTCCTGTTGCAAAAAGTAGACCGTAGCACTCCAAACCAAACCAAATATTAAAAAAGTTCACTGTATTTATACGCAATAACATTTCATTATTTTTAGACAAATTATTATAACAATTTATAAAAAAAAAATAAAATTTTACAATATAGAAAATATATATAATTAGAAAAAATTTATACGGACAACTTTAATGGAATTATTTAGTTTCTTACACAGTTCAGGCGAAGTTTGGGCAACAATTTTTTTAATGTATTTTGTACATTTTCTACACATATGTATTTTACAGGTAGAGCAAATATCAGGGCGTAACTATGTCCTTTTGCGCTCGCGGCAAAAGACTGGTCTGCGCCCCTGCCACCAAATATAGTGAGAAAATACGTAAACATGTTATATATATATATATATATATATATATATATATATATATATATACAGGGTGTTTCAAAAATGACCGGTATATTTGAAAAATCAATAAAAGCTAAACGGGTAGTGATAGAAATACACAGTTTATTGCAATAAGCTTGGGACAGTAGTAAATTTTCAGGCAGATAACGTTCAAAATTAGTTACATTGTACCACAACAGATGGCGCTGCAGTCTGGAAAAAATTTAAACTACGATATTTTCCAGATATCCACCATGCGCAGTAAATAATATGGCGTATTTTCAGAACGAAACCATCAGAAACCCTTGTAAACGTCTCGGGCGGGATGGCTTCACATACAGAACAGATGTATTGTTTCAGTTATTCAATTGTTTCTGGATAGAGGCAGTTCACCTGGTCTTTTAAGAATCCCCACAGAATAATATCATAGTTTAGATTTTTCCAGACATATATTGTAACTAATTTTGAAAGTTTGTCTGCCTGAAAATTTACTATTGTCTCAAGCATATTGCATTAAACTGTGTATTTCTATCATTGTTCGTTTATTTTTTATTGATTTTTCAAATATACCGGTCATTTTTTAAACACCCTGTACACATACATATATCATACATTCAGAGTAAATTCACAAAATAGTTTGCTAATTCTTAAAATATTCCTATCATATTAATTTAAAATGTTTTTTTTTCTATTTTTCTTATTAATACTTAAAAATATTTTTAATTGTTTGGGAATATTATTTGCTGATAAACTGAATAGTTTATTTGAGGGGATTATTTTTTTATTTAAACGTTGAATTTTCATAAAAGGGATACAAATTTCTAAATATAAATTTAGTTTTAATAACTTCATTAAATTCAAAATTTAAAACGAATACTCAAATTTATATTAAGAGATATTAGGGATATTGTGTAAACATTTTGTAAGAATCTATAACAGGTTTAGTCTCTAGAAGCATTTTGAAAAATAAGAAAATTCATAAAAAATAATTTCTAAACTCACTTGATTTTATAGTAAAAGTTTTTTTCAACTTTTTCTTATTTCTACTTGGGGCGAATCGTCCTCTGTCGGACCCCATATTCCTTTATGTGGCGCCCCTGAGACTGATGTGCCTGTGGCATATGCCACCTTTGCCATGCGCTAGTTACGGCCCTGGCAAATATCTACAGTTTTGTTTCCACACTTGGAAGCTTAGTAATGAACCATTTTTCGCATATGCACAGATTCTTCAATACTATATTTTCATAGATTTTTATGGGCGTGAAATTATTAAAAGACAAGTAATTTATGTCAATTACGTTAGTAACATTTTGAGAAAATCGGACATAAAATAATTTTTGGGTGAAAATGACCCAACTGGCGGTTCTCGTGTTAAACGGCGAAAGCTGAGTGGAAGATTTTATTTCGACTAATTCCATATCTGTAAGGATATTCATCAATTTTTAGTGGCTTTTGTGCGAAAAATATTGATTTATATCAATCTAAAACAGCCTTCAGAAAAAAGAAAAATGTTATTTAATATATTTTATACAAAAATTTCATTCTTAAAAGATGTAAAAAATTCACAAGCGTAAAGTTTTAGATTGTTTTACATTATGTCAGTTGCACAAACATACATTTTTGGCTTTATTATTATATAGAGGGTTACTCATTTCAGTTGCACGAGTGTATAGATTTTTGGCATTCTTCATAGAGCTTCAATTATTTCAGTTGCAGGAACATAGATTTTGACATTTTTCATAGAGTGCCCATACTTCGTAAATATCTTCGGGTTTAAGTTGAGCACGGTTGTAGCTGTTTTTGCTGCAAGTAAAATCACATTCAAAATTCGGATCCTGTGGGGGAAAAAACGAAAAGAAATTAATGGAATAACTTTAAGATAAATATCCGTCAGAGAAATCATTCTTGTCTCAGATCTAACAAAGTTGTTCAACCTCATAATGCTATCCTTACGTCTTGGGGACGTTTGGACAAGTTTTATTTTTCCCATAGGTTAACATTGAGCCAGAGGTATCTAATATGGCGGGTACAGACCCACTTTATACGAAGGTTTTTGAATTTTCTTCGAATTATTTATGTAGTTTTAACATTGCATTTCTATAGGAAATTCAAGGGAATCTGTACAATTCGAATTACAGTAGAGTCTAAGTAATTCGAGGTGGACAGAACTGCACCTAGCTCGAATTATCGAAAATGACTGATTAACCTTTTACAGGCCGAATTCAGATCCAGATATATTTTAAATAATTTTTTTTGCATATCTCGCCATCTAATGCTTCAGCTAATTTATGTTAGTTATTTAATTGTAGAAAAAAAATTTCTTTTACGATTTTCATGATGTTCCCAATTGGGAACATTGGCCACATCTGACTATACACTGGATTCACAAATTGAGTAGAATGATGCATATATTAAATATTAAATAATAAGAAAAATAATCAGAATGAATTTAAAATTTATTTTTAAATTTAAGGAGAGATATCAATAAAGTTTAAAAATTATAAATTTAAATGAAAACAACACTTTCTTAAACAAATATCAAAAACATGAGTTTATACCTTTATGCCATGATATATTGGAAATCAATGGAGATGCAATTTTTTCTTGCCCTCATTGCAAGCTAATCTTGCATTTAATGTGCACTGTGCACATTGAATCCAGGTTGAGACATAACTTTCTTTGGTGCAATTCTTAGAAGAGCAGTTGTAACGTGTAGTTCACAGACAAAATACATCTAACACCTTTCAAAATAATATCTGAGAAGCGAACGTACTAGACTGCTAATAAAATTGAAATGCCTTTCCATAAAATTAGGGAATTCCCCTTCATTTCCTACCCCTTTCAAGAATGCTCTCTGCAGAGGAAATTATTTCGTCGAGTATAGCGGTAACAGTCCATTGTTCCCAATTGGGAACATCAATAATTAATAAATTATTCCAGGTGTGTTTCTGATTATTAATGTCGAATTTCATATTTTTTAAATAAATTAAAGTTGTTTTAAGGATACCAATCGGATTTTAGAAGCCTTAGATGTTTTTTTACATTTATTCGAATTTTTAATATATACTCTATAGAAAATGATGAAAACGGCTATTTTTATGATTTTTAATACATTTTTTTATTAATCATAGAAATATAGCTTTTATTTTAAAAAATTGAGTAGCCCTTTTACTACATTTGCTAACTTTTTTGTATCAATATTGATGAAATTTAATTTAAAATAACTTTATTAATATTATGTTCCCTTTTGGGAACAATGGACTGTAAAAGGTTAAATAAAATAGAAATATAAACACAATTTTTAAATTTCAAAGTATATTTCAATAAAAAAATGTATTTGCATTATATTTTTTCATTAATTCCTGAAAGTAAGTTAATTACATCTTAAAGTAATTGTCAATTGCTTTTGGTTTAACCCTTTAACGTGCACGCTGGAGTTAACTCGAGCTCTCTAAACTGGCCCAGCTGTGCACACTCGAGATAATTCGAGCGGCGTTGTA
This sequence comes from Pardosa pseudoannulata, assembly GCA_032207245.1. Taxonomy (NCBI): domain Eukaryota; kingdom Metazoa; phylum Arthropoda; class Arachnida; order Araneae; family Lycosidae; genus Pardosa; species Pardosa pseudoannulata. The sequence continues at coordinate 106,351,236 of CM063509.1, forward strand.
CTTTTATAGATATTGCGCTGTGCGTTGCGTTAAAAGAGATAGCAAAGAAAAAGAAAAGAAAGTAGAGGGATTTAAGAGAACTGGAAGTCCATCATTGGCAACTAAACTAGTGACCTTTTCAAAAATAGAAAGCAAGCGAAAAAGAGGAAGCCCCCATCAGGTGGACAGATTCTGTAGAGAGGGATTTAAGAGAACTGGAAGTCCATCATTGGCAACTAAACTAGTGACCTTTTCAAAAATAGAAAGCAAGCGAAAAAGAGGAAGCCCCCATCAGGTGGACAGGTTCTGTAGAGAGGGATTTAAGAGAACTGGAAGTCCATCATTGGCAACTAAACTAGTGACCTTTTCAAAAATAGAAAGCAAGCGAAAAAGAGGAAGCCCCCATCAGGTGGACAGATTCTGTAGAGAGGGATTTAAGAGAACTGGAAGTCCATCATTGGCGATCTATTGTCTTTGACAGAGTCAGGTGGAGGAAATTCATGGAGACAGCCTTGGCCTATAACAGGCTGTAGTGCTGACGAAGAAGAATCTCATTTTTAATGGAACGAAATTTCTTCTTTTCCTTCTTTTCCTTTTTGTTTAATCCATCATGGTAAAACAATGGCGATTCTCGAAACAGAATTAAAAAAATCTTTCAAAGGTAACTTAAATTCCACGTGCTAGTACCGAACCAATCGAATTGAAATCTTTACAACTAAACTATTTTTTGAATGGGGAAAGATACATTTGGAGCAGAGCAAAAAAGGAGTGAGTGACATCTGGTTGAACAACTTACTCTCCAAGTTGAAACAGCAAGATTTACACACTCTGGGAAGAATACAAAACCCTATTTTTTAAGCAGGAGGATTTCTGCTGATAGCTTTGGCGTGGGCAGTGAACACGAGACTGGTCAAACAACAACAAAAAACAAATGTAGCAATTTTTACATGTGTTGGTCATTTTTCCGAACATAAATTTATTTATTTATTGTAAATTGATTTTAACTCAGATTTACAGGAAACTTGAACAATCAAGACTAGAATTAGACTTTTCTTAAAATCTCGAAATAATCAATTTCAGACTACCAAGTTCAGTAGATTATTTAAAAAAAATAAATTTACTTTTTTTAGCAGTTTTATTTTTTAATCAAATAATCATTTCTGTTTTCGTGATGAAGAAGAATAAAGGGATCAAGACATGGAATGAAATTAGAATTAAGAGGTATATAGAAAGGAAGAGTATATACGTACGTTAACAAAATCTGGTTTTACAGCAGAAAGCCATATCCCCATAGATACATCTTCACCCTGCAAAATTGAAAGTAAATATTTGTTCTTTGAGATTAAATGTTTTCTTCAAGATTCTATTTGTAAAACATGTTCATATTTTACTACACGGCTGAACATAATTATATCAATATAATTACTCATTTGTCATTTTGATACCGATATCAAACTTAAGGTCAAAGTCAAAGTAATTGGGTTTCGCAGATTACCTAGCGAAGTGGAAAGTCTTCACTTTAACCCCCGAACGTAAAACAGATCAAAATGTCAATTTAGGCCTCCAGGCAAAAAGTAATCCAAACAAAAATTTAATACACTCCAGATCACAAGGAAGCGAGGGGGTGAGAACGTTCTCATAAAAAATTATGAGTGACCAACGCGTTATCTAATTATGGGATAATTAGACTGGAACCTTGACTGTGACCAGTAGGTATGGTTAACAGCAATGCATAGTATTCAACTCAACGTGAAGCTCAGAAAATACATAAATACACAAAAAAGAAAGTTAAAGCGACTATAACAAAGGCAACTTTATACAGTAAATATTAAAAATAAGTAAAAAGTGACGACACTAACAAAAAGATATATTTTTGTATTTTACAAAATTTTAAAATTTTTATTTAGCATTTTTTTCAATTTTTTAATAACATAAAACAAGGTAGAACATTACGCAAAGTACAAAATAAGCGAGAGCAAAGTAGCGGAATGATACGAATCCATAATAAAATTCGATGTTCACTTTCTGAAATCAAGGGTAAATTAACAAAACAAACATCCAAATTTCGGAGAATTTTCCGAAAGTGATTAAGGAAATCTAGTAACTCAACAAAAATTAAATCAGGGTGAGAGACTAGTACAAACTGAAGCGTAACTTTATTACTTAGAAAAAGTAAAACTTGCTTAAAAAATGATTTTGAGAAATTTGCGTATGGTAAAATTCGTCGACAAGGAAATAAAAAAAAGAAAACAAGACTTCTATCATTTCATTCTTCGCAAGACAGTGATGTAAACTATATTCCTTTATTTTACTTTTTAATCCTTTGTTTTTACTTTTGTATACATTATAAATTATCAAGGGTCAATTCAAATTCTATTTACTCGGGTTATTACCTTATCCGGGAAGAAGAATTTCCTCTCATTACCAAGATTCTATTGTACATAAAACCCTTAAGTATGCAAGAGGACGAAATATCGCCATTATTTAAATTCAGGTTAGAACATATATTTATTAAAAAAGATTTTTTTAATTCGGTATTTAAAAGAAAAAAATAAATAATAATAATAAAAAAAGACAGAGAAGGTTTTAAAACGATAGAAATCTTACGTAGATCAGCAGCAAAGGGTAAAAGTTACCGTTGCAATATTTACACGTATTTTACGCCTTTGTTTAATTAATTAAAATAGAAACATAATTTGTCATTTTGGAAAAGAAGGAAGAAGTATGTAGTTGTTTCATACTTTTCCCATCTTCTCAACCCCTATATAATAATAGCCTAAGTTGTCTGTTCGCGAATTTATGAAGCGGTTGTACCTGGAATGGATACAGGCATCCGTATTGAATTTTTTATGAGTTAGGGTTAGCAAAATTCAAAGCGAGTTCGAAACCCACCCCATCCCCCCTTTTCGAGCGTTTAATGCTATTATTTCAAGTCTTATTCTCCCTTTTATTCTATACTAAATTCATTCTTGATATGAATTTAGTATAGAATAAGAGGGAGCAGCGAGGGCGGAGCTTAATATTTAAACTGGACTGTGTTTACTCGACTCTCATATACTCTAATTAGTTCCTTTATCGAGTGTAGGCTTAGCACGCTCGGTAGAGGGTCTGCCCATTTGATCAGCGTACTTCTCGGGTTGAGGGTTCTGTCCCCGACTCAGCCAAATTTTTCTAAATGTCTAATTAATTTAATATTTTCTGATTTCTGTTTTAAATTCTTATTCCTTAAGTTGTTTTATTATTTCAAAATTGTTTTATTACTTTTTAAATAAATGTTTATTATTTTTTCAACTTTTTATGACTTAAACTTTCTTCTCGTAATGTAATAATAGCCCAAATTATCTCTCTATCTGTCTATCCTCGAATTTATGAAGCGGTTGGACGCGGTATGGATAGAGCATCCATATTGAATTTTTGATGACTTAGGGTTAGCAAAATTCAAAGCGAGTAAAGTTTATTTTTTTCTAAACTATAGATCAGATTCTAAAATAAATTGGTATGAATAAGCGTCGTATCACAACAAAAAATACTATCATATTTAAAACGTTCGAAATTCACCTCGTCCCCCTTTTCGAGCATTTAATGCCATTCTATCAAGTCCTATTTTAGGAGCAGGCTATTAAATTTATCAATTCATCACATAATAAATAGGTAAAAATAACAATTTTTTCTAGCATTATGACGTCATTCCTTTAACTATCTCATTTAATCCTTTATTTTAGATTATTTAAATGTCTTCTGCATGATTTCCATACGTTTTATCGCTGAACTTAGGTATTACGTAAATAATTTTCTTTTATATTTGGCTTAAATAATAAATTAGGTACATATGTGATAATTTTAATCGATTATTTTTGTCGAACGATAATTCTCAGCCAAAAAACAAACCATTTTTTTTACCTGCCTCATAGGGTACCTTTACAATTCTGGAAAATTAAAAATTTTACTGATCCCATCATATAACGGGCTATATGCTAGTCTGCAATATGCTCGCTGGTCGCTGATTGCGTAACTAAGATTGATATATATGGTATAGATGTGATTAATGATCCAGTTCCTCTGCTTGAAGATAATTATACTTCACAATCGTTAGAAAAAACTAAATACGTTTGTGTTAAAATTTATTGGATGATGTTGTTCTACCTATATGGTGCTCCCATAATAATAAAGACAACAAAAAATCAGATAATTGTATCAAAGAATTGTATGGTAAAATGTTATCAATCAAGATAAATGCCCCACATTTGAAAAAAAAAGTTAAAATTAAAAAAATTAATAGTTAAGTAATCTAAGTTTTCATAATATTCCAGTATATATGTAACTTGAAAAGATTAATTTGGGAATGGGGAAAGGCTGCCTGAAAATCTATCAGGTCCTATTTTTGTTACAAGCAGCCATTGTTAAATCTAAAATAAACATAATTAGCAGCTAAAACTATTTTAGTAAATCTAAGGACTGGTTAACTGACCACATCTAATCTTATTTTAACATCCCACGTAATCATATAAGGCGATTTCACGCAGCAAGACACATCTTAACTTATGACGATTTTGGCTCTCGTTTCAAACGGAAGGACAAGCATATTGGTTGCCTATTGGCTATCGAAAACATGAAAGTGAATGGGAAGGGTATTAAAGTAGTTCGTGACGTTGCGTGAAATCGCTCTATTAATGAATAAACATAAATATAAAAATGTTTATTTAAAAACCTAATGTTATTAAGATGTAAAATAATTTCCTCAAAATATTTGGCAACAAAATATAAAATGAATCTTCAATATTTTATCTATCTCATATCCAGGGCAAAGTGAACAAGCGAATTACTTCAAAATTTACAATGACAATCACCGATGTCTGTATTTTATGGTAATCTAAAGAATAAGTATATATCTGCATATTAATGTAATTTTAAAAAATACCTCATACTAATTGAAAACCAGTCATCATTCAAACCCTAATCCTTCAAAGATGATGTCTGATGACTCTGAGGAATCAGTATTTGACTACGAAACCGATAGTTTATCTGACAGTGCCAGCGATGAATGTATGGAAGTGCCTTACGATGAAGATTCTACACCTTGGTCACAGTTACCGCCAATAGTTTTAGAAAAGATTTATTCATTCTTAAATCGCGATGATCGGTGCCGAATGTCATTTGTTTGTCGCAATTGGTATAATGAATACCACTCACCAAATCTCTGGAGAAGGATCAAATTTCTTATTCCAGAGCACGAATATCAGATAGAAATTTACCCAGAAGTGCAGTTTGCCAGGAAATACGGCGCTATGTTTCGCCATGTAGATATAGTTTGTAAAAGAGTCCGTATACACCTTCTGGAAATCATATGGAAGCAATTGAAATTATTTTTGCAAGCTTTAGCATTTCATTCTCAGCTTGAGTCAGTTTCATTTATGAACATGGGCAGCTATTTCAGACACCTTGATGACACAATGTTTGAAGATATTTATGAAAGCATTATGAACTTACTATTTACTCAAAACAAGTTGAAGTTGGTCGAGTTTCGAAACTCACAATTCAAAAAATACGAAGCAGCTGAAATACTGAGAACAATTTCAATAAAAAGTTCCAAAACTTTGAAGCATCTTTTGCTCGACGGATTCATGAATGAATCTTCGCAGGACGAATTTCCAGATAATGTTGTCGACGAGGCTTTAACTTTTGATTTGTTGATAAATTTGAAAGAGGTGTTTGTAGATTATTCTCGGTTGTTGGAAAACATAATTATGTCCTGCTTCGAATACGCAGAGAACTCTAATATTAAAGAAATAAAAGGCACTCTGGAAATGGTAAAAATAATATGCGATGGTTCTAAAAGGATTACCTACCAAGGGATTCTGCCAGCAGCATGGAAATATTTCACAAAAGTTTGTCCGTGTTTAAGAATAGACTTAATTTATCAGGCAGGATCTCATATCAGAAATAATATAGATGTATTTGTCGTTCGGAACATGCCAATCAGATCACTCGATTTCAGATGGGACAAAGGTCAGTTCCGCAACGAAATCGAAATTGGATATTTCCTGAAACATTTTGTATCATGTCGAGTGAATGAATATCTTGAGGACCTGAGGATAGTATGGCCACAAACAACAACCAATTTGGCTCGAGACTTAATTGAATTTTTAAAAGCTTGCAACAAACTAAACGTCTTGCAACTCTATATTCAACATCCAATAGAAGCACTTGATACGGTGTTCACTTTCTTGCTTGAATATAGACCAGTCTGTTTGGAAGTGCTGCACATAACCGTAGGAAACGTTATGAGCGCAGAAGATGTATCCATGTACTCGAACATGGCAGACGATTATGCTCCATTATTACAAGTGCTAGGATTAAATTTACTTTTAATTGTCGACTATAATAACAGACCGCCACGACGGAGATGAATCAAATATCTGTATGTATTGGTTAATTCTACATTAAAATGAACTTTAAAAAAATTCAGTTGTGATTGAATATGAAAATATATTTGTTTTAGGTACAGATGCATTATAGCCGCCGTGTTTTTTTTTTCTCGCCAAACTTGGCGATTTTTGGAGCGATGACTAGGTAGCTGTATATGCCCTAACTTTGATAGGGGAATATGGAAGCTTCGATATGTTCTTGCATCCTATTGGTGCACATGATTTTTGATGTCATTACCCGGCTACCTATGCAAATTTTCTGTTCTAAATGTTATTTTCGTTCCAGACGAGGAGTAGTAGGTTGTCTCGTAGGTAGGTAAGTTATTTTTGGTATTTAGTTATGGCGGATGTTCTCATTTCTGTTTTAACTATTTGTAGCATTGTGAAGAAATATCAGGAAATTCTTAGACCCGAGGTTGGATTTGCATTTCATTCAAAACGGCACGTTTGTGGGAATGATGGAATTCCGAATTTGAGTTTTTTTATGTATTTGGTTAGTGGGATTTAGTTAATTTATTTATGACAAGTGAAGTTATTTCGGTTTTGAAATTGTTAAAAAATATCAAAATATTCTAAATCAAACAAGATGTTTTGGTTTGGAACATTTTGTTTTTGTTGTTATAATTTTCTGGGATTTAGTTAATTTAGTTATGACGAGTTAGTTATTTCTGTTTTGAAATTGTTAAAAAGTATCAATTATTTCGGTTTTGAAATTGTTAAAAAGTATCAAAATATTCTAAACCAAACAAGATGCTTTAGTTTGGAACATTTTGTTTTTGCTCTTATCATTTTCTGGGATTTAGTTAATTTAGTTATGACAAGTGAAGTTGTTTCGGTTTTGAAATTGTTAAAAAATATCAAAATATTCTAAATCATACAAGATGTTTGGGTTTGGAACATTTTGTTTTTGTTCTTATCATTTTCTGGGATTTAGTTAATTTAGTTATGACGGGTAAGTTATTTCGGTTTTGAAATTGTTAAAAAGTATCAATTATTTCGGTTTTGAAATTGTTAAAAAGTATCAAAATATTCTAAACCAAACAAGATGCTTTGGTTTGGAACATTTTGTTTTTGTTCTTATCATTTTCTGGGATTTAGTTAATTTAGTTATGACGGGTGCAGTTATTTCGGTTTTGAAATAGTTAAAAAGTATCAGGATATTCTAAGTTAATTGGTTTGGAACATTTTCATTTTGTTCTTTGCACAAGGGGGGAACCCCCCCTCACATGTTAGATTCTTCATAATATTAGTGCTTATTAAAATGATATATATTGTGTTTACTCTGTAGACACATACCATAAATATTGCTAATCTGTTATTTATTTTTTAAAAAACGTAAAAAATGATGATTATTATGCTAATTTTATTTTAATAATACTTTAAATTGTTAATCTGTTTTTTCCTTTTAAAATGTTGTGTTTCAAATATGCCACGTTACCGCCGCCTTTTTTTTTTTTTTTTTTTTTTTTAAATCTTTTAGAAAACATGCATCGCCGCCATGTTTTTCTACTTGGCGACTTTTCAAATCATGCGTTTTTCTGTTGGTCGAAAAAAAAAAACATGGCGGACGGGACCGGCGACTATAATGTATCTGTTCCAAGTGGCAAACCTACAGTTACACAAAAATAAAATAATATTTATAAAATAACGTTAAAATAAATTTTCAGTTCATTAAAATAGTAATTAAAACAATATTTTATCTGATTATTATACTAAAAGATGTGTTTCATTGAGATTAAAGTGATATAAGAATGTTAAGTATACAGCCATTTTGTATTTAAAGTTGTATAAAATGTTCACTATGCCGCTATTTGCCATTGGCGACTTTTTCGTCGCCAACGGAAAGCATTCACCAACTGAGAGCGTATACTTCACTTCACTTCACTTCAATTTTTCCAATGAAAGAGTATCGTAACATACAGGATAATTTCTTACAGTTATTTAAAGGATAAACATATAAACAATTTGCATGATACTGAATAAAATAAAACTTAGCACACAAACCCCACTTTTTTTTTTTTTTTTTTGCCTTCGATCATTATAATTTGGAGATTATTGTTGATCGCTAAATCATTCAATGGCGAAAATTACGTGGTTGTCATTAAGTTACAGAAATCTAACATTGTATACGATTTTTTGCAGATGAAATGTAAAAAAATCTCACAGTTAATACTATTTAAAACACAAGCACTATTTTTATCAAAATTTACAAATGAAAATATAAAGAAATTCATAATATTTTAAACAAATTTAAACACAAAGAAACACTTTTTTAGCAACGTTTGCAGAATAAATTATCTCCACTTATACAGGAACGGTAAACTATCTTGGATCAACAATCGCTACTTGGCGAGTTCACAAAATCAACAAATTTAATGAAAAATATTGCATTGGAATTATTTATACAACAAATTTCAAATTCAAAGTCAATTTGTTTTGGTTAAACTGTGATCAAATTTAAGTAATTGTATTATATCAAATGCATTTAACATGAATGACATTGGATTTATTATTTTTCTGAGCCGGGATAGATCAATAGGCAAAGGCATCGATCTAATAACCGGAAGAGGCTTGACTGAAGAACAGGGTACCCCCGCCAACTTGGCGATAAAGCTCTTACCATGGTAGCCTAACATTTTCTCCTGATCTCGCTGTGTCTAAACAATCTGTATCTATATTTTATTTTAAACTATATTTGTATCGAGCTCTTCTTGTGGAACCCATTTCTTATATATTAAATGCACGTATAATGCTTTTTAAAAATATTAGATATAATGAACCAATAAAAGTTCACAATAGCTAATTTTAATAATTTGGTTTTGTAAACTGTTAAGAGATTAATTACTCATAAATGTATATTCCCGCTTTCTCAATGGTTTTGGTTAATTAAGAAAATGTAAATAATTCTATCTAATGGGCAATTAAAGTCAATTGGCATCAATTAAAGTCGCAAAAATAGCAAGGGATGCAATGTTATCTGGATGAAATACCTTTGTGTTTTAGTAAACATCGCCAATAATTTCACCAAATTTGCCGAGGGGCACCCTATTCTTCAGTAGTACTCCGGAAGGTTGCGAGTTGGAGGCTCAAAAGGTTAAAGATCTGCTGTCTTCATTAATAGCTGATGAGGAACGTAAATTGGCGCTGGTGGTCGAAAGGTCCTTCAAGTTCCTAAACGATTCCTCTGGAGGCAAGCCAAGCGTGGGAGTCTGCTTTGCCCCTGCTTCTAATTTACGAAGACCCACTTTGTGCCGTCCTAGGAAGTAATGTTGGTCGCTTATATGCCACCCCCATAATAAAATGGTCTACAAAATCCACTGCGTTGTATGGGCTAATGTTTAACAGGAAAGTGTCAAGAGTTATTTTTAAATATATATATCAGTTTGTTTATATAGGAATATAAAATCATTTTTGCATACGCATGAATAAACCATGTACAGTATAAACTGACCTGGTAGGGGAATAAATAGTCTGCATTTAAACTTAACCACTGGACAATTTTACTCGACATGATATAAGTAGCTCCACATGGAAATGATGGATATAAAGAAGATCTGTAATCAAAATCTGCCCATTTACCGACGTAATTAACTGGCCAATCGGTCCTGAACCTAAAATAGAAAAAGAGAGAATATATAAAATTCCACAATAAAACATTAAGTGCTTCAAAAATTCAATTTTGCATATACACATAAATTTTTGGCATAAATAAAATACCTGCACTACCAAATGATGCTATTATTTTGAAGAATCTGTGAAGTGGCGACTCATAGGCCGTTTAAAAGCAGGATAGCAATCACGGAAGCAATCAGGTATTTCATTTCAAAACTAACAGTCTCAACATTACGGAAAAAATTTTTCAAAACAATGAAATTGTTGTAAGAAGGTCTGAACAAGGTTGTATGAAGATCGATATATGGAAATAACAGGAAGTGCTCTACGCGCCAGTTAAGTTGCAACCTCAATTGCTGTATCACAGCAAACAGTATACAGAAGGCTTAATGAAAGAGACTATTATGGCAAAAAAAAAATGGGTAAGTATTCCGCTGTCTTCAAAAAAATAAATAATATATATATATATATATATATATATATATATATATATATATATATATATAATAAAGTAGGAGGAATGCTTTAATTGGGGCTAAGAACATTAGAACTGAAGGGAACCCAAATGGTCCCATGTTCTCTTTACAGATGAGTTGAAGTTTAATTTTACAAATGATTCTAAACGTATTTACCCCTGAAGGGTGTAAGGAAGACAAAACTATCCCTCAAACATTATGGAATGTGGCCGTTTCGCTAGTGAAGGTATGATGGTACAGAGAGGAATAAAATAGATGTTTACCCCTATACGATTTCAACAGTGGATCTATGACCGCCCAGAGATATGGGGATGAAATTTTAGATATCTAAGTAAGATTTTTCAGAGTTGCGTTTGAATCTCACTTTTTATTTATGGACGATAATGCTCTGCCACATAGAGTAAGTCTCGTTGACAAATTCCTAGACAGTGAAGACACTGAGCGAATATCGTGGCCATCAAAGTCTCTTTATCTGAACGCAATCGAGAACTTATGGAACTACCTTAGAAAAGTAATTTCTCTACCCATTCTTTTCCTAGAGAAGTAAATGCTCTGCAGAAAATATGACTAGAAGAGTGGAGCTGAACTTCCCAACCTGGAATTAGCAATGTTAGTGCCAGCATAAAAATACATTGAGATTTGTCTATACACGTCAGGAAAAATCTCATTCAATATAAAATTTATAAATCGTCTTTTATTTTTTTTTAGTTATACCTTTCCCTGAACTCTCTTCGTCCCTTTTTTAACACCATTTTTATTATTTCATTTCTACAATTACATATTATATGCAGTGCTCTAAATGTTTTCCCTTTGTATTTATGTGTCACAAGTGCACAGTTTCTAAAAAATCCAAGAAATAACGCATGTAAAGATAATTTTACTTTAAACCGTGAAAAAAAGCTATTTTTTTATTTTAAATTAATTAACAGCTGTTAATTTTTTATTTTAAAATCTCAGATACCTTTAAAATTCTTGATTATGAAATAAAACATATTTTACTTCAATTCGACATAAAATTTAGTATCTAATAAACATATTTTAAAAGCTATCTAGCGGGTAAGTGACTTTAATATATTTTTTTCATTTTATGTACATTTTGTGTTATTTTAAAAATATGACTTGAAATAAAAAAAATTGAATAATACTGTAAAGCTAGAGCGTTATTAAAGAATTTGTGAAAAATTCATTCTAAAAAAAGCAAAAAGAAAGACGGAAACTATGGAGTTTACTGTATAGCAATTCAACATAAAGATAAATATAAGTTTTCAAAATTTTTAAAACTGTATACTTAATCAAAATTTAATTTTTGTACAAAAATTTCAATTTTTAAAGAATGTTATCCATTTTTTAAATTTTAATATCTCTTCACCAAATTGCATCATACATTTTCTGCATTACACAAAATTGTACATGAACATATGTATGTATGTATGTATGTATATCTATCTATCTATCTATCTATATATATATATATATATATATATATATATATATATATATATACTGCTCAAAAAAATTAGGGGAGCAAGCAAAGAAGTTAAGAAAATCGTGGGAGACAGTAATGTATTGGCATAAAATGGATACTACACGCGTATCAATACGCAATACAGTAAAAAAAATTGTATTATTAAGCTTTAATTCTTTGAAAATATAGAAAAAACAGGAAAAGATGACTTAGGGTAACAATTTAGTTAGATGTAACCAATAAAAAAATATGGTTTAGAAGTAATGCAAGATTTTTAATATGGCGTGTAGTCTCCTCGAACAGCTACGACTGCTACATACATGTCTTCCATGGATGCGATGATGTTATCGATAAGACTTTGGGGAATACTGTTCCAAGCCTTAAAAAGTGGAGAGAAAAAGGAGGCCTTTGTCTTGCAACAATGCGTCGTCCGAGCATCTCCCAAACATGTTCAATTGGATTGGAATCAGAAGAGCACACTGGCCATTCCATACGTTGTATTGTTTCAGCTTTAAGTATGTTCTCCACAAGATGAGCTGAATGCGGTCTGATATTATCAGGCTGGAAAACAAAGGAATCTCTAATGGCTGCAACGTAAGGTATGACATGAAGTCACGTCTGCTTATCTTCGGGTTGCCAAAGTGCCATTCCGAATGATATGCAGGTCCGTACGTATCCCTATGTTGATTCCACTCCATACCATCCAACTAGCTCTTCTGTATTGTGACCTTTCACTAACGAATGTGGGATTATTTCGAGTGTCTCTTTCCCCCACACCAAAACACGTCGGGTGTCATACTGCAGACGGCATCGGGACTCGTCTGTAAACAGCACTTGACTTCAATCATGTTCTTCCCAATCTCGATGTTCAGAAGCCCATCTTCTTCGGACCGCACGGTGGCGTGAGGTCAACGGAATGCAGACCATTGGCCTACGTGCATAGAAATCTCCCTGGTGAAGCCTATTACGTACTGTCTGGCTGGACACCCTTCGTCCTGTTGCCAAGAGCAACTGTCTTAGCAACTGAGTAGCACTGCCTGTTTTGTTTCGACGAACTGTTAGCAGTATATACCGGTCATCAGTTGCTGTAGTGGTGGGTGGCCGACCTTGCCCTGGTCGAAGTATAACATTCCCTGTTTCTTGGAATAGATTCTACACCCTTGCAACGATCCTTCTGGCGACTCCAACAGCGTCCGCTACACTACCTTGTGTTTGCCCAAATTCAAATCTGCCTATAATACACCATGCCATGGATTCCGATAAATCACGTTGTTAAGACAATTTCAAGTCCCCTTTTCTCAAAAATAAATAATTAACTGAGCAATCGAAATTCACTGTTAAGCCAGTAAAACAGACGTTTTTGCAGCATCCTGATTTTTGCCCTTATATTTTTTTATGGTTTTTGACATCATGGACTTTGATTTGCATACGAAGTTTTCTTCTTCTGTTTCCTGCTAGGCTTTAAACTATGGATAATTTATTTCATGTTACTTATCGGCTTCACGTAATTATGTGCGGGATTTAGTTAACATTATTTGCTCCCCTAATTGTTTTGAGCAGTTTATATATATATATATATATATATATATATATATATATATATATATATATATATATATATATATATATATATATATATATATACATACATACATATATATATATAAAATATAAAATTTAGGTAATTTTTAATACAATTATTAATATTAAATTCTGTATAATTTTTTACCAAATTTGGTTTTTTAGTTAAAAATTCATAATTAAATTTTGGAATGTAGGACTTAATTGAGTTTGAGCCTTTCCCCTCCATCACGAAACTAATCCTAGCTACGATCCTTCGAAGAATGGAAAAAAAGCCTGTTAATAATTTAAAATAAAGTTTTTGAAAAGAATGACCATTATAACAAAATGGAAACGAACAGCAAGAGTATAATACTGATATAATTAACTAAAAATTAATTTGTTAATGGATAGCAATATTAATAAAGTGTCGGTAGTGTCGTAGTCGTACAATTAACTGTACTATACGTACGGATGATGTGTGAGAAAAAAATGTACGAAAAAAAAACCCTCTTAAATCTTTTATTGTATTTTTATAACAAAATTAAGCGATAATTTGCGTATTTGGATATGCATTCCTAACTTACCAACTCCATAGCCACAGTTCATCTGCTTTAAACCTTGAACTGTTTTTCGTACGACTGATAAGCTGCTCTAAATCAACCACGGTGTCGTCATCACTCTTCACAACGTAAGAATACTTATGATTTTGATTAAGCCTGAAATAAATACAAATAATTGGATATTGTATAGACATAGGGTGAATTT
>CM063509.1:106368020-106610520 GCA_032207245.1 Pardosa pseudoannulata
GTTGAAAACAAAATGGAGCGGAGGTTGTCGCCGACGATGTCGAATATAATTATTTTTAAAGAATAAAAGCCTTTAGAATCGAAATTGACCCCCCCCCGCCTTCTGGTTTAAGAACTACGAAATATATAAACAGTGGTCTAAGCTTAATGTGATAAGTTTGGGACATCGTGATTTTGATAAGAATAAACGATATGCAAAATTGGATAAATTATTCCCCCCCCCTTTAATTCACAAGTACTAAATTTCAAAATAAAGGGAAAAAACTCACCTTATATTTATGTACTGTACATTATCCTCTAAAACATAAGAATTATATACATAATTAAAAAACTTGATCAATTGTTGACTGTCTACAATTTTTTCTAAGAAGCTCGTTGATAAATTGTTAGTAATCATAATGTTTTTTAAACTCATCGGAGCGGTGTTGCGTTCCACGTTTCAACACTTTAAATGCAATTCCGAAGCTAAGAAATGTTTAACTGGACTGCAGCATTGCGCTGACTCATTTTTGGTAACCTGTCATAACAATTTTGATTTTCTATCTTTCGTTTTAAGGCTAAATCATTTCGTTTTCTGGCTTCCATATCGACAAGCTGCATGTAAGCGAGAAATGCATAAATTGTGAAGACGCTCCTTCTCAGTTCCTACAAGAATGTTTTGCCTTCTGCTTATCTGACAGCTATTGACCACTAGCAGGGTGTGCGTACTTCTGAAAAATTCCAGGAACGTGTTTGATTCCACTTCTTTGATCATTTCCCATTTCTTAGGTGGAAGAGGGAGAATTTTTGGAAATTAAAACAGGAGCGACAGAAAGAAAAGATTGGGTTCCTTCTGAATACATTGTGAGTATTCCTTTACCAGTTAAAATGAAGTTCGAAAACTGATAACATTAACCGATGTAACGATCACATAAAACGATAATTTTAACATACGAATGAGTAGAGAAAATCGGAACCAAGTGATTTCGATAACAATAAGCGATTGATAACAATAACCGCGATCACATTAAGCGGAGTCCACTGTATATGTGTGTACGTCATATGAATAAACTCTACAAAAAGCTCTCTCAAAGACTGTTTCATTTAGAGAATAGAACATTTACCGCGAGAAAGCGAGTCTGTAAAAATTAGAATGGATCATATTTTTCGGAAAATAACAGTTCCAGCCTTGTACTAAACTGCTGATATATTCTCCATTGTGTATCTTCAAAGTTATATCTTCAATCTTCAAAATGGATAAAAACAGATACATAAATCATCTTTAATTCACCTTCAATTCATCTCTGGAAATATTTGTGCATCATTTCAAATATGTATGTATATACATAAAATAGAAACAGTGTATCATTAATTTACAATTATCTTAATTTAAAACTATGATTGAAAATATTATCCCTTATGATAACAGCATTTGCATCACTGACAAGAACTTTTCTGCGTTATCCACCTCCAAAAATGTATTATCTCGTATGACGCAGAAAATTCGATATTTGGCTATTTATCCTTATAGACAACTATTGAAAAGTATCTTTTTGACAATATAAAAACAATTAATTATGCCTAATTGAATAATTAATCGTCTGATAGTATCAAAGAATGTCAGTGCAAAACTTGGTGAGTCTACGACAAACAGTGTGGATTTTAATAAAACATATACACACGCACAAACGGAAACTCTCGTTTATACAGTAGAACCTCGGTATAACGAACCCCTGTGGGACCAACATCATATGGTCGTTGTAACGAATTGAAAAAATAATAAAAAAAATGAGCTAAGAAATGATGCAACAGTACATATCTAGAACACTTCTATTTATTTGTATTTCCATTACTGAATTTTTGAAAGAAAAGTCTTTGATTGACGCCTATTTCAAATTCATTTGGGAATTTTTCATTATCACTGATTCCATATCCGTTAGATTTTGAAGGAAATCTTCAGAATTAAATTTTCCTTCAAAATATTGACGCAAGGCATTTATTGCATTGAAAGCTTCTTTTTCATTCACTTTTTCAAAAGCTTGAACGATTTCTTCTCCATCGTCGGAATCGCAGATTTCTTCATTTCCGGTAATACGGGCAATAAAATCGTCCTCATTCAAATTTTCACCGCAGCACTGTAAAGTTTCGTTTACCGCAACAAACTCATCAAAAGACAATTGAAGATTTAGTTCTCTCCTTTTCGTCACGCCCCCTCCCCTCCTTTAAGCAAACACAAAGAGAGGAGTACAGGTTTCTTGAAGTTACACCATAGTACAATAATTTTGAAATAGCCCACTTGCTCATGAGTTTTGCCGATTAAAATTGGCGGTCGTTCTAACGAAAAATAACACGCTTGGGGTCGTTGTAATGATTCAAAATTAACATTATTTCTATAGTAAAATAATTGGGACTTTTTAAGATGGTCATTCTAACGAAGGGGTCGTTAAAAAGAGGTTCTACTGTATTAGATTTCAGGACCAAACGAATAAAACAATCAATGCGGGAAGGGTTGGCCGGAGTACCACTGTAATAAAATAATAAAATATGTTAAAATATAAAATACCATATATTTTCTCACCATTTATAAAACTGTAGCAATTTAATAGGCAGATTCCTGTAGGTATCTTTTACATCAACAAATAAAATATCCTGCATTTCATTGCTTTCGATAAGCAGTTTCCTATTTATATTTTCCAAATTTGACAACCATTGAGAAGTTATTCTTTCTTCTTCTGCCAGCAGGATTTTTAAGTCGTCGAAGTCTGAAATTAAGAAAAACTGGATATTATGGTATTTACAGACATTACATGAGATTTATAACTTTGTGGCAGGTAAAATACTTGTCTTTTGTTCAGACGGTTAAGAAAAACAACTTTAAATCAGCATTTATAGTTTTAACCAGGACCCGATTATCAAGATTTTGGGCCCAAGGCAGAGAATATGTTTTGGGCCCTTGTAGATTATTATTACATTTTATGAATGTATAGCTGAAAGATTTGCATAATGCAACAAGCATTTTTTTATTTGACCATGGGTTGAAAAGATATGCTATTATGCAGGTCATATTCAAAACATTTCGCAAATGGAATTCACCAATCAGAAAGCTCAATTTTGCGATTGCGAACATTTTTTAGTAAAGCTCTCAAAATCTAGCCATCTGATTAATAGATTTCATTTGCAAAATGACCTGCATTCTTGCCTTTAGTTTTTAAGTGCAAAACCATGACTGACAAATATGTGGGTATTTATACTTGTGGGTACTCTGTGAAATAATGAAAACCTTACAAAATTTTAGCTCACATAATTTGTATAAACAAGAAAAACATGAAGTTTTTAAGTCTACAAAATTTATTTGTTTACCTCTGGATCTAAAAATTTTTGGGCCCTGGGCACGTGTCCCACGTGCGCTGCCGATATTATGGCTCTGGTTTTAATCGAGAGCTGAAAAATGAGACGAACGCTCATAATTCCTGTCCATAACTTTTAATTGTAACTTATAATTTTTATTCAGCGCCAGCGCTTCCTAATCTTACAAGAAATTTAAAAAAGAAAATAAATAAAATAAAATTAGGAAAAATAAATAAATACTATTTATTCATAGTTTGTATTTTTTAAATCAAAATCTACTATTTTGTTGGTTTTGAAATTACCAAAATAATTGTAGCTCTCTATGGCAGCGAAAGCTCGACATTGAGTAAACACATATCCAAAACAGACTACTTATTTTCGAAAGAAAAATACAACACAAAATTTTCAGTGTTGTCCAAGAAAATAACGTTTGGCGAATTCTTTACAATTGTGAAATTTAAAAGCGATACTTCCAGCCAGACATTGTTAAAATTACCAAATCAAGACAAAGTACCTTGGACACTTATTTAGATTAAAGGATAATAATCACACTAAGCTATTAACTCTCTACAAACCTGGAGGCACTAGGAAACAAGGTAGACCACCACTCAGATGGCTTAATGATGTTGAAAAAGACTTAAAAACATTAAAGGTTACTAACTGGGAACACATTGCATCTGATAAACTCTGATGGAAAAAACTCGTTGGGACAGCCCTGTCTCTGCTTGAAGCTGTAGTGACAGCTTCAAGCAAGTAGGAGTACAGGGTTAGCAAGAAATAAGTTTCCCACTTCACAGAGCTCTGGAATGCATTCTATTGGTCCAAATGAGATAAAATTTGAACGACAGATAATTCAAATGATACGCTTGACATTTATTAAATTAAAAAAAAAAATAGTACAAAAATCCGACAATAGGTGACGCTATAGCACAAATGGTATTCATTTTCATATATTGGAAACGGAAAACATCGTTTGAGTTACAATGCATACTTATTAACATTATTGTCTGAATAAAACGACGGGGATTCTGCAGAAGCATTAGTCACTTCTACGCACATCAAGCCTACGTTGCAAAAAAAGCACTACTGGTAAAAGTGCTTTACTTGAACAGCATAGTGGCGTAGCGAGCATAACTGGCGCAGAGGACACGGTACCTTTTTGGCTAAAAACATACCCAGAAGAATAATTTTTGGTACTTATGAATTTCCTTATAGCATAATATAAAGAAACTCATAATAATTTGTACAAATTGGTTGAACTTTATTCGGATCATCAGGTGGGGAACCCAAATGAACACCAGGCTCTGGATCTTACTTCGTCTTGATCGAGCCCTGCCTAGACTCCGTGTGCTGTAGAAAAACTCTGCATTGATTCAAATTCGTTTTTGTTTTCCTCCTCCTCTTTCTCTTTATTTTACTTCTGTTATATCGGTGCATAGGTCCTCCTTTAAGTGACTTCCAAAAGTTGTTAGGTTACCAACCCTCTGATGGTCTAGGAAGTCTCTGAGCCTTTTTTTTTTTTTCGCTATCCCTACGAACTTGAAACATTCTTATCAACACAAAAATTTCATTTTTTTAGTTTTCCTAAAATCCACAAAAATTATACTTTCGATAAAACTTTCAATAAAGAAATTTTTTCTTTAAAACGAATGTGAGAAAACAAAGAATCTGAGAACGATAAAAGCGAAAAAGATAACATTATTTGTAAGGGAATAAATTCGGGGCCACATGACTTGCATAATCAATGCGGGGAAACGAATAAAGTGATAACGATAGATTGAAATTCCGCTGAGCTGTATCATAACTCCTATGTTACATCTTATCGTCCAGGTTCTTTTTTCTTGAACTGATTCAAAACATTCCTTAGTGTTTTTACAATTCTATACTAACAGTATAACTCTAAATTTCTTGTTAAGTACCAATGATTTGCAAGGCTATAAAGAGCCGTGGATGTATTGGTAAACTCACTAATCAATTAACACATTGTATGCGAGACACGTGTACTAGTACGTTTTCTGACGATTGATACTTGAGCTCGGGTCACGTACTTGTACGGGTTAGTATAACAATATGGTTTGTTTGTGGGTACAAAAATAACAGTATATACAAGAAAACGAAGCCGAATGTTCTTGTCTACTACATAGATTCTAGAAAAATTTAGAGAAATAAAAACTAGTTTTTACATTAGTCGATGTGGAACCACAGAACGGGAAAAAATTAAAACTATATTCTACTATTTCTATTTGATTTTTCATATTTACGATATTATTATAAATTTATCCACGAGTAATCTATGCACGAAGTAGAAAAAAATAGTAAGATAACGGGAATGGGCTCCCAAAGTCGAAAGTCGACTTCTTAGCAAACAGAGACGCTGGCGGTCTCTAAAACAAGCAAACTTCGGAAATCGAAGAGACGAGAGAACTCCTCTCGAGCTCCACACAACAGCTCCAAAAGCAACTCTCAAGACGAAGCTCTCAAGAAGAAAAGCCTCATCTTGGCTCCGCCACTCTTCTTTTATAGCGGTCCCAGTTCCCGTCACTCGATTCTTCTGGAACCTTCCAGAACCAGGATGATGCAATCTTGCTGTCACTTCCCGCCTGAATCAGTTGTTTCGTTTCCAGATGTGGCCGAAAAGCCGTCTTTAAATCAGCCGACCCAAACAACTTACTTTCCTTTATCGCTACCGTTAATGGGCGCACATGTGGCACTATAATGTATTTATAATCATTTCCCCGAGTCTTTTCACTCAATAGTCTCACAAAATCTCAGGCGCGCTGGCTCCAGTACACGGATAGTTTTCAATTAAGTTCGGGACCTAGTACACAAACGTGTATTGTTAGGCACACCCGTTTCTACCTGCCGCTAACCGTAATTGTCCGCTGCGAAAGGTCACCTTCCGCTCCTCTTTCGTTAGGGTCATGTAACGGATCGTTACACATTAAAAATGATAACTTTTTATAACAGTTTTATAATTTTCGTTATTTTTATTATAATTTAATCAAAAATTAAAGACAAATTTATTTTTAATAAAAATTGTTTAACACTAGAAAGATGGATTTTTTTCCTTGAAAAAGAATTGAAAACTATAATTTTTACAGAGGAAATAGAATATTAAATATACAATGCACTTTTGTATGTAAAAAATGGTTAAATATTTTAAATTTAGAATAATCTCATATCAATTTCAGAGGCCTGAGTTAAAGAAATCACAGACCTATTATCCAAAACTTTCAAAATGATGGCATCTGTCTTTCTAGTGTAAAATTATTTTACGATGTACTCTACATCTTATAGCAATACATACTAAGCTGCATGTGAGAACAATTAATTTACTTACCATGGATGACAAAGTAAATACTTGCAGCAGTATAAATTTTGCTTGAATATTTAATGCTATCTACATGAGATGGTGTAGAATAAATCTGAAAAATCAAAATATATATATATATATATATATATATATATATATATATATATATATATATATATATATATATATATATATATATATATATATATATACATACATACTAACACACAGCCCGTCATATGACGGGACCAGTAAAATTTTTAATTTTCCAAAATTGTTAAGTACCTTATGAGGCAGGTAAAAAATGGTTTGTTTTTTGGCTGAGAATTATCTGGTACACGCTGAATAATTTGTTTATCTTTATTGACCGCATGTTAGTAGCCACCTTTAATAACTTGTAATATTAATACTTTAGTAATACTTTTGTAACTTGTAATATTACTTGATAGGATGGACAGCATAGGTTTTAATATTGGCAGTGATTATTTGGCGGTATATATGAATGATGTCCAAAATTTAGAGAATGGATCGCAAACCCTGTGGTTATGTATAAAAAAACAAACACAAAAACTAACAAACTTCTTAATTTTCAAAGATATACATAAATTAAACGCTAGATATATATTCGTCCATGAAATAGACTACTAGTCTTTGTTGTTAATACCGGTGATACAATTTTCATTGCAACAAAAAATAATCGATGATTAAATTTAAAATTATCACATATGTACCCAATCTATTATTTAAGCCAAATATAAAAGAAAATTATTTACGTCATATCTAAGTTCAATGATAAAACGCATGAAAATAAGGCATAATTTAAATAATTTAAAATAAGAAAAGATTCAATGAGATGGTTAAAGGAATGAGGTCATAAGGCTAGAAAAATGTTATTTTTACCTATTTGCTGTGTGATAAATTGATAAATTTAATCGCCTGCTCTTAACCGGGGAAAATAGGAGTTGAAATAATGGCATTAAAAGCTCGAAAAGAGGGGAAGGGGTGGATTTCGAACGTTTTAAAGAAGACAGTATTTTTCGCTGTGATATGAAGCACATTTATACCAATTTATTTTAGAATCGGATCTATAGTTTAGGAGAAGATAAACATTACTCTCTTTGAATTTTGCTAACTGTGGATGCCTCTATACATTCCAGGTCCAACCGCTTCATAAAATCGAGGACAGACGTACAAATAACTTAGGCTATTATTATATATATATATATATATATATATATATATATATATATATATATATATATATATATATATATATATACATGTAAAATGTTTGGAAGATCATATTATATCTAATAGTTACCAGTAAAATAAATAATAATAAGCGTTTCTTAGAAGTAATTTTTAAAAGAATTAGCAGGAAGCTTGCATCCCTGGGAGGCATACACCACTGCGTATATATACGTATATGTAAAGAAAAAGTTAAACTAAATCTGCTGACAAATGTGCCGAACGATGGCCGAACGGTTATGGCACTGACCTTCGGAACCGGAGTTCATGGGTTCGAGTCCCACTGAGGCATGGATGTTCGTAGCCGTTCGGAATCGACTTTAAACAGTAGGTCCCGGTCTCATTAGCCCTCGTGTTGCAAAAAGGTAGACCGTAGTGCTCCCTACCAACCTACAACCTGCTGACAAATGTGGATATAAAACCCTTGAGGGCATCCTGCTAAGGAAAATAATTCCCAACTTTATGCCAGCAACCTGCAGGGCCATAACTAGGTTCTTTAGAACCCATGGGAAAAAAACTAGTATGCGCCCCAACTGCCAAATATAGTGAGAAAATATATAAACATGTGTTTTATATCATATATTCAGAATGGATTCAAAATATTTTGTTAATTCTTAAAATGTTCTTAGTATATTAATTTTTTCTTCTATTTTTACCTTATTAATACTCAAAAATATTTTTGAAAATTTTGGGGATATTATTTTGTTGATAAACTGAATAGTTTATTTAAGGGGAATAATTTTTATCTGGACGTTAAATTTAATAAAAATTGAGGAATTTCTAATTTAGTTTAATAACTTCAATAAATTCAAAATTTAAAACGAATACCCAGATTTATATTAAAGCATATTAGTGTTGTTTGGTAAACATTTTGTAAGAATATATAACTAGTCTTTAGAAGCATTTTAAAAAAGTACCGGGTGACCGAGCTCCGCTCGGAGAAAACAGGTATCGAAGCTAACTCGAAGATTTAAATTTTCAATTATGATTTATCAAAACAATACATGCCATAAGAAAATTTGTGAAACCATTAGTGAAAAGATAACCGGTTAAAGTGCACCATTGTAAACTATTCTAAACAAAGTTGTTTGGAAAGGAAACTATTCTATACAAAGGTAAAGTTTGAAAAGTCATAGAAAATAAAATGTAATTGATAACAAAAAAATTATACAATTAAAGAAATGGTACAAAGGGAGCAGTGTAAAGATTGAAGTGTGTTGAATGGAGAAGCATTTTGACAATGACGGTATCTTCTAGTTGTCCATTTGCGGGTATAGTTGAGTTGATCGCTTGTTGTTCCAAAATTCCGGCTCCTTGAAGCATTTCATGTGGAGGTGCGTTCTGCATGTTAAAAATGTAGCTTGAAATCTGATGAATGTTGAAATGTTGAACGTTGTTGACGGTGACGTGAAATCGGGATAAGTTCCTTAACACGGTCGCTGCCACCGACGCACTGGCGCGTCAGAGCGGCACCTCCTGGTATGCCGACGACGCACTAACGCGGCGACGGACTTGATAAGTTATATGTTCTGTGTTTAGTGTGGCTTTGGAAATTGAACGGCGAGGTTGTTTCGACACGTTAGTGAAGCATTATTTTTTAATCCTGCAGGGCCATAACTAGGTTCTTTAGCACTCATGACAAAAAAACTGGTATGCGCCCCTACTGCCAAATATATTGAGAAAATATATAAACATGTTTTTTATATCATATATTCAGAATGGATTCAAAATATTTTGTTAATTCTTAAAATGTTCTTAGTATATTAATTTTTTCTTCTATTTTTACCTTATTAATACTCAAAAATATTTTTGAAAATTTTGGGGATATTATTTTGCTGATAAACTGAATAGTTTATTTAAGGGGAATAATTTTTATCTGGACGTTAAATTTAATAAAAATTGAGGAATTTCTAATTTAGTTTAATAACTTCAATAAATTCAAAATTTAAAACGAATACCCAGATTTATATTAAAGCATATTAGTGTTGTTTGGTAAACATTTTGTAAGAATATATAACTAGTCTTTAGAAGCATTTTAAAAAATAAGAAAATTCATAAAAAAAAGTAATTTTTAGATAAATTACAGTACATTGGAATTTAAAATTAAAAAAAAATAAATAATTTTCAAATTTTCCTTATTTTTACTCTGGGCGAATCGTCCTCTTTCAGATCCCATTTTCCTTACGCTGTAGCGCCCCTAAGATTGATGCGCCCGTGGCAAATGCCACCTTTGCCACGCCCTAGTTACGGCCCTGGCAACCTGAAAGTTGAAATGAATTTATAACCAAAAGCCCTCATGGCCACTCCAAAATATTCTCTGGGGTTTTCAAATCTACAATCAGGAGCAAAAACTTTGGGTTTTCCCCTGCTTTTCCTCCTTTTATCTCCTACTCTAATCTGATCATTGGGGCTACAGTTCCTCCATCAGGCAAAAGGTATGACCAGTTAAAACTATGTAGAACCCCAGTGGCTATGTAAATTCTCAAACATAAAAATTCATGCTCTTAGTGAGCAGATTTTTAAGTTGTAAACGAGATATTTATGGATTTTACAAATTTCTCCAGTTCTTCCCATCCCCAGAATGATACAAGAACTTGCCCATTGGTGATTGTGAAAATAAATAGTTTTTTTCTAATGTACAGGTTTCAGTAGATTCTAAATTTTCTGAGATCTCGTGCTGAGATAACGTTAACACAATTACAATGCGTGGGTACAGTGAAGCTAGTTCTTCTCGAACACTGGAACAGTTCGTTAATTAGTGGAGGTACGAAAAGCTGACACTATAATCTCCAGGCTGACGATCAGTACAGTCGGCTTCCGCACTGAGGCTCAAACGCTCAGAGTGCGTATCAAGCTGGAGTTCGTCGAGGAAACTAAGGATGCAGGACGATCCAAAATGAGAGTAAGGGTCACTCTCAGCGACCTACTTCTAAGAAAAGTAGAAAAAATATTAAAGATAACGGGAATGAGATCCCAAAGTCGACTTCTTAGCAAAAGTAGAGACGCTGGTGGTCTCTAAAGAAAAGCAAGCTCCGGAAATCGGAGAGATAAGTGAACTCCTCTCGAGCTCCACAAATCAACACCTCCAAACAACTCTCAAAGAAAAAAAGCCCTCTTCTGCAGACAGCCCATCTTCTTTTATAGGGGTCCCGGCTGCCCCTAGCGTCATTCTTCCGGAACCTTCCAGAACCAGGGTGACGCAATCTTGCGGTCAACCGCCCGCGTGGATCAGCTGATCCGTTTCCAGATAGGGAAGAAAGGTCGTCTTTAAGTCAACCGACCAAACCAACTTAAATTCATTTGCGGCACCGGTAACTGGGTCCATATGTGCACTACAGCGTCGCTCGATTAATAATTATTATCCGAGTCTTTTGACAGCAGTAGACATCATAAAGGCTCTGTACTGACAGTTCTTAATGTACCGCCGTCTAAGCGACTGCCTCGGCATTGTGCCATAAACAGCTTTGTCCGGACCACGCGTGTCTACTTACCACTAACCCTAATGGTCCGCTGCGAAAGGTCACTTTACGTTCTTCTTTCGCTCGGGTCATAAAACGGATTGTTACAATATACATTCAGAATGAACTCACAGCTCACAAATAAAAAATTGACAACTTTATACTGACATATGGAAAAAAAAAGTAATAGCATTACTTTCCTAGATTTAACATCTGCAAATAAATTTATAACATAAAAGTTTAAGCTGTTTGCAGTTTAGTTTTTAATGCACAGTATGGACATATATTTCTAGTCATTCCCATCCCACAATAGAGTTACAAATTTGTGTAGATATTCTCTTGTTCTAGCAGATGAATGCCTTCTAAATCTTCTTTAAAGACTTTCCAAGTTTTAGGATTATTGACATCTATTCTAATGTACATAAATGTAAGCTTTTAAGCTTGATTTTTTAATTATAATTTATTGTTTTTAATGCAACCATTTAATTAGATATAAGAAATTTTGAAAAATTGTTTTTTGACTTTTCCTTATTCATACTTGAGGGCAAACCGTTTTCATTCAAATCCTGTTTAATACTTTTGGAAAACATTTTGTACATAGCATCACACCTTTACAACTGATGTGCCCATGGTAAATACTTCTTTTGCCACACACTAGTTCTGACCCTGTTTATGACATATATATATATATCTAAATACTCAGATATGCATACTAGTTTAGAAAGGAATAAAAAATATTACTTAATAAATAATTTATACATATGAGAAATTTTATAAAAATATGTAATACATTTTATCAAACATCTAAAAAATTCCCTAAGCATTCTTCATAGTAATAGTAATACGCTGATGCATATTTTAAAATCAAAGATTAAAATCACATTTTTAAATAAGTGTCAAAAAATATATGCAATCACTTGGTAGTTAAAAATTTTCAGAAATTTAAAATGTCTTAAAACATTGGCTTTTATAAACATTAAAAGGAGAAAAAAATTTTGTATTTGGGACTAGCAAATTTTTAAAGTGTTTTTGTTAGGACAAAAATAATCAAGTGTAAAAAGTACTCATAGCATATCCAGATTTAAGAAAAAAAAACATGAGAAAAGGATAACAGATAATAATAATTACAAAATTAAGTGTCTTGATCAAACATATTTAGAATTGGTATTACCTAAAGATGAAAAAGCATATACATTATTTAAATGTACAATGATCTACACAAAAAGATTTAATCATATTAATTAAATTATAAAATAAATTCTCCACTAAAAGAATAATCTTTAAAACAAAATTAAAAATTGTAAAAATAGTAAAAATTGTAAGCAGTGATCAAAAAACACTCAGAATAAAAAATTCATGATAAAATGACTTTTATTTATTTTTTTATGATATAAAAACCCAAGCAGTAATATACACTTATGTAAGAATTTCTTGCATAAATTATTACAAATAAGCTTACCCGATTAAATGTTATAACACCTCCACCATCATTCCACAAAATATGATCAGATGCATCACGTTGGAGATAACCTTCAACGAGAACCATTCCTTCATAGTGCTAGGAAAATATACATTTATTGAATTTGATATGTAAACAAAAGAAGTGCTTATTTAATATTTAAAAACTTTTTTTCAATGCAGCAGACAATAAAGATAGATATCTTTATGCCAAATAGGGCTAGAAAGCTGCTATTCATTTAGCACCACCTAAGGAGCATATGTAGCTTAAAGAATACTATGAATGCAAATAACATAGTTCTCACTGTATCACTGTAATTTAGGTATAAGGACCAAGCAAAAGATTCTTTCCCCAGGCTTAGATTGCCACTTCCAGAGATATCATTTGACCTTTGAGGGCATTCCAACCACAAACCTATTTTAAATACTCCAACCACCATTAGTGAACACAGCAGATCCTTGAACTCTCAACTCTCCGGTTATGAGATCTAAACCTTTGTCAACTGAACTACTGCAGGCCCTTTTTAAGAACAATTATAAAACATTTTACTATTTAAAATTAGCATACAATTATGATTGTCTTTTCCTAGAAAAATCATCAAAATGAAAACATAAAAAAACTTGTAACATTACTTTAGGAGCAAATACATAAATTTTTAAAACGAATAATTTTCAAAACATTATGTACACTATTATTACACCTCTATTCTAGAATAGATGACCAAATGAATTACATTGAAAATAACTTTCAACAAGGACCATTTCTTTATAGTTCTAGAAAGATGTATATTTCAATCATATATGTAAACACTTATAAAGTTTACTTAGTCTTTAAGAACTATATTGAAAAGTCACAGAAGAAATTTGTAAAGAATTTGGACCGCACGACCAGTGTTCAGCCTTTTTTGTTTTTGGCAAAATTGCCCCCATTGACCCCTTCCACTCGGCATTCCTTGAAATTGGAAATGGCTGGCTAAGGGGGGGGGGGGCTGATAAGGTTCTTCAGATGCGCTCAGTTGTATTTTTGCAGGCCAGCAGTACATCTGGATGAGAGAACTTTCCTTTTCGGCAGGGATCAGATACCCGCCTCTGAGGAAAGGGAGAGAAGATGTGAAGAAAACAGTTGGATTCGGGCCTGAGACTGGGAGACATCTCTTGTTTCGATGTGAGAGAACACGACGATGGTTGTATTCTGGATATGATACGCTCAGCCATATAATCTGGATAGAATAGGCCCAGAGACTCAGAAATATGTCATTTTGATTTTCTTTAATTTTTCGTCAATTTTGTTTTGTAAATAAATTTGTGTTGTCCGTCTAAACTTTGGAGGATTTATTTAGCCCATGCATCCTAACGGCGATCTAAGAACATACCTGCCCCAGTAAAGTAGGCGGGCAGGTCCCACGCAAGCATAGCACACCAAAACAGGGTGATGTTACATTGTGGCCCTTGGAGTGGGGTGGTTGTTACAAAATTTAAATGATTTATGAATATCTCATTTCATTATTTATATCAAATATAGCAGGGGTTCCTAAACTTTTAAGCATTGCAATCAGCTCTGTAGAAATCAGATCTACAGTGACCTATTTCATTCTCAGTACAATGGAATTTTTCAGGTACGCTTGATTAGGAAGAAAAGAGCATTTCAATTAAAAAAATTTAATCTGTTTATCCTTTTAAGGGATCTACACAAACTAGAAAATGGAGTGGGTGTAAAGTCAGTATCACATTTGAGCTAATTGCAGAAAAGTAAATTAAAGACATACTTGCACTATGAACCACCCTGGTCCTCTGATCAGAGGGGAGGGGGGAATCTGTGAAGAATCTTAAGTTTTTAATTATATGTACAGTAGTAGAGTGAGGAAATATTCTGCATAAAAATAAAGTGGTAGTAATATGAAGGAGACATGGACCAATTTTATGATTTGGGAAGTTGTCTAAAGTTTGGTTTGGTTTGCAGTGCTACAGTCTACTGTTTTGCACACGAGGGCTAATGAGACAGGGACCTACAGCTTAAAGCCAATTCTGAATGGCTACAAACACCCATGCCCGCAGCGGGATTCAAACCCTCAAACTCCAGTTCCGAAGAGCTGCACTTTACCATGCAGCCATTGTTTGGCAAAGTTGTCTAAAGAAGTAGACACAAATTTTAGATCTATAATGTCTGTTTTTCTTGGCTTTTTGACATAAATTTTAATCAAAGGTTTCTCTTGATATTTCATATGGGGATGATTCCATGAAAAAGGGCACTAGAGAGATTCCTACCCCAGTCATCCATAACTGTAGATATAACACTGGTATGGATACAGGGGCACCTGCAGGTTGTAACTCTCAATGTAGGAAATTTCTGAACTATAGTAATGTGATCGCCATTTTCCACGAAATTCACAAAAATGAAAACAGTGAAGAAGGAAACTCTTTTAATCATTCCTAGAGAGAATTTTTGAATCTTTGCATATTTTTCAAAACATTTTTATTCTCATAGTATTTTTAATACCAAATCTATGAGTGAATGTTTTCCCTTTTTTTAACAGAAAAAATGACTTAATTTAGATTTTAAAAAATTGGTCTTACAAATTCTCAGAAATGTTCATTTGAAAACATTTTCCTAAGCTTTAACAAGGGACATAATTATTATTTTGTATAAATTTCCTATATACTTATGCAGAAAGATTAAAAAAAAAAATACCTCAATTCTTTACATATTAGAAAAACATAACATGGTAATAAATTTAATAAATTTTATTTCAAAACAGACCCTCATAAAGTTTAAAAAGACAATTTGAAAAAAAATTTACTTTACTATTACTTTATAAAAATGTATATGTGTACTCCAATTTTTGGATAAGTTCTTATTAATTAGCTTAATATTTCCAACATATAAGTCATAAATATATGGAAACAGAAATTAATTGATAAATAGCATTAACAAAATACATTAATGTTTGAAATTTCTATGGAATAATAATCCATTGGAAATTTCAATAGATTCTTACTAATCAGCTCAACACTTATAAATATATTACTGTTATACACACACAACCATTTGTTTCTTCCACTATGATTTGAGGTATAATAGTAATTCATTGTATAAAAACAAATTTCTTACTTTAGGAAGAAGAGTTGTTTCCACATCTTCGTATAAATATCCCTTTTCTAAGTATGAAGTATTTTGAGATATAATAGCCTGGACAATAATTTCCTTAAAAATATCAATTCCTTATCATTCACATTTGTGAAAATATTTAAAAGTACAATTATAAAAAAATCAAATGTGTATAACCACATTTTATTGATAATACAAAGTATGTATAATACATAAATTTATTATATTATAATAACTATTATATTTTATTTCACTAATATAATTTTTATTTTTATTTAAAACATTAAAATAGACTATAACCTCTATACTTTTTCTTTTCTAAGAAGGAGAAAAAATTACATTGAGTATAAAGCATCTTTACTGCTTTATACTCCATGTAAATTCTGGAAGAAATTTCAATTAATAACACCATTATAAAATATAGTTAACTTTTCTTCATTAATTTAAAAATAATAAAATAAAACTTACTTTACTTTGAATATCTAGAATGGCTACTTTAGCTTCAGTGTTTGGGATCAGAAGATTATATAAAATTCCCAGCTTTTTAACTATCAGAGGATGATTCACCTAAAGTCATAACAATAAGAATGTTTATAAACTAAAATAACATGCTTTGAGAAGCCCTAAAAGCGTGTCATGTTTATTATTTATCACAAATACAATAATTATCATAAATACAATAAATTGATTAGGTGTTATAAAATGTATGCTTTAAATATTCATAAAAACACTTGAATTACCAATATATTTAATATATTTTTCACAATAAAAATAAGCAAAAATAAATAAGTAAGAACTGTTAAAATCAAAAAATACTAAAGAAGTAAATATTTCAATTCTCAACAAATGCTGATAACATTTTAGTTAATTTTAAATTTGCTTCTATACCTTAAAACTAAATCCTTGCCAAAACACCTCTTTTGAACTTGATGAGCCGTCATTAGAATTTGTTTTATATGAGGTATAAAAATGAGAAGAAAGATCTACAATAAAATACATAATATTAAAAAAATTAAACATAAATAATTTCATACCAAAACAATAGTAACTATTAATAGAAAAACTATTAAAAATTTATCTATTACAGTAGAAGAATCTAAATTCTACACTCTTTAGTTATTAATATAAGATTTGATATAATTTTACTCACGAATCCGTGCAAAAATATTTTAAAGAATAAAAACCTTTCATTACAAAGAGAATAAATCTACATGAATAAGAAAAATTTTATCTTTTTTTTCAATTTTTTTTCTTATTTAAATTCTCTACAGTACAATAGATTTTAATCACATTATAATAAATCTTTTCAGTTAAATTACTTACTATGACTTTCAAATATTAACTAGTAAATTCAATTACTATAATTTTTTATAATGCAACAACTTTGAGCCTTTTTAAGCAATCCTGAACAAAATGATTACCGAGACTTTTTGTTTTTTATATAAAAAATAATAATATGACCCTCAGGTGGTCTAACTCAACTAGACCAATTCTATAAATCTATAAACATACAGAAATCTAAAAACAGAAGAGCTTTTGAAAAAAACCTTGTCTAACTTAACGTCAGTACAGTTAAAAGTATGGTTGGACAATGCCTGAACAGTCCTACACTTAGTCCAAAAGTCTTCTATCCCTGTACATATGGGTTTGGTTTGGAGTGCTATGAGGGCTAATGAGACTGGGACCTACAGCTTAATTCCGATTTCGAACGGCTATGAACATCCATGCCTCTGTGGGATTCGAATCCACGAACTCTGGTACCGAAGGCCAGCACCCTAACCAACTGGCTATCATTCAGCCCTGTTCATATGGGAGACACCTTAAGTAGACACTGGCAAAGCAGGATATGAAAGTCTGCTAGCTTTTAAATCCCTCAAAAAGCAGGGCAGCATTAGGGCCTTTTCTAGAGTACCAATCATTTATAGGAGGGACTTTCCAGAGACCTATATGTGTTTTTTTTACACTCAGCAACAAACCCATTAAAAGTGGAAAAGTTATCTAGTTACGAAAATTTCAAAGAAGCAGCTTTAGCCAATTAATCTGCTATCTCATTACCGGTTTTGGAGCACTATGGTCTACTTTTTGTAACACAAGGGCTAATGAGGCCGGGACCTACTGCTTAAAGACAATTTCGAATGGCTACGAACATCCATAACACAGTGTCATTCGAGCCCACAAACTTCGGTTCCAAAGGTCAGCAACCTAACCATTCGGCCATCATTCGGAATCTCACTACTGATAATTTATACATAAGATGGAATCCACTGAAAATGAATCCCAAAATTCACTGAGAACCTATTGATTAACTTCAAAATTAAAGTACCAGCCCTGTATCTAACATTTATCTAATTGCCTAGGGGATGGATTGAAGATTTGTTTTCAGTCAGCTCAAAATCAGGCTCAACATACAAAAATGTAAACTATGCTTATTTCAGTATATTGAAATAATTATATTTAAAACTCCTCTCTTAAAATCAATTATAGATGATTTATTTTCAAAACATATATTGCATAAGTTAAAAAAATAAATTTGTCACATGAATAGATATTTCATGCAATATATTTCCAAATGCTTCTTTTAGATACATAGTAATTAAAAGCAATTTTCTCAGATTATCTCCTACTTATCAAAACTCATATTCAACTCTGGTTGTATTATTCTTCACAATATGTCCTTTTTAGAATTCAGTGCTATTAAACCTCATAAAATCATCCACCATCCTAGTCAATAATTAAAATAATATACCTTTCTCAATATTTACACTGCTTCCTATTCAAATAGATTAATAAAATATGATGTTAAGTAGTAAAGTAAGTTTCAGTAGTTCAAATCAATATGAACAGATTTAAAAGTAGATGAACATATTACTATTTTCTACTTATCTTTGACAAGATATAAATACAACATGCCATTTTGCACATTTTATTTTCTTCACATTTTCTTTAATTATTAATCAACATAGTGCTTACAGAAACTGTTATTTAAAATTATAAATGATAGAATAGGAATAGTTACCATAAATTAAATTTAAAAGAACTAAGTTACACTATAAGTAAATATTTTTGATAGTAAAAGAAATAGTTGCTGTAGTTGAAATTAAATATATAAAGCATGAAAAATACCTGCTAATTTTATGTTCAATTTATCACATCCATATTCACTTAATCTATATTGTGGTGGTACTTTGCAGTCATCTTTACCCACAATAAACCAAGATTTTATAGAATCATTTTTATTCCTTGAATAGTCTTTTAACCATGTTGACCGAATGGCATCTCTAAGACTGAAATTTTCTCTTGCAGAAATGATTCCAATAGCAAACAATAAAGGATCTATGAAAAAAATATATCAATATACTTATACTGCTATATAATTCTTTCATTTCAATTTTTTTTAATGAAAGAGAAACTGAAAACATTACTAAAAGCAAGTAGTACTATAAATAAACATCTTAAATTAAGATAAAATCAAGTTCTTAAACTTCTATTAGTAATCTGATAAAGACAAAAAATATATATATTAAGAAAAAGTATATATAATGGTTTGTTGAACAGTAATAACATTAGCTTCTTATGTCTGACAAATCTTAGTATAAAACCAAGGTAAAATTAAAATTTTAATTTATTAATTTGTTGTTATAATGTACAAACAATGCTTTAAAAAAACATACAAAGATCAACTGGCAGCTTGTATTTTTATTTTGTCCCTTTTCTCCCCTACACCTAATCAGGGTTTTATTTAAAAAAAAATTCTGAATTTCAAATTATTATTGAAAAGAATTTTAGCATTACTTCACTTTATAACTTTTCATCCTGTTAATAGTATAGCTGTGGTACCACACTGAAAGCTAAATGTGACTGCTATAAGATTTCCCCACACACAACTCTTTCTAAATTTCATATCCCTCTTATATATCTTTCTCTCCTCATTCATTTTTAGTAGTTTATTATAATAGAAATAGATAAATTTCTTTTTTTAAAAAAATCCTCTCTGACTATTGGATAAATTTTCTGTTGGTATGTTTAAAATTTTGCAGAAAAGGTAATCACTGTACAGGTTATTTTATAAATACAGAAAAATTAATTATATATTTTCTAAGCTTATATAAAATTTTAATTTTGACAAGATGTGGCTAGTGCTTCACCGAGAAAAAAAATGCTATGAGGCTGATAAGTAAATTACAGTCCAAAGACCAGATGCTGCCCATTTAGAAATGCTATCAAGCCCACCAAAATTAAGAAATTTATTTCAATGTTTAAAAAGATCATTTAAGGACATATTAAAATTTTTGCTTTTACAAATACAGCTGTGAGAATTTTTATTGAAAATGGTTTAAAACTTTTGCATAAACAAAATAAAATAAAAAGAGCACCCTCTTTAGGTATTATTAGTCTTCAAAAGTCTGCAGATAGTAGGAACATACAGTTCAAATGAAAGATTGAATTTTTTGAGATGCAGTCATAAAAGTATGCTATATCTTAAAATTTTTATTCAGTTTATTACGAGATAATTTTAAAAATTTTTATTAATGTTTAAAGTTTGTCCATCATTGCTTTAAGATACAAGAATAAGTGGAAGTAACAAAACCAATTAATGTCTAAATATCTGCACAATATTATTAATGCAATGCAAAATTCAAATTCTTTGATTTAAATGCATTTACTATATATTTACTGCAGTTACTTTTTACTATAAGCTGTTATAAATATTTATCCTATAGACTCTCTGTTAGGGAGGGAGATAGCAGAGAATATTTGGAAGAAAATTTCTTGACACATTAGATCTGATTTGGTTTGAAATTCTAAAATCTACTATTTTGTTACATTGAATGCATTAGATATAAACTCTGGTGATGTCCTATGAATTAAATTAGGATTCTATAATGTCTTAAGTTTACTGAAACCTGAGTAAATAAAACATCCAGGATAATGATTAAAAACAGGAAATAATTTGCTAATTTGTTTCTTAGACCACCATTCCAATTTAAAAAATATGAGTAATCCTTATAATATTAATTAGAGTCCCCTGAAATTATTTTTTATATAACTTCATAGAACAGTTTGTACAAAATTTCTGAATGATTTAATGATAAGAGATTCAAATAAGTATAGCCTTTTCAACAAAAACATTAATCAACATTGCCTTGGAATTCCTAAGTGTCAATCCACCATGAATGAATACTTTACTTTACTAAATATTTTAATTATTGACTGATAAATAAGACTAAGAAACACACAGAACATTGCTTCTTATCCGCCAAACTAACATAATTTTTTAGTTCAAATGAACATAAATTTAAATTAGAGGTCTAATGTTACTTTGAAGTAATTAACCTACTGATACAATTCATATAGGAATACATTATGTAACTAATTTGAAATTTTTTTCATTTATTTACTAATCTCTAACTAAGTGTAAAAATTAAATCTCCAGAATTCCAAATATCAAGTATTTATTAATTGATTTCAAACTGAATCATATTTCTTCTTTAAGTAGTAAGTTTTTTTTCTCAATAGCCTTTATGTCGCAAAATAGCAGACCATAGCGCTTCAAACCGATTGGGCACACATATATTACTCAGTTTCTTATATATATATATATATATATATATATATATATATATATATATATATATATATATATATATATATACAAGGCCGTAGGCAGGGGGAGGGATTTGGGGGACTGGTCCCCCCCCCCAAAAAAAATTTTTTTTTGAAAGACCATTTTGTAGATAGACAATGTCCCAAGCTTGTTTGTGTGTGTGTATGTTCTATCTGCCTAGCTTTTCATGAACATAAACAGTTATTCTGTCAAAAAAAGCCACTCAGACCACAAAAGTCTTCCTGAACCGCTGGCTGGAAATACAGTGCTTTCCCTTTCACCAATTGAAGTATCATTCACAAATAAAGATATCTTTCTCGCTTGGTTTCCCTCCGAAAATAATTTCTGGCTACGGCCCTGTATATATATTTATAATATTAATACAGTAATATGCCATTATATCTTTGTTAGGAATGTAAAAACCCAACTATATTTAATTTAAAAATTAAAATATACTTCTAGCGATATAAATAAGATTATAAAAATTAAAACAAACCAGTGTCTAAGTTTGTCCAACAAATAAATTTATTTATCACAACATACACTATAATAGAACACGCAATGATACACAAATGAAAATATACATTCATTTAATTATATTTTCACTTATTGCCCTATCAATGCATATAGACGTTAATATTTTTCTAATAGAATTTGATATACTAATACAAAACTCAAATTTTTCAAGTTCCCCTCAATTTCTAAACACTACCAGACGATATTTAATTTTGTTGCCATTTTATGAAAGTAATAATCCAACATAACATTAGAATAAATTTTAAATTCATGAATTTTAAACATATAGTTTCTTGAAAGCTAATTTTAAATGAACAAAATATGTAGGATTTTATCTGAATATTCTTAAATTTTTATGACCGTTTAAAATTTCGTGTGCGTTTTTTTCAACTGTTAAAGGCAACAGCTAAACAAACATCCCTGACAGATGTCTTGTAGCAGAAGTACACTAATTTGTGTCATGATTACGTGTTATGATGAAGGTTTTCTTTTAAAAATGTGGTGTTGTTTCTTAAAGCAGTACCGTTGTGTACATCATCATTGATGAATGTTGCAGCAATTTTAATTTAAATAAGACTGCATCAGTGTACCCAAGAAAAGTATAATGTTTAAATATAAAATCTGAGAATATGCCAAGTATTTCCTAAATAACTGTTAGTATGACAAATTTAAAAATCTTTTAGTGATGGCTTTGCTTAAATCGTAATACATGAAGCAATAAAAACAGTATTCTTTTATAAAGTCTGTTGAAATTGTATTTTTTTTTCGAGTTTTAAATGTTTTTATATGACTTGCGTGCGTAATCATAGTATTCACATTTGATTGTACATCCTATTTTATAAATTTTCCTGATATCTGTTTGAATAATCTGAATCCAACTAAATATTTCTAACTAGAAGGAATTTAAAAATACTGTTTATCTTTTATTTAATCACTTTCTTTTCTATAGGTCTATCGATAAATCGTGGAAATGTCGGAAAAACTTTCCTGCCCAGTAAGTTTTGTTAAAATTCACTTAAACTGAAAACTAATTCATTTATTTATAGACAATTTAATATTTATATGCATTGTTCATTTTCAGGAATGTGGCTGTTTATGTAAAAAATGTATCACATCAATCAGGTTAGTGCAAATTACTTGTTGCTTTTTTGCAGTGATTTTAATTGAGTGTACGAAAATTATGTTTATTAATAGTATTAGTAACTAGAAATTCAAAAATGTTATTAATATGGTTCATCTGTTTATTTATAAAGCTTTAGTAAAACATTTTTTATATATCGATTTTAGCAAAACCTTTTAATGGAGCAAGTGATATCTTGCAAGTTCTCCAAGCAAGTGATATCTTGATAGTATTTTACCATTTGATTGTTTTTAAGTCTTATTCACACCTCCAAAAAAAATGCACATAAATTATTTGTTCCTGTTGAATACTGATCATAGGTATGAGAAATTTAACTTCAATAACTTGAAAAACAATTAGTATAGTTCTTTTGTTGTATTTATTCATTGGTTTACATGACTTTTCTAACTGGCCATTTAAGAAAAATTACATCTTATAACTGGAGTATGTTATCTATCTACTTTCAAGCTAGACCTTTAATTTTATAAAAGAGGATTTTAAGAATAATTTGTTTTTGTTAATACTTAAAAAAAAAAAAATTGCAAATCTTAGATCTTTAAATGGTTTAAATAAGTTAGTAACTTGTAATATAAACTGATTTTATGTAATATTTAAACCTGTAATTTTTTATTATTTATTAATTATTAACAGACCTATAAGAGACTATCTCTCAATTTTAAAATCCTTCTTTAGTAAAGTAGTAACTATAAGATTCTTACTACTTGACAACAAAAGATTTTCATATAAATTTAAGTACGTTCTGTGTTTTGTTAATTTTTTTAAAATCAGCAAGTGATGAATTCCTTTCTTTGTTTAAACACTACAAATTTTACTGGCCATTTTTTTTAATCAAAAAGGTTATTACTTTATCATACTCTAAAACTATCAGCTTAAAATATTTTCTTAAAATTAATTCTACATACCATGCTTCAACTGTGTAGTTAAATATATACTAAAGGTACAGGGTAAATTAATTTCTAAACATGTGATACTTTGCTTCTTATAAAGCTAGTGTCTAGTCCAGGCATGCCAAACCCGTGGCCAATTTAAGACTTTTTGAGGCCCAAATGAAGTTTTCAACTGTCTATATAGTTTTAGTCATTTTGACTATATACAGTTGGAACATAAGAATTTAGTTGTTAATGTTTACAATAATAAATATCGCATATTATGTACGTTAAGACTTGATAGTAACCAACGTAAACCTGGTCTTTGAGTAGGGTTGGACAGGTTACTTTGAAATTTGAGTGTTCTAGAATATTCTGTCAATCGGCCATTACGTATACAACCATCTGATTCGCGTTATGTGCACTTGCTCTGTCCGACCAGTCAGTGAAAGTTGTATGGAAAGAAAGTTACAAATTATATTTATGGCTATTGTGAAGTTATCATTAATTGTAAAAGAATAATTAAGGTATTGTTTATTTAGAAAATGCAGGCTAATGAGGCATTTGAATTTCTAACCTCCAAAATGTTTAATTTGATGTATAAAACAGTATAGTAGTGTTGAAACTCAAATTATACGTTTTTGTTGCTCTCAAAAGTATCAGTTCATATTTGTCAAGAAAACACAGGAAAATGCATTATATATCCTTAAATCTACTGCTAAACTTTCCAAATTTAAGACGATTGGCAATATGCATTATATCAACATTTGGAACTACTTATCGCTGCGAATCATTTTTTTCCAAATTAAACCTAGTAAAAATAAAGTGTCACAGCAAGTTGCTTGATAAAAATGTGACCAATCAGCTATGATGCGCATCTACTACATTATCCATTGATATTAACAAAATCTATAGTAAAATACAAAAATATCTCACATTAATTTTAAAATAATACATGTAGTAGTGCTTGTGAATAAACTACAATATATATTTATAGTATAAATATAATAATATTTTAACCCTTATGATTAGGGAGGAAGGTGAGGTGTTGGGGGTGAATATAATACAGTATAGTTAATGTTTATTGTCGCTGTAGTTATGATATATGTGTAACACAACTTTTATGTAAAGTCGCAGCTGGCACTGTAAAAATACATATTTTGACTATTGTATGATAATAAAATATTTTGAATAATTTGTTTTATTTTTATATGTGCTGCGACCCACCTCAGTTTGGTAAATTGTTTTTTGGCCCACCAACCGATTTGGGTTAAGTACCCTTGGTCTAGTCTTTCATGACACAAAATGTTCCAAAGTGTTTCAAATCAAATATTACTTAAATATGAATTACTTTCTAGTGAATTAAATTTCCTAATTGTTGTCATTCAGGAATTTCTTAAGTAATGAATTTTACATGAAAAAGTTATGAAATAATTGAAAATACTGTCACTGTGCTAAAAAAAATGTATTTCTTTCTCAACTGTTATTATACAATTCTGTGATAGCATTTTGGAATTGTGTAAAAATAATACTTTCTTTTTGGACAACGTTATCCCAGGTAATGAAACATGTAAGATTACTGGGGTATCTATTCTGATTTTACTATAGCAGACTTCTTTTTGTTTCTCTGTTTGAAATCCTAAAAAAGACATAGTTGTAGGAAAGTTGAGGGTATGAAAACAGCTTAGGAAAGGGCTTTAAACACACTTCCTTAAAATGCCTTCTAGGATGCGTTTGAAGCTTGAAATTTCTACTTGCTAATATGTATCAACATTAGAGGACAATATTTTGAAGAATCATAATAAATTTATTAATAAACTTTTAAAAAAATATTTGTAAACTTGGTAACAGTACTTTCCAGGAGGACCATGTAGACAAGGCTAAGTGGAAGATTCAGAATATCATTGCTGTTAACCATACCTACTGGTCATTGTCAAGGTTCCAGTCTAATTATCCCCTAATTAGACAATGTGTTGGTTATTCATAATTTTTTATGAGAACTTTCACACCTCCTCACTTCTTTGTGCGCTGGAGTATATTAAATTTTTGTTTGGATTACTTTTAGCTTAGAGGCTTAAATTGATGTTTTGATCTGTCGTACGTTTGGAAGTTTCCACTTCGCTAGGTACTCTATTAAACCTAATTGCCTTGACCTTGATTCAGAATATATGGATTCCAGGTGTTTAAGGTACATCTAAAATGCTGAAATGTTAGCATATTATAGAAAAATTAAAACAAAACTGTACAATTCAATAATAAGCAGTTGAGAATTCACTGCATGTAGAAAGCAATTCTTAAAATTTGTGCTTGTGTAATTTTTATATATTTTAAATTTTTTATTATTCCTAATTATGTTATATTCCTGTGTATAGAAGTGCTATTTTTCATTCTTATTATCTTTTAGAACGTGGCCAAATGATGAAGATGAGAAATTTGGTTCTGATATGTAAGGCTTTTAAAAATTTTATTAAACTCTATTAAATAATTTTTTAGTACAGTATTGACACTTTTATTTAACATTGGGGCTTTTTAATTATAGTAGCCAAAAATTTAATTATTGAAATATGTTTAAGTTGTTTATATTTATATCTTTGTATATTTGTTGAAAGATTTTGTAAAGGTGAGTATTGAATTACTAAAATTCACATATCATTAAGAATTGTGTATCAAATGAGATAAATAGATTAAGGAAAGTTCTACTGATATTTCTCGTAAATTATGTATACAGTTTTCCCACAGGTTTTTAAAAGTTCTTATTTCATTTTCATAAATAAGGACCCTTGTAAAAGTTCTTATTTTTTACTAGATGGTAGAACACACTTATTTCTGATGATGCTCAATTTTTGTCTTCTCAAATAATACAAAATTATGATACAGCTACTAATCTGGAGGCAATTTGGTGCTAGTTTGTAAATATATTGCTAGAATATGACAACACTTGAATATATATTCCGGGTAGGTCCTAATAAAATGTTACTTTGGTCCTTAGTAAGTCCTTAGAAACTTATTTTTGGAAAAAAAGTAAGAATATATTTATTTATCCGAGGTTTTATTGGATTCCTCTAAAACTATGTTTTTAAAATCTTTTGCATTATTTTCCCTGTATCTATGTGCAAGAGAAGTATCACAAATTATTCACTGATTAAATAATGTTATTTTAGTTAAAATAAGTGTATTGAACTAAGTCAGGGGTGTTAAACTGGCAACCTGCAGACCATATGTGGCCCATGAAGTAATGCTATCTGCCTGCATGTCTTTCATGATGCAACAATCACAAGAGTAAATTTTCACTATTTACTTCACTGTTTT
Source organism: Pardosa pseudoannulata (assembly GCA_032207245.1). Classification (NCBI taxonomy): domain Eukaryota; kingdom Metazoa; phylum Arthropoda; class Arachnida; order Araneae; family Lycosidae; genus Pardosa; species Pardosa pseudoannulata. Next base: position 106,395,367 of record CM063509.1, read on the forward strand.
CAGCCAACATTGAAAAAGTAGAAGATACTCTGCTAATGAAACAGCATGCGACAGCAACTTTAAAGAAAAATTTTTTGATGGTGTTCCAAAATTTTACTAATTTTTGCTACTCACCTGTCCAAAATTAAAAATACCATATATTTCCTAATGTAAGTCATATATGAGCTGAAAGTATTTTTTGTTAAAAAATTTACCTAAAATTCAAAGCCCATATGTAAGCCAAAATGGAAAAAAAATCTTCCTATAGTATAAATTTGTCATCTAGAAGCCTTTGAATGATGGCCGATTGGTTAGGGTGCTGGCCTTTGGTACTGGAGTTTGTAGGTTCAAATCCCACAGTGGCATGGATGTTCATAATCGGCTTTAAGCTGTAGGTCCCAGTCTCATTAGCTCTTGTGTTACAAAAAGTAGACCAGAGTAAAAGTAGTCCAAGCCAAACCATCTGGAAGAAAAATATGTTGCAAGTAAAATGGATGAAATATTTTTCCAATCAAATTGATGTTAAGTGTTAAAACAATGGTTTTCAAACTTTTTATCACGTTGCCCTATATTAAATTAAACAGACTCTTTGGTAGCTCATGGCAAAGTGAATAACAAGATTTATTAAACAATAGGGTTAAGTACACATGAAATAACAATACTAATGCCTTAGGGCCATTACGCACAAATATTAACAAATAGGGTTAAGTACACATTAAATAATAATATTAATGCCTTAGGGCCATTACGAACAAAAATGAAAGCTCAAGTTAACAAATAGGGACATAGTCTTACCTTCCAATGCTCCTTTTTTGTGGTACCAAGGAATGCCTCCGCTCACCCTGCTCTCTTCCTGATATATATATATATATATATATATATATATATATATATATATATATTCCTCTTTGTTAGACTGCAGAAGGAGTTCTAGAAGAACCCAACCTCATGATAAATTGATAACAGGGATCTTGTGGGTGGTTATCAACCATCACGCGATCAGGGAACTTTCCAGGGGAAGCATTCATTTTGCACGTGCACAGTTTAAACAGGATAGTCATACAGTATTTACAAGATTAACCCTATCTAATCCTTTGAACTCCCAAGGTGGTTACGAGCTGTAGTGTCTTAAGACTTACTTGTAGGTCAAATAAATGATAATGTGACGTGAGCAATGTCACATTTTTTAACTATCTAATTTTAGAACTGCAGGGGTAGAGGATAGCCTACACATCAAATCAAATACAAGGACATTTCTAGGTTTTGATAGTAGAAAAGGAAGACAACTTCTAATTTAACTTTTAAATTCATTACTCTTTTAATTTTACAATTTAGCCCAACTTTTCTTGATTACTGCTGCAGCACCCAGTTTGAGAATTAGGGCATTAGACTATGTAATACTAGACTCAAGACTCGTGTTGGTGTTACATGGCCTCCTGGTTTTTTTCGGCGGCCGAAGACGGACACCCCGAGAGAGGGTGGGCAAGCCCTGTTCCATGGAGGTTCTACAGGAGGGGGCGAGAGATGCAACCCCCGCCCACGCCAGCTGCGAAGAAGGACATTTTCCTTTGGAGGCAAAAACTTAACCGAGGGTGAGGGATTCCACCCATTCCTTGCGAAGAGGAGTGGGGAGATGCCCGCTCGGATCGATGGAGAACGGACATTCTTGTGAAAGGAGCTGAGACCAAGAGGGGTGTTTTCTGCTTGGCACCATTTTTTTTTTTTTTTTTGGTCTTATTTCGGCCCTGTTTTGAATATGATTTGCTGTGAACATATGTTTTAACAAATCTTCTTAATAATAAATGTTTAGTCAAGAGTTTTGTCGCTGATGCGATTAATTGTTGACCAAATAGGCTTTAATCAAACCCAAGATACCTGCTCCAGACAAAATAGGCGAGCAGGTGCAGAAACAAGGCTTTCGGTCATCAGGAAGTGCAGCCGGGGACATGCAAGGCATTACAGACTATGGAACCATAATTTTTTTACTTATTAGACTCCAATGATGATAGCTTAAATCCTTGTAACTCTATCTAAAGCTACCACCTTTTTTATAAATTTAAGCAATATAAACTAAAAAAAATTTTTAAAGTATTATTTTCATCAATGTATCACTTGCTTCCAGCTTACAAGTATGTTTTTACAAGGCTAGCTGATTCACTACAGATTTGTATAGGTTATGTTGGCATGATTTTGAAATTTCGGTCTTCTTTTCATTTTAACTTGATTATTGTACAGGTAAAACTCACTATGCAACAGGGTTGGAAAAAAATCATGATTTTTTTTAAATGAAATAAAACTCATTTTTTAAAATTTAACTCAGATTTTTTTTTTTTTCAGAATTCTAATTTTGAATTATTGTTGTGTTTTTATATTTTTTGTAGTATACATGGTTTTGTGTTTAAGTAACATAACATTTAGTATATTCTATAATTGATTACAAAATTAATATAAATTAAATTTTTTTAAATACATTCTATTATTTTGTAATTGGATAGTGCAAACTAAATAAGATGTAAATTTAAAAATCAAATTAAGTATTCATTAATGCAAACTATTTATTTAAAAAAATCACAATTATTTCAATATTTTTTAAGCAAACGGATTATAGTTAATAAAAATAATTTCTTAAACACTAGTCTTGATGTTAATATACAATGAACCAAAAAAAAAAAACCAAAAAAGAGCCAACACTTTTTTATAAAATACTGGATTTCAAGTTCTGTAATACTTTCTTTCCTCCAATTCCATAATATGAATTCCACCAGTCATAAAACATTGTATCTGTAATTATCAAGCAATGGTAAAATGTAACTTTTTAGCAAGAATATCAAATTTTTAAAATGCAGATTTTAATTTAAAAAAAATCACAAGTTTCTTGCAAGAATTATAGATTTAACTGTTTCAATAAAAACACTAGTCTTGATGCTTTATCCACTCCTAATTGTTACAAAGGCTACAAAGAACAAAGGATTAAGAAGAAAACTTTTTCTATTCCAGCAGATGAAGCCATGGCTGTTATTTGGTAAATAAACTGGATTTCAAGTTCTGTAATACTTTCTTTGCCTCCCATTCCATAATATGAATTCCACCAGTCATAAAGTCATTGTATCTGTAACTCTTTTTTATCAAGCAATGGGATTTTTAAAATGGGTCACTTTTAGCTTGGAAATTGGCAACAATGCTGACAAGATTTCAGCTCTTTTCTTTAAGAATTTAAATTTAAGTAGTTAAAAGCACAAGTTACTGCTAGTGGAATGAGTTGAGAATCTGTACAAACTAAATTCTACTCATTGCTTTGAACTATTTTGAAACAGGTTTATAACAAAGAACAAAGGATTAAGAAGGGACACCTGGACCTAAGAGTTCTAATACCTATCCCTACCACATACTTTCTGATAACAACCCCTAAATTCAACCCCTAAAACACATGCTATCTGTTTAAATGTATTTACTTATTGGTGTTTCTGTGCTGACTGATTCCCAATTCTCCTGTCTTTAGAATACAGGTTTTAGAAGTGGAAAAAAAAATATGATTTAAATTGATGATTTTTTTTTTAAATCAACTGATTTAAACTATGCCAAACCTGCTATACATTAAAAAAAAATTTTTGTTTTTCTCAGTTTAATATTTTTTCTATTGTCATTTATTTTTGTTTCATTATATATTCTCTTTTTGTTAATTTTTGTTAATTAGGCAACCTTTTTGATCGCTAATGATATAAACATTTCCTTAAAGGACTTTTTACTACCTCTGTTCTGCAGAACTATATTTTTGCCAGTCACCTTACTTTAGCTATGTAAAAAATTCTAAAAATTCTCACCTTATACCCGAAAATGTATGGTATTCATGGCATAACTCATGTGCATGTTTAGTACCACATATGTCTGCAAAAATTTGTTTCTCTGTATATAAAGAAGTCAAAGTTTCATTCTATGTTTACTCATAAGCATTTAAATGCATTATTTAAAGCCCCTTACTGGACTAATGTTTTCTCCCAGTATCAAAAGATTAATGTAATGAAAAAGATGTTAAATTTCCAGTTCTAATGGTGTTGAACGGTGGCTAAATGGTAGAGTGCTGTTCTTCAGTATCGGAGTTTGCAGGTTCAAATCTCACTGTTAGTATTTATATATGTAGCCATTTTGAATCAGCTTCAAGCAGTGGGTCCCAGTCTCATTAGACCTCGTGTAGCAAAACAGTTGACTGTAGTGCTCCCAACCAAACCAGTTCTAATGGTAGAAACAGTTCTATATAGTGATGTGTTTTGTTTTATTTTGTTTTGTTTTATTTTAGAAGTTTACAAAAAATAAGGGGGAAGAAAAATAAGGGTTAAAAATACTGATAAAACAAGATAATTGAAAATTAACAAGAAATAGGTATGTAGCTTATAACCTCATTAGCCCTCGTGCAGCAAAACAGTTGACCGTAGTGCTCCCAACCAAACCAGTTCTAATGGCAGAAACAGTTCTATTTAGTGATGTGTTTTGTTGTATTTTAGGTTTAATAAGTTTATGAAAAATAAGAGGATAAGGGGGAAGAAAAATAAAGGTTAAAAATACTGGTAAAAACAAGACAATTGAAAATTAACAAGAAATAGGTATATAGCTTATAACCTGATATTTTCATGTTATATGTATTTTAGCCTTCATCTTCATCAAGAAATTGAGTCTCTGAAAAGGCAACTTTTAGAGCGAGAATATCATATACTTAAAATGGAGACAAGTGTTTTGAACCATGCTGAACAATATCCAAATGGAGAATGGGAGCATCTTCAGCAAGAATTGATGATATGGAAGGATAAATTTGAAAGGTTTTACTATTATTATTGTTGTTGTTAAATTTTTTTATTATTTTTAGAAAGAAATGAAAAGTCTTTAGATAGATTGCTCATACTTAAAGAATTGGTTTTGAAAATTTTTAAGATTTGTTATACTTTATTAAAGATTTTGCAGCATGCTATTTTTGTTATGCTTTTTAAAATTCCTCACTGTTTTCATAATTCTATGTATACTTATAAATTTATACAAATCTTATGTAATCTGTATTTAATAAGTCAGTGTTTTGTGATTATGTTAATACATTATTTTTAATGAAATCATAATGTGCTTTTTATTATAAAACTTGCCTCAACTCTTACAGTTTATATCAAAAGCAAACTTACCAGAATTGTTAAATTATATCTTTATTATGTTTTTTTTCTGTAGGCTATTTGATAGTCATAAAAAGCTTCAGAAAGTTAACCAGGGTTTAGAAGACAAATTACTGAAACTGGTAGGTTTTATTTATTTTTAAAATATTTGCACCATATAGCTAGATTTCTTAAAGTTTTAAAAACTTTAAAAGTTGTTTATGAATTGTATTGCAATTTTAAGCATTTGCATTTTTTTTTTTTTAACTTTATGATCATACATTTTTTACTTTTAACCCTCTGACTGTTGAGGTAAGAAAAGTGATGCTGATCAGTTGTGTAAGGGTACATCTCTTTAGTACCAAAGTTTGTGGGTTCTAATCTTACTACTGGCATGAAAGTTTGTAGCTGTTCAGAATGGGCTTTAAGCAATAGATTCTGGCCTTATTAGCTATCATGTAGCAAAAATGTAGACTGTGCTCCAAACCCACCAATTCACAATCACAAATTGCAGTCCATACAATTCTGCTTTTATCTGCTGGAGTGACATTTAGAAATATTAAATGTAGGATTTTGTCAGTCAGAGGGTTAATAAAATTATTGCCTTTATAGAGAGTTTCTAATATTCTCAATTCCACTAAGAATTATTAATGTTAAATTATTTGATATCATATATATATATATATATATATATATATATATATATATATATATATATATGGTTTCTGCTCACCTGGAAAGTCATGGATTTAGACAATGGATTAATTTTGTCATGGAAAATCTTGATTTTGCAAGTAAAATGAGTGAAAGTCATGGATCTGCTAAACTATCGATTAAAAAAATGCATTGAATTGTTTAATTCTATTTTTACTTGTCATTTGGCTGAAGTTACTGAGTTTGGTATTTATGTATTATCCTATTGACCCTATTGCCAAGTAAAATTTGTTCACCAAGGAAACTTAAAGCAAGAAAGCTTAATGGGTGGGTAAATGTATATTATTCTGGTTTTTTCTTAAATTGTAGATTAAAATTTTATTAGTATAATATTCATTATTTTTTCATAAAAATTAGTTAAGATTTTTGTACAAAATATAAGTTTATCTCTAGGGATATTGTATATAAACATTAAGAGTTATATTTGGCTATTATTCACGGTCACCTGGATAATACCAAAGTACCCTGAATTCAAATTGGAAACATTCTGATTGAAAAATTGCTATATGATTAAACTTAGGTATGTAGATATAACAATTTATTTTTATGTATGTGAGTTTATTAACACTTATAAAGTAAGTTTATAGTTTTTTTATGATAAAATTCCTGTAATTTCTCTAAAAGCATATATTTTATTTGTATGTACGTCAGAAGTTTTATTCATATATACTTTAACGAAAGCTTTTTAAAGTCATGGAAAATGATCTGCTAAATCAGGGAAAGTCATGAAAAGTCATGGATTTGAAAAGTTTTATTTTGGCAGATACCCTGTATATATAAGAAAATCATCATTTGTGTTATATAAATCTACATAGTTTGTCATAGTCACTAAATTTTGGGCATTCTTTGATACCACTAGGCAGTAACTGTTGATATAACAGCTTCTGATCATCCTATCATGTAATATGACAGTAAAACAGAATGACAGTTGGTAGTACATAAAATATTGTTGCATTTGACCACATGAAAAAAAATTAGATTATTTAATCTTAGCAATGAGAAATTTATTCAGATATAAAATGTAAATAAAGAAAAGAGATCCTGTTTAAAAGTGTAATATAGTGAAAATTGTGCCGATCTCTGTATTAGTTGACATGTGGAGTTCTTCCTAATTATCACAAAATTTTGGTACCCTATTCTGGAAATGCTTTCATATCTTCTTGCAATTGGCCTGAGCTTTTAATTGCTTTTAATTTTATTTTTGTTTTAAGAAAAGCATCATGGGAATGTGCTTATAATATGTAAAAAATGGATGCTTCACCATTAGCCAAGTACAAGGATAAATACAGCATTTTTATATGTTATCATCTATTTGAAATTCAAATAGATAGCAAAAAGGGTTTTCAGAAAACAAAAGACCATGCATCACTAAGTATGTAACCCAGACTGAAGATTGGTGTGAAGTGGCTAATATCATGTACAATCCTTATTTATGTAATCTTCATAATGTTTGCAGATTGAGTAGGGTGCTGCTCTTTAGTACTGGATTTCATGGATTCAAATCCCACTCTAGCATGGATGTTTGTAGCCATTTAGAATCTGCTTTAAGTAGTAGGTCCTGATCTTACTACCCCCTGTGTTGCAAAACAGTGGACCTTTGTACTTTAAACAAACTAACCGTCATAGTTTTTCACAAATTTTTAAAATTCACTTCATATTTACTTACTTACCTCTAAATGTTTTGTGTACTTAAACTGAACAAATGTTAGTTAAAATTTTGCTAATTTGATTACATTTGGTCTTATTTTTGTACTGTTGAAATATATTTTCATACTATTATAATTCACATGAAATATTGTTTATATTAAAATTCATTGTATCCAATTTATTCTGCATTAGGTTGACAAGTTTGAAACTGAAAAAAATGCTCTGACTAGAGACGTAGCTGACCTTACTACTCGACTAGTTGAAGCTCGTTTGTCTATAAATGATTTAGAAGAACAAAATGCAAGTATTTAACATCACAAATATTTCAAAAGTTTTTTTAAATTTTGTTGTTGCTTTTCAAATTTGTATTGGTTACATAAATTACTTATCCATTACAGATATTGTTAGAAAAAATATATATTTTAACTGTGAAATTCATTGTTTGATTTGCTAAGAATTTATTTTGGTATTTGTGGTGTAATTTAGTTAATCAGGAAGCAACTAATAAAAAGTGTTATTAACATACAAGATCTAGTTAATCTGTAACAATTGGGAAAACACCCCCTTTAGGTAGATGGGTACAGGTTGGGACGTGAGTTATCTAAGTGATCTTCTCTGTATTCTACCTGGTATCACAATGGCTTATCTCTGTTTGCTCTTTACTGAGTTTACCTTACTTAAAATTAGACCTTGCGGGACTTTAAAAAGTTTTGTCCAAAAAAATGCTCTTTAAAAGGCTTTAAATTCACAACTTCCAGTTCCAAAGTCGCTACTTCCGTTTTGTTTTGACAGCTGTCACTGATGTTTAAACAGCTGTAACTTTTCTTTAAAATGCCTTAGAGACAAAACAAAAATAGATTTTGAAGCCTAAAAGTTGAAATTTTACAACAGAAAAATAAAAAAAAAAATATGATTTTTGCCAAAAATGACGTTTTTAACGTAGACGAATACCTTAAAGGTTTTAATACTAATTATAGTTGTAAATTATTCAGGAGCTTGCATCATTTCCTCAGTATAATGCAAGTCAATGAAATGCTGCCCATTAAATGTTTTGATTTAGCTCTTCATGTTGCCCCTTAGGATGCTACCTGATGTGGATGCTTCTCTGCATCATATTATGGCACACCCCTGAAAATATTATGGCTCATCAATTTGAAGCCATAGGTGAAGCGTTCAGGCATTAAAACCTCTCCCAATCATCCTGTCTTGTAATATGATATGACAGTTGATAGTACATGAAATATTTTTGCATTTTACCACATGAAAACACAGGTTAGCGAAGTTGTACCTTAGCAACCAAAAGAGTCAAGTGCAGAGGTAACTAAATCATTAGCCTACACTTCCAATCTCTCTCTTTCTCTTTTTTTTTTATTTGTGCTATATATTATTATTATTATTAAAATTACTACTACTTTTCCCTTATAGTGTAAAATCATAGGGAGGTAGGCAGGCTTAATAGAGTGTAAGCTTGCCGAACGGTTTGCGATGCTTCTAATTCCGATTGTAAGTCATACCCTAGTCATTTGGATATGATTTCCCATGGGTCTCATATGAGGAGCAGGTATGGAGGTGAAATAATCTGTTGTAGATGATTTCAAACTTAACAACTTTCATTTATTTAACAAAAAGCATTTTAAAAACTATTAAAATGTATAAGTAAAGTCGTCCAGAGAGGAGATTACTCTAGACAACCTGCTCATCTCAAAGTTCAGCTGGGGGTCCCCTCCCATTTCTTCTTTTCCAAACAGGAAACCTCGGTTTTAGGAGAGATCGAACCACCATCCCTCTTTGACCTTTGTCCTTGGAGTAGCCGAAACGCCCTTTGACGCGGTCACACACAGTTTCTTTTCTCTGTCAGTATGTTAACAAAAACGGCACACTTGACACTTTAATCGTCTGTGCATCAAAGGGACCATTACTGGTACAATACTGCCGTTTTCAATTGTTCAAAAGAATAAAAGTTCGCCTGATCTCCGACAGAGACGGACACGACTATTACATAGAGAATTGGATATTATCCATCCAATCTGTTTGTTGTTCTCTCCTGATTTATATCTGTTATCCTAAGGAGCTCCCAGATACTTTTACGATAGTCATATGATTTTTAAGAGTGGTGCCTTGTTGGCTTAATGCCTATATTTTCTCCCATGGTTGTAAATTGCAGCATAAATATTGTTGCTTTGATGTTTCTCAATTTTTAGTATTTTTATTTTTAAAATTTTGTTTGTAACAAATATTAAAAATTATTCATTATGTACTTTTCAGTTTTATAATATTTCCATTGTGCTGAAGGTAATTATACTTCTAAGGGGTTGAAATTAAGTTTTTTAAATTCTAACAATATTTAAGTGAAGTCCAAATTTATATAAAATTAAGGTATATGCAAGGCCGTAGGCAAGGGAGGGAATTTAGGGGACCAGTCCCTTCCCAAAATTACAAAATTCTAAAAGATTGTTTTGAGGAAAGAAAATTGACCATGTGTGTGGGTGAGTCATCTGCCTAGGTGTGCATAGACAACAATGTTCTCAGAAAGAGACCGCATCGGCCATAAATGTGACGAACAATGGCCGAATGGTTAGAGTGCTGGCCTTCGGAACCGGAGTTCGTGGGTTCGAATCCCACTATGGCAAGGATGTTCGTAGCCGTTCGGAATTGGCTTTAAGCAGTAGGTCCCAGTCTCATTAGCCCTCGTGTAGCAAAAAGTACATGGTAGCGCTCCAAAACCAAACCAAACCAAAATCGGCCCTAAATGTCTTGTGGAGCTTTTTATCTACCCCATCCCCTATAGTCATTCCTGTCAAGATCATTTTCCATAATCTATTGTATATCATCTAGGGTGCTTCATCTTGAGGCAGATCTTGTCTTCTACATTAGCTTCAAATTATTGCATTAGACTAAATTTTGGAATTTAGTTAAATGAGAAAGAAATTTAAACGAATAAATGTAAAAACGGTTTTTGATAATTTTACTATGAAATTCATTGTACTTGCAGATACATCATTACTCATTCTAAGCTTTAGATTTGTTTATTATATCCTTTTTTAATCATTTTGTTATTTTAAAACCACATGTTATGATACTCATTAGGGTTATACATATATAGGAAAACCTGTAGTTTTACTATAGTATCATTCACAAAAAACAACTTTCACCTTGGTCCCCCTCCGAACATAATTTCTGGCTACGGTCCTGGGTATATGAGAATGCTTTTCAAGCTTTAAGGCCTACACAAAACCTGGGCAATGCTTGGTGCCTAAGATAGCTAACCTAATATATTTATTGAATAAAGTGTTAAATAATTTAATTTGTCATTCTTTTCTCCTAATAGGTACAATACCGTAATGATTGCAATATTGCAATTCAACTGTTGCAATGCAAGCCTTCAAATTTTATTTCTCAAAAGTTAAGCTCTGTAAGTAGATCTATATAATTTATTATAAATCACATAAATATGATTAACTGATGGTAGTAACACTTATGAGCTAAAAATTTATTGCATTTAATATTGTAAAGAATATTTTTGATTAAATATGTTCAAAAGTTTGATGTTGATTGTTTTGAATATTACCTTTATATTTTAACATTATTAAATGAATTTTGTAAATATTCTCTTCTTTGTCATGTAAATGTCATAAGGAGTTTTAGATTTATTATTTGTCCAAAATCAAGATGATTCCAGAACTTTCTTTGCAGCTAATCTAATATTCTAATTGTATATAAAAGGGGTGCTTCACCAGTGGAGGGGAGTTTTGTTTTGTTTTCGAGTTGCTTCTGTTCTAATAAACCTAATTGTGTCATTATTTCAATCTTCACAACACCATTCTTAATACTATTTATGCAGATAGTTTTTGTATAATTTATATTAATTACATTTACACACTATTGTTCAACTACTATACTAATGTGCTTAGTGGCACCACATAATTATTAATCATTGTTAAAAACATGTATACTGCAATTCAGTAAAGATTAATAGTATAAAGATGTATTTGAAATTTAATTTCTTACAAAAGGTTTATTTTCCTTTTGATTATTTTAGAGATTTAATTAAGATTTATTTTGGAAATATATATATATATATAGTGTCTGGGAATATCAGTCTCTAAATAAAAAGTCGGGGCTGTGGTTTTTCTTTCCAGTCATCCTTTATTGCTATTCAGACATGAGGCATATACTAAGTTGGTTTGAACGAAGTACTGAGGGCCGATACTGCTGGGGAGAGAGATGTCTCCTGACTAACTAATTCCTCTATACCGAAAAATGATCCATTCGACGTGCTGGCAGACTTACAGGTGGCTTACATGTGTGTTAGCTATGGTCTGTTTGTTGAAGTTGCTTACTTCTCACATTTAGGTGGTCTTATTCCTAGATCTGTTTTTCTATATTACATATATATATATATTTAAAATCTTTAAATAATTTTTTGTTTCTTCTACCATATAAATGTAGTATTTAATTTACTTCTGAAGTATCCAACTAATATTCATCAACATTAAATGATTTTTTTTTCTTTTTTTTAGAATATTTACTGGAGCTTTTGCCTCTTATAAAATTCTATATCAGAAGCAGGAATTAATATTATTTAGTCTCAACTATTTTTTTAAAGAAATATTAAATAAGTGTGCTTACAAGTATTAGTCAGTTATAACTTAATAATCAATAATTATATTACTTTTATTTGTTTTCCAATTTTGCTAGTGATAAAATGTACCTCTTGATATTTTTTAGAATTTTTGGCAAATTATACACAGATTAAATTTTTTTTGTTTTATTGTCAGTTAATAAGTATTAATTTTATAGTTTATTTGAAATAAAATACTTTCTTTATACAAATGATCAGCTCATACAACCCTCACATGACATCTTTGATTTTTGCTTTATATTTAATTTGTTTCTTTTTTTATTTTACTATTGTTTTAAACTGGTAGAGCTCTCAGATGTACTGCAGAACACAGTTTAAAAACTACTGATTTATACTAAGTATATATATATATGTAATCCATTTTTTATAAAACTCCTTGACAAGGAGAAAGCTCAACAGCTATAAATAATGAGAATGCAGTCAGGCCGACATTGAAAAGAACGCAGAAGTCTGATTTAAACTTTATTCCAGAGCGATAACAATGTACATCCTTTCTACTTAACAACAGACAACCAAGAGCCACAGAGTTCACTCTACTCGGACAGAGGTGCACCCAAAAACGATGACAGAAAGAATTTTCTCACAATAAAAAACAACTTAATAAGCGAATTAAATGCCATATCAGCATAAATATGCCATAAAACGCGAAAGCATGTTCCGCCAACAGCTGTGAAACTGCTGTATAGACAGAAAGTTTACAGTTTTATGACAGAAAGGAATGTTAAGTGGAAAATACTTCGTTGGCTAAACCATTTAGAGGCTGGGAAAGAGATTTAAATGAATTAGAATGGTAGAGAGGAGGTTTTTAAAGAAATATTAGAGTTAAATAATTTTGATATATTACATATATATATATATATATATATATATATATATATATGATACTCTTGATACTATACTGTAAAATGTTTTAAAATGTTTTCTTTTTTAGTTTCCATCAGACCTCCAGGATAAAGTTAAGCTTCACTTTAATCATCGACCTCAACGAGATCTTCACAATAGCCGTAGCAGTCCTGAATTACGCACCATTAGAGTTCCTATACCAACATTCCCCCCAACAGCCATGGTTTATTCTGTAAATAATGTTCCCCGTGCCTTAGACTCTGATTCAGATTCTCAGAATCTTCCAGACTATGTTTCTGCAGCTATTATGGCCAAAGTTTTAGAAGAACGAAGCAAAGAACGCATTGATAAACAAGAACATTGTCGAGTGTGTTGGTATAGGAGACATTCTGTGGATCAGAAAGAAAAAAGCACACAGACTTCAAATTCGATTTTAGATTTACAAAATAGTAATCACATTGCACAAGTGCATTTAAGAGATAGGAGTGAGTCCACATCTAGTATTGAATCATATGCTCTAGAAAACAGAGCAATATGCTCTAGAATCCGCAATGGCTCTGTTACAAGTACAGAAACTGCTATATAAATAAGCTATTTGGTTTGTACTTTGTGTGGACTATTGAAATAAGTATCTTCCTCCAAAATATTCTGTAAAAATACCATTGCCAAAGATGTTTCTCTTTTATTCCCATTCCTTCATTTTGAAGTTCAAGAAATTTACGAAAATCACTTTTGCATGTTATATTTTTATAATATAAAAATCACTTATCAAACATTAAGAGTTTTAATTAGCCTCCTAATCATCCCAATTCTATTTTGAATGTTGATTCTTAAAAATTAGAATTGCTAGATTACAATTGTATTTCATAATAGTATTTTTCTTGTGATTTCTTTTAAAGTAAGGATTTGTTTGTTCTGCCTTCATTCCATGATAACAAACTTTTGAAGTCTAATGAGTTACCTTATGTTTTGTGATATCCTTGTGACTTTTTTGTTTGTTTGTTTGATATTTCTCTACAATGATTAAAAATCTTTATGACAAAACTCTTCATGGAATATTTTTAATTAAAACTAGACAGTGAGAACAATTTTGCTTCTTTTTTAAAAAAGATAAAAATGATTATGTAAAATAAAATATAGCATATATGCACAATGTTTGTGAATCACTTAACTATTTGCTTTAAATTACAAATTTAGGAAATATCTAAGTTAATTTTAGTTCAGCAATTTAAGTGTCTGTTATATATATTACAAGTTAAGGTTAGGAATAGTTAGGAAAATAATTTTAATAATCATTAAGTGCCTGCTTATAAATTAATTGGTTTTATGCCATAGGAATGTATTTAGCTTTAATATGTTTAAAAATAAACCTAATTCTACAACTGACATTTTTTCCAGTGTTAACTTTTATATTTAATTCTTTAAAATTGTTGTATTTTTATTGTAGCTTGAGTAATATATCATTTATTGCACTCCTGCTAGTCTGAACATTTATTCTTTTTGCTTAGGTCATTTGCATTTAATAAATTTCTTATACAGTTGAATTCATTTATAACAAAGATGAAGGAACCAAGACAATTTGCTCATTAAATCTGAGAGTTCATAAAAACTGATGAACTCTCAGATATAAGAGTATCAAATGCATAAAAATGAATTAGGAACATATTAAAATGGCTTACTTTTTATTTTTCTTAACTTATACAAAAGAATAAAATCCAGTCAGTTTCATTTTGATTTGAATTTTGTTCCCTTTTCAACAATTTTTCAATGTATAGCACTCATAACATTGAATACATTACCTTCAAAATCTCTTGATTGTAAGAATGTATTTGTGTGGCATATTCCATTGCTTGGGAAATGCTGGTAAAAGTTATATTTTCCTTGTCACAGTTTTCAGCTTCTGCTTTCAGTGATACCTGAGAGCTCTTTATTATTGCAAGGATAATTTTTTTTTCATTAGAACTTCTAATATAACCAGTTTGTCTTCAATTATAACATAATCTTGGAATTCTGATTCTGTAATTTTTAAATTATTAATCAATAAAAATTTAGACTTTTATTTATTTTGTTCTTCCTTGTTACTTACAGACCAGAAGATTTTCAAGCAATATCATGATAAAAAATTCTAAATTAAAGTTATGTTTACAATAAAAGAGTTTTATACAGTTCTTTCAACATGAAAGCAACCCTTTTTAAGTAATTTACTCTTTAAACCTAAGTTTTCATTAAATCAAGGTTCCTAATAAATGAGTTTGACTGTATTTACTATTGCCATGTAATTTAAAATCTTTTAATAATAAATTTGATTTTTATAACTTAATTTCTTTTATTATATATTAATATAAATTTGACATCTTATTTGTATACTTTCACTTTTAGACTAAACTATCACTTTTATTGCTTGATATAATTTCATTTACTGCACTAAAAAATTAAAGACAATTTATATTTATATGTGTTATTTTAAATTTGTTTGACTTCTGCTTTGAATGAAATTTTTTTCTTTTTTATCTGACATAAATAGGAAAGTAACTCTTTTGGTGCTTAATACTAAGATCAAGTATTTGGAAACTGCATTTTCTTGCAGATAATTTGTGCTTTAGATTGTTAATAAGCAGTACCTCTTTATACAGTTTTATTGTCCTAAATGTTGAAATTTAATGTTTATAATAAAATAACCCTAAAGATAATATTTATTATTCCAATTGTATATTTGTTCATAGTGTAATTATGTACATAGATGTATTTATTATTTTGATGACTTATCTCACAGTAAAATTCTGGTCCTTAAAGATATAAAAATATTTAGTGGCTTAATATATTGAATTTCATTTCCATTTGAATTGTTCATACTTTATGAATTTTGTAAATTGAATATAATTATCTGCATTTTACTTCCTTTTTAATACCATAAAATTTTTTTCCTCCTTAAGTAAGACATTTTATCTTCTTTGCATTTTGTGTATTTGATTTTTGAATAATTGTATTTAAAGAATAAAATGTATACAGATGCAATAAGAAATCCATTAAACAAATCAGCACAACATTTTAAATGGCTTTTCTGTGAAAAACTGTTTTTAAATTTTTTTTCTCTATTATAAGTAAAAATGAATGCAATATATATAACTAAACCTTTCATTTTTAAATTAATTTTGTCACATTTAAAAGCTATTCACTCTGTGCTATTAAAACCAAATATCTCTTAAGCACACCAAAATATATCACTGATGTTAAAAATTTTGGAGTGGTAACAGGTTTAATGGAGTAATTCAGTTATAAATTAAGGATTTTTCATACCAAAGTTTCGTACCAATTCAATAAATTTGTTATTGTGTATTATCTTTTTATAATCCCGAATTTAACAAAACAATATTTTACTAAGTAAGATTTCTCAACTTTCTTATTTTGTACAAGCAGTTCCCATTTCAAATGAAGTCTTTAAGGGGATAACATATACTAAATTATGTTAGAGTTCACAAATGATAGCTTTCTGAGGTTCATCTCAAGCATATGATGCCTGACATTCCAATAAATAAAGGTAATTGCCCCAGAAGGTGGGAGTGTCCCAGGAAGTGATAAAGTAAAATTGTTGCACACAGTTTGACAAGTCAAAACATGCTCTCCTATCATGGGAGCAGAGATGCAAAATATGCAATGAGGAGAATCCACTAAGTGAAGCCATAGATGATTCCTCAACAAGTCATGGCCAGTTCTTATTCTAAAAAGAGCTACTCCAATAGCTCTGGGAAGAGAGGGGTGTACTTTCTTATTTAAGAGAAATTACATCTCCTCCCAGAGGAAATGTCTTTGAAATGATATTCTAATTTTTTTAATATAGTATCTGATGATTTTCTTTATGTTTCTAAAAGGAGCATGAACTGTAGGTTGAACCAAATCACAACTCTCCTTGGCGAGAGTGTCAGTACGTTCATTGCCATATACATTGCAGTGACTGGGAATCCATTGTAAAACCATTGCAACTCAGAAATCAACATATTTTTATTTCAGGCTCAGAAGAGAGCCAGCTATGACACATCCCTGGTTGGATGGTACATGAATGAATTCATAGAAAACAAACAGCAATTTTTAGCAGTGCCCTGTCCAGACGGGACACACTGTATCATGAGTTCATAGGATCAAATTATTCTAAACTGATTGGCTTAAAAATGTTCAGGGTTTAGAAAAAGAAAGTAACATTATTAAATTAGTTTTCATTGGCTTCTTCTATTTTCTTTGTTTACACTTGAGGAGTGTTTGCAGTGTTATTGTTACATTTTTAACCCGCCCTTTTGTAACTAGAATCATATCCAAATGTTTTATATGTAATATAGTTAAATTGATAGTTTTATGTTTGAAAACTTCTCTACTATCAATCTTTTCCTTCTTCTGTGCAAATTGAGATTATGAGGCTAAAGCCTGTTTCTGCTCCAGCAAAACTTACAGCTACAGTTTTTAAAATAATTTTAGCTTTGTAAATTCCTTTATGAATTATGTGATTTTCAGAGTTTTCAGAAACATTTCAAAGGTCTTCAATTAATTTATAAGTAATCAAATAAATAATGGACACACTTGTTTCCATAATAAAATATAAGCCTTTTTTATTATAGAAACAAGTATGTCCATTATGTGAGAAAATCTTAATGTATTTAAAATTTTTATCCAGTTTAACTAAGTGCAGTTTTGATTGTTCCAATTATTTACTTATTTTTAAATAATGGAATGAGGAAATTTGAAGAACCAATTTGCAAATTCCAGTTGATTATCATCATTGCCTTTAAGTATATATGTAAAATAAATCTGATGTAATTTCACATAAAATGATT
Source organism: Pardosa pseudoannulata (assembly GCA_032207245.1). Lineage (NCBI taxonomy): Eukaryota > Metazoa > Arthropoda > Arachnida > Araneae > Lycosidae > Pardosa > Pardosa pseudoannulata. The sequence goes on from CM063509.1 coordinate 106,413,144, forward strand.
AATTGTAATAATCTAGTAGTAGGTCTAGCAGAAAAAAATATAACAACTTCAGAAGATTTAACTGTAGGAATGAAGAACTGCATTGGCGACAGTCAAAGCAGAAATGTGAAGGAAATATATACATATATGTATTTCATTCATTCTTAATGGCAATGATGGGATTCAGCTGGTATGCACATGCTGGTCCTTCAAATTTCCTTAAACCTGTTTTTAAAAATAAACAAATTATTTGAAAAATCAAAAATGCTATTAATGTAAAATAATTATTTGATAATCTTTTATTTTATAATATGAAAATAAAAGGCAGCATCCAATTAAATTTGTCTAGATCATGTGACAACTTCTTAAAAATAAAGCTCTCAAATTGTTCAAAAGCATATTTTCATCAAATGGTGTTTCTAGTCAAATTTTGCTCTTCAATCTATTTATTTCATATGGCTTCCCCTGAGAAGTTAGAAAATTTACTATTCTAAATTTTAATTTCTTGTTATGAATCTCAGCAATTATTTCTAATGACATTTTCAATCTTGGTATCGTAACTAGTTTCATTTAACAATTCTTTTAGTAATTTGAACAATATACATTTTTTTTTCATGTTTATAAACAGTAGCTTGCACATATAAAGTATCCAATCACGCATAAACTTTAAACTCCTAAACACCAGATAACCAATATACAAGGGTTCTCACGCATAATTCTTAATTATTTAATGATGAGCTTAAAATTTGTTTTTATATTACCTTATAAAGTGCATAAAAGTTTTCTCCTTGTTAAACTGATAGTAAACATAAAGTAAATGAAACCTGGAAATATGCTTCAAAATTGTGATTCTAAATTCAAGTATTACTGTATTATGCTTTAATAATAATTGATAATAAAAAATTTACAGAATTAGTTAATGCTAGCATATATTAGAAATATTAACTTCAAATTGCAGTTTCTAACAGGGTTTGTACAATGCTTTAAATACTTTTTTCCCAATGTGTTTTATGTGCTTTTTTAAAAATACAAAATTATATGGTATTGCTTTTCTTTCTTTTGCATATTATCACAGATTTTCATAATATATGTTTATTGCAAACATAGTATGTTTTTATTTGATTGTTATTAAAATATTTTGAAGTAATATTAATAGGTAATCCACTTCATAGTTCTTCTTCTTGTTATTTTATACCAACAGTTCACATTTAATTTGAAAATGCAATAACTATACTCCGAAAGTTTGCTTAGGTGATGAATTACTCAAAAATTTAGAAAACCAATACAGATTTGTAATTACTAAGTCTGCATTATGATGATGTGACAATGGGTGCTTCTTGTTAATTGTGTATAAACCCTGTTAAATGAATAAATGTTTTCATTTCTTTTTAATTTTATCATAAAGGTTTACATTGGAATATACATAAAGAGTAAAATTTGAAAATGCAAATAAATGTATCCAAAAAATTTGCATTGCACAAAATTTTATAGATTGTAATAACTAAATCTTGGCTGCTATAAATTTGTGTCAGTGGTCATTTTTTATTTTCTTTTTACTCCTCAACTGAGTATGAACCCTTTTTTAGAATTTACAGGATTCCTACTAAAAAAAACTAATTACATGTCCACAAATTATTGATAAATTTTACTAAATGTTGATCTATAAAACTCCAAATAAAAGAGAAGATTAGTTTATGTGAGCTTTAAATCATTAAAAAAAATCTAGAGACTTATAACCCTTTTTTTATCAGATTAAAAAGAAAAAAATGTAAGTATCCCCAAACACACAAACAAGTGTAAGTTAACCATCAACATCTTATAAAAATTACTTTAAAAAAAATTTAAATTAACAAACTGCAAAATTGATATAAAAAAAATTGTAATCCCCTATGTTATCTGTCCATCTGTCAACAAGTTTATGAAGCGGTTGGACCTGGAATGGATAGGGGCATCCATATTGGATTCTTGATAAGTTAGGGAAAGCAAACTTCAAAACAAGCCTTTAAAACGTTCGAAATCCACCCCTTGCCCCCTCTTTGAGCATTTAATGCAATTATTTCAAGTCCTACTTTCTCCAGTTAAGAGCAGTTGATGAAATTTAGTAGTTTATCACACAATAAATAGGTAAAAATTACATTTTTTTCTTGCATTATGATGTCATTTATTTAACCATCTCATTTATTAATTTCTTATTTTAAATTATTTAAATCTCGCCTGCATTATTTTCATACATTTTATTCCTGAACTCAGATATCCTGTAAATAATTTGGCTTAAATAAATAGATTAGGTACATATGTGATAATTTTAAATTTAATAGATTTTTTTTTTTTTCCAATGAAAATTTTGTCACCAGTATTAACAACCAATTCTGTTCATAAAAGTCTAGGAGTCTATTTCACGGAATAATAAATATGTTATATATCTTTGAAAATTAAGAAGTTTGCGTGTTTGTTTTTTATACATAACCACACGGTTTGATTAAATGAATTCAATGTGATTCTAAACTGCATTCACAGCATCGGGAGACTTTAGAGGAGTATGAAGATACAAAAACTATTGAGTGTGTACCAGATAATTCTCAGTCAACATAAAACCCTTTTTTTGCCTGTCTTATAGAGTATTTTACAATTCTGGAAAATTAAAAATTTTACTAATCCCGTCATATGATGGGCTATATGCTAGTTGTTTAATATTTTATTTTACTGGAAAGTGATTTTGGAAATAATGCAATTCTGCAGATTAATTCAGCAAAATCAGCAAATTTGTTCAAAATAATTTTATTGCCTTGCATTTGAGATTTTATTTATTTTCATTTTTTATAGCTAATTGTGTTCAACTGCACAGAAGATAAAATGTCCATACTCCACAATCGTACTGATAATGTTAAAACTGCTTACAGAAAGGTGCTTATATCTATGTGTGCTCATGTATGTTTAGGATGTCAATAACTGAGAAAAAAAAATAATGAGCTTGCAAACTTTGTAAACCTTAATAAAAATAAACTTTATGAATGTACTAATCTTGTATTTTTATTGAATTTTAAAAATATGATGACATATATTAAACTAGTATTTTATATTTTCATGAAAATGAAACAATTTACTTTCTTAATAGAAAAAGATCTCTATAATTAATTTACAACTTCTCATCTTCAGAATAAATTTAAGATTTTGATTTTTGTAAAGATGATTGGATAAAGCAATTTAAAAAAATAGTAAATTTTCATTTATACAAAAATTAAAAAACTTTTTATTCACATGTCATGGAAACAAGTGAAGTGCTTGTTTTTCCATTCCAAAAAAATGATAGCCATTTTCAATGTCATTTATAATTTCCAGCAAAACAGTAATTCAGAGAAAATTTTTCTAATTATAATATATTAACTAGTTTTCCCATTCAAAACAAACCTTGGATAAACTGTTAATGTAGAAGCTGAAATAATCTTGATTATTACTTATATTAAATAATTTATAGACATGTTTTCTTATTATTTTTTAAATAATTTTTATAGTATGTTGTGAGTACTGCTGTCAACTCTTTGCAATACAAAATCTAATTAACACAAAAACATACTAAAGATTTAAAAACCACTATTTCAACTGGGGAATTTAAACCAGTTGTTTCTGGTACCAAAAGGTTGAACATTACCTGTATATTCATCATCCACCAAACTATTTTCAGACAACTATGAAATAAGGAAACTTCAGTGCTGATAAATCTAATGCAAGTTTTTAAGTCAATTTTATTTTGGTTCCAATGTACAATTAAACTTTTTGAAAATGAAGTAGTTAACATGATGTTATACACTAATATATGAAATGTTTATATATCTCTTGGGATTTTAATGTATTTGACATGTTAGTAGAATTTAAAAAAAATTTATTGAATGGTTATATGTGTAACCTTTTTATTGATATATATTTAAAAGAATGAAATTTAAAACTTAAATGAATAAAACGAAGAAGAATAGAAATTTATATGCATTTATTTTTTCATGAAAAGTATATAAAAACAATCAAAACAGAATTAAGAAAATAACAAATTAAAAGGAAATGTTGAAAAAGTTAGGTAAATTGACAGGAACATGAATAATAAATTGTTTTTAATGGTTAATAATTTTTAAACAGATCAAATCTCCTACAAATCAATTGTTTTAAGACTTTTTAAGTAAAAAAATCTTAAATTCTGAAATAAAACATATGAAAAAAATTACAAGTTTATTATTAATAATACTACACTAACAAAAATAATTTCAGCATTAGAAAAACTAGCAAAATAAATATATGTACATAGATTATCACAGTTGCACTTTATAATTTAATATGATGCATATTATTTCAATATGTTTATATAACCATTATAATTAGTTGTAATCAATGTGCTAGAAAAATGTGGATGCCATTTCAGTCTATTCGTTGGACATTTAAGTTCCATTTCAACACAATGAACAGTGCTTGTATTAGCATAATTATAGAAATACACATTTCCACCTGCATCACCCGTGGCTAAGTATTTTCCATCTGGACTAAACTCGCACTCAATACCAAATCCAGCCACCTGCATTAATAATAAGAATACAAATGTTAAAAACTCATTAATTATAACAGCACTTTGATGATTTTATAAAATTCCAGAATGATAAAAAAAATTAAAATGATGTATTTCCATGAACTTTATAGTTATGGAGGCTTTATTCAACAGTGACTTACTTCTACATAAAATAAAAATTTTGAAACTCTTCACTTAACCCCTCAATATCTAGTCTTTTGTTTGAGCACAGTTAATAAGATGCACAGACTTTTATGGTTTTTAGCCTAATTTCTCCTTTTTATTGAAAGTAGATGACAATCCTAAATATAAATCATGGGTTTTAACCCTTTAAAGGTTACTACTGAAAATTTTTTGGGATTTAAGGGAATTAGGCTATAAATGTTATCTATGAACATTATGTATGTGAAATGTGTGAAAAATATTAAAATTTATTTGTAGTAAGGTGGTGGGTTTTAGCTGTGAAACTATCTACCCCCTTGTACAGCTCGAAAATAATACACTCTTAAAATGTAAATAATATTTAAAGAACACTGCATAACTATCATCAAAGTGATGTAACAGATAAATAGCTAAACTATATATAAAAAATGTTTTGGGTAAATATATTTATTTGAGGTCATGACGAAGAGAAATCAAATACCTGATTTTTTTCCCCAGTTAAAACAAGTATCTTTTAAAAAGAAAAATAGATTGTGTGTAGTGCTACCATTCATTAATACTTTGACGTATCAAAAACATTAAAAAAAATCATTATTATACCTTAAAAGAGAAAAAATATGTTAATAGGTGGTTTCACTACGAAACCACTGTCCTTTAAAGGGTTAAACTGCTGGCCCACATGGTCAATTTTGCAGCCTACAAAAGTGTTTTAAAAAAACTTTCATAGCCTTGTAGTTTGTAGTGTGTCTTTGTACTGTGTCTTTAAAGAAACAATGAAATTCATTAAAAATGAGTACAGGAATCAACTTACAAATTTGTTTTTGCATTACTTTTTAAGATTAGCACTAATTGAGGTAATAGTGGATATTTATTCATTGGTTGATTTGATTCAGATGACTATCCACAAAACTCCTACTAAATTATCCTTTTTAAAATTTTATTTTAATCGCATTATTAATTTTAATTTGTCTTTTGGTATTTTTTTCTTGTAATTTGTCAATATTAATTCAAATAAACTGACACTGTTAAAAATCTTAAAAATTCAATTGTTTTTCAAAATTTAATTTTTAAATGATAGTGAGAGCCTTGAAAGTGCGACTTACAATCATACATATGGCTTCCAATGTGGTTCTTGAGCCTTACAAGTTGGAAACCTTTGATACATACCTGCCAACTTTTAAAAATTGACATCAGTTAAACTTTTGGGTTTAAATATTGGTTGGTTAATTGGTTGGTATTTAGTGGCTCAAATAATACTAGTCGATAAAAGTTAATTGTATTTTTTCCTATCCCAGGAAAATTATAATTAATAAAATCTTTATGCATTCATTTTATGCAATAAAACATTAATTATATTTTAAAATTTAATTTGATTTTTAAAAAACACAACTTAGTTTAAACGGAATATCCTGATAAGAGCAGAGATATTATTATAATGACTTTAATCATATTTATAAGAATTTTCAAAAATAAGATCTTTTTAATTTCCCTGGTTCTTTAATTTATAAAATCTTACTCAATTACTAGCAGAAATATGCAAAATAAAATACAATATCTAGGTATTGCCATATTCTGTGGTGACTAGAATAATGCCAAATGTATAATTATGTCACATAAGGATATTTATATAATTTTTCATCAATTATGTAAATTTCTACTGAAATTAAAGAGATTTTTCAATTTTCACAAATTACTAAAGTAAAACATTCATTGCTTATATTTTTAAAATTTTCAAGTTAACTTTCACTATCAAAAACCATAAAAATTCTCTGTTTAACTGTAAATCCGTAAAATTAAACCCATGACCATAAATTTATGGATAATCCATAAAATTTAAAAGGTATTCTGCTAGAAACATTCCTTTCAAGCACTTGTTATTTATAGTTCTGTGATTTGGATCAACATTTCATGATTTTTATACCTTGTACATGAATTTGTTTTTAGTGGATGTAGACAAACTAATATTGCATAAATAATTACATGCTACATAAAACTTCATTAAGTATTGTGCTTACATATGATAGCAAACAGATTTGTTATCTTGAAATTTTCCTTTTTAAAAATAATATTCTATGATACTGCTCCAAAATTATAATAGATTATAATTTTAAAACTAACTAAAAAATTGCTTGAATTTTCAATTAAATATCTATTTTATTCTTCTTATTATTATTAGGAGTCTATTAACTTAGATTTAAGCTATTCATCAATATAATTAATTGTGCAAAAATGATTCAGACATTAATGGGTTACTTACAAAATTGGTTTATTTAAAATATGATCATATTAAATTTGCTAACAATTACTTAGGGATGAGGTATAACCAGGGTTGGAAAAAAATAATGATTTTTTTTTTAAATCAAAAGAATCAGGTTTATTTGATTTAAATCAAATTTTTTCAATTTAAATCAGATTTATTTGGCTCTTTTCTGAATTCTAATTTTAATTATTGTTGTGTTTTTATATTTTTTGCAATATACATAGAGTAGTTTGTTATAAGAAGTAACAACTGATCTATCTAGTATAATCTACACACTGATTACCTAAAATTAAATACATAAATTTTAATCTAAATACATTTGATTATTTTGTAACTGGATGGTGCAAACTAAATAAGATGTAAATTTAAAGAACAAATTAAATATTCATTTAATGCAAACTATTTATTAAAACACAAAAAATTCACAATTATTTCAATTAAGCAACGAATTATGGATTTAACTGTTTCAATAAAAACACTAGTTTTGATGTCGTATCCACTCCTAATTGGTTACGAAGGCTAGAATGAACAATACTAAAAGAAGAAAACTGTCTTTCCATTTTAGCAGATAATGTGACGGTTGTTATTTGGTAGACAAACTGGATTTCAAGTTCTGTAATACTCTCTTTACCCCCTATTACATTACATAAAATAAATTCCACTAGTCATAACTAGTCACTGTACCTACCCCTACTACATACTTTCTGATAACAACTCCTAAATTCTTAGAAAACATACTATCTATTTATACTTATTTACTTATTGGTATTTCTGTGCTGACCGATTCCTAATTCTCCTGCCTTTCGAATGTAGATTTTAAGAGAAGTGAAAAAAAAAATGATTTAAATCAATGATTTTTTTAAAACAAAATCAACTGATTTAAATCATGCCAACCCTGGGTATAACAATAAGCTACATTAGAAAAATAAATAGAGTATTAAGTAGTTAAAGTCAGATATCTAAAATGCTTCTCTTTCATGCTTTACATCATAGATTCTAAAACTATGGTTCATAAACTCTTGAGGAACTGTGTAGCCATTAACAGAAGTCAACAAATCAGCTGCATACTCCATTAAATTAAAACAACAGAAAAAATTATATATATCTTTTGACCAATATTTTACCAAGAAATGTTTGTATAAGTTTACTATTTTATGGTACTACTAGTTTTAATAATTTTATGTTTTTTATTAAACCATGGTAGTTCAGTTGGCAAAGGCAGGAATTTAGTAGTCAAAAGGTTAGAGGATTGAAGCTCAAACTGGAATTAGATCCACCATGTCTATTGATACTTACGACAGACTTTGGCATGACTGCCTAAAATAAAACCTAAAATGTGGGGTTGGCTTATATACGAAATCATGGAACAGATGTAATACATGTTTTTTGAAGACATTTTGTTGCTATTCAGAATAAAAAGTCAGCAAATTGGCAAAAATTAATGGAACAGTTTTAATAAAAGCAAAGAACAAAAGAGAAATCCATAGCAGCAAAAAGTAAATAAAGTTTGCAAAAATTTTAAAATCTGTAAAAATATAAAAATTGAAAAATAAATTTTATCTGTGTAATAATCACTCCAAAAACAACAATACTATAACAGTAGCAGATCTGCTAATTTTAAGATAAACACGACTCTGTGTAAACTGGAAGCAATTGATAAACTGCCAAACAGCATTTTTTAGCTTATATAGCTTAAATTTGTAAAAAAGTTATCTTTATATAAGGTTACCAGAATTGAAACATATCGAAGCAAAATACCATTGGCTGCATGGTCTAGCGCCGCAATTATCAAACCGTGTGCCACTGCAGTAATCTAGATAAGTTAGTGTAAAATTGCGTAGTTAATTAGGAGAGCATAAAGTGAATTAAAATTTAAAATGTAAATTATTTTTCTTTGCCACTTTCAAAATGCATTGAGATGTTCTTGTATTTGTCTCCAGGTGCAACCGATCCTCTACTTTCAATACTTAAAAAATTGGATAAAAGGGTTTGGGAAGCGTTAGTCTAGCATTTTAATTTAAAGCAATTTGATTGGAAAATATTCCCTGCTCCCTGTTTTACCTTCTTGACGACCTATTTGAACATTTCAGAAATTGTTTTATCACTTCAGCTTATGTACGGGTTTTGAACTATGGGTAAATATTTGAAGGAAAATTTCCCCCTCGGCTTATATATGGATGGGCTTATATTCGGAAATATACAGTAAGTTTGTGATTGTAATGTCCCCTAAGTTCCCATATGATACCTCTGGACGTGGCAGGCCAAGCCTGGTGGTCTTCTGTTTGGTCTCTGCTTTTAAATTATGAGAACTTAAACTTCAACCTCTTGTGGCAATAGTAGTCATCTTTCCATGAGAAATCATATGACATCTAAATAGACACAACACAAACCAACCAGCCAACCATGTTTTTAATTCTATATTGTAATAAAAATATTCATTTATCTCTACAAAAGAGCAAGACCATTTTTAAAATAACCAGCATTACATTTTACCAATATTTACTACAACATACCTATGAGATTATTGAACCAGAAATAGCTTAAAGAATAGCATTGGTGGAATAAGGTCCAGTAAAGAAAAATGTTTGGTTTGGTTTTGAGTGCTACGGTCTACTTTTTGCAACACTAGGGGTAATGAGACCGGGACCTACAGCTTAAAGCCGATTCCGAATGGCTACAAACATCCATGCCACTGTGGGATTCGAACCCACGAACTCTGGTACCAAAGCCCAGCAACCTAACCAATTGGCCATCATTCAGTATCATTCTAAAAGAAGTCCTCTGCCTACATAAGTTTAAGTACCCCTGACTTACATATCTGTGATATATAACGATAAATGAGTTATTGTTTTTAACAAAGCAAACTATTTACTTAATTTAAAATACTATACAACTTTTGAAATATAAAACAGACAATTTAAAAGAAAAAATTAAGATATGAAGAAATACTTAAAGAGGAACTTACCGTATGACCCATATAAACTTTTTGTTTCCTTTTATAAGGCCTAGATGTTGAGAAGGATGCAATATAATTTCCATTTGACTGTGCCACAAAAACAGAATCAGTGGGATGAACTTTTAATGATGGACATGTAAAACGTTCCTAATCAAACAATTTTCATATATCATTTAACACATAGGACAAATAAAATAATCAGTGACTAAAAAAATCAGAATGTATATATAAATATATGTATAAACTGTGATAATTAAAAAAAATACTAGATATACATAAATGAAAAATCAAATTTGTGGATTAGCTTTAAATGGTTTAAATAACGTTTTCTACTCAGACTAATTATAATCAAGACCAGGGATGGACAAACTTTTTCGGACATGGGCCAAAAATCAAAAGAAAATAAATTTGGCGGGCAATATAAATTTTTCTAAAATTTTAAAAACAATATAAAAGTACCTAACAGTTTAAATACATTAATGAGATGAATGAGATTGCGATTTCATTTTTAAAAGTTATATATACTGGGGTTCGAAGTGAGATGTACTGATTTTAAGGACCGATGCTAAATGCTCATCTGTCAGTCTACTTCTGAAATTATTCTTTCTAAGGTTCAAAGTTGAAAACAGTTGTTCACATATAAGAAGCAAATATACCGCTGATCTTCTGGGCATGAGATAATAAATTTAGGATATAATATTAAGCAAAGTAGAAAAGGAGATGGATATATAATGTATAAATATATATTTCTTTTAATTTGCCTGGGACCAGCAACTTAAAATTCTATCCACAGGCCAGATAAAACCTTCCGGCAGGCTATAGTTGGCCCATCCCTCATCAAGACCATTGGCATATAACTAAATAACTACAAACATGCATACCAACAATAGGATTTCAATCCATAAATGATGCTTTCAAATAATAATAAATAAAAATTGGCTTAATACAAGCAATACACATTGTTTTTATAAAGATGATATAGTGTTTAAACATAAGCTGCAGAACTTAGCAATTCATATTTAGAGTTTGTTTTAAAGTTTAAATATGAGCAACTTTGAATGGCTTAAAATAATGGTTTAATTTTTTTTTTATTGTTGTGCACTACATTTAAAATCAGTACAGTTATAGATATAAGTTTTTGAAATGTTGAAGTACATATTATAAAACTTAAATATCAAAAAATCTTAATTTTTTAAATTGAACATTTATTCAAAAATAATCTTATTTCAATGTGTAAAATGTAAAACAAGGAGACAAAACATGACAAAAACTGAACTTGAAATTTTTATAAGTCTGACACCATATGATTTCTTTGTAGACCTATTATATAACACATTCTTATTATTTTACATTTTTTTATGATGCATTGAAAGAATTATCATTTGACCATTCTAAAGATTCACAGTAGGTTCCATCTCTCAAGGTAACCATCTTGCCCGAGTAGAGTTCAAGCACTGCCTTCATACTCATTATAGTAATTTTTCATTACATAGATATTTCGTTCTTGGCTGAAACTTCTCATGATTACAATTCTTCTTTTTCTCCAAATCAGAAATTAATAAATGTTTTTTTTTTTTTCAAATAATGGATTTATATTTGTTTTCTAAAAATGGACTTCAAATGCTTTGTTTCAACTGCTTCAAAAGCATTGTTATAATTGCATATGGCTATGTTAAATTCCTTTAAATTGCACCACTGTAGATCAGTAATGTTAATGGCCATCATACTGTAATTTTTCATTATATAGAGTGTAGATTGCAATAAAAAATGGAGGTGAACAACAAAATGTTATAATAGTTCTAAATACAAAATTTCAACATTTTACTGCTAATCATTGAGTTATGCCCCACAGCATATGTGCTTTTAATTAAAGTATCTGTCTACATTAAAAACGTCATTTTTTGCCAAAAATCATAATTTTTTTTTTCTCTATTGTAAAATTTTAACTTTTAGGCTTCTAAATCTGTTTTTATTTTTTCTCTACGATATTTTAAAGAAAAGTTACAGCTATTTACACATCAGTGACAGCTGTCAAAACAAAACAGAAATAGCTACTTCGGAACCAGAAGTTGAGAATTTAAAGCCTTTTAAAGAGCATTTTTTGGACAAAACTTTTTAAATTTTTCTGAAGATTAGTTTAAACATTTTCCTAGTATTTTTAATAATTAGCAACTTGGTAATTAGAAAGTTTTGAAGCAAGAAAGTGTGGGGAATTTTAAACATGTATTTTAATTTTTTAATAGTTAAAGTTGCTTTCATAAACTTCAAATGCGTTATTATCAGAAGAGTATTTTTAATAAAATCTTGAAACTTGAAATGTGATTTCTCAAAACGTTCTTCAAATATTTTGTTGAAAATTATTATAAATGCTTTTGATAGTATTTACTAGTGAATGAAGGACAAGCTTTAAATTTGGATCATTTTTAATGATGTTACAATCATAGATATAAAGGTAATGAAAATTCGTTACAAATTTAATGTGTATGATTTTGAAGGGCCAAAATTTTTACTGAATGTAAATTAAGCAAAGATTTTAGGTGATTCACTAGTCCAGTGTATAAGAAATGTGTTGCATCAAAAAATATTGAAGTAATTTAATTTATTAAAAAATTAGACCTTTTGAAAAAAAACCCAATTTTGTAACTAAATTTTCTTCATTTATTAGAATTTTATAAAAACTTCTCCAGGAATAAATTTTTTAAGTGCAATTCTCTATGATAATATGAAAATTAAATCTAAAAATGTAAAAATGTAAAAACATGAACTAGTTTCTACGTTTAAAGAAAAAAGCTTTCTGAACTTAGACGGATACCTTAATATAGAGTGCTGATTGTAATCTAAAGGGTTGGTACACTACTAGATACGAAATTAAAAATTTTTAAGATTAATCACTTTTGAGTTATGCAAGATATATACCTATAGGCAATAAAACTAGACCAAATGCATTCATGGATGGTCAAAAAGGATATTTAAAGTTAAGCAGAAGTTTCCTTGTACATGCATACAGACCTAATACTGAACTTGTCAAAATTCATTTAGGCATAGTCAAAATAACTATTTATGTTAATTATTGAATACCAAATTTCTTTTACTATACTTAATTTTCTTTGAATAAGAAAGTACAAATAAGAGAATTAGTATTTACATACACATATACATCTTTAAATTTTAGTTGATATAGCTATATATGTTAATAACAAAATATAAATTTTTTTTAATAGCTTCTTACCAAATATATTTGATTAGATAATACTGCACCACTGGAAAGATCCCAAACCATAATTGTACGATCTGCTGAATCATGACTTACTATACTAGTACTACATACAAATTCATTTTCATCCAAAAAGGCAATATCCAGGACCTAAAAAATAAACTAGACTAAAATTCAAACATCCCCAAATATATTGAAATTTTATACAGGGTAATTGTTAAGCTATAAGTTATTGCTATAAGACAAACTTTGAGTTTTAGTACAGTTTGCCAAAACATACAATTTTATATAGGAATGTAAGGATAGGAAGTGACACACACAGGCAAAAAAAAAAATAAATAAATAAATAAATAAATAAACTTTGTTTATTTACACCAAAATCTTAATTTTATTAAAACAGATAAGATTCAATTAAATTAAAATAATTTCTGAATATAGTTTTCTTTAAAGTCAATTTAAAGAATAATTAGTTATAAAAACAGCTTTATATTGACTTTAATAAAAAATATCATTAAACGGAAGCATAATTGAAGTTTTCAGGTTCACAACATACTAAACATACAACTTACCTAAATTATGAAATATTACATTGCAAATTAATATGGGTACTAAATAAAACTTTTCTTTTTGTTGCAAAGTTAAATAAAGTTATACAATGAATCCTTTTACTACACTTGAATAAATAAAAAAACTGAGGTTTTTAGGTTTCTTTGTTAAGTACTTTTTGCTTAAGCACTTTTAAACTTTTACACTGCTTAAGTACTTTTTAATTAAGTAATTTTTGCTAACAAACAGTAAGGTATCATAAATACCATTGAAATTTTAAATTTTTTTTCAGAACACAATTTAACCAATATTTAATAATTCTTAAAAAACAATTCACATTACATTCAAAGATCTTTATCCTGCTATAAAGAAATTATAATAACTAAAATCTTAGTAGAAAGTAATCCTGAACACATAAACTGAGGACTGTTGGGACTTTAACAAAATATTTTATAGTAAAAACAGACCTTTCACAAATTTTTTCCAGTGAAAAATTTAATTTTTACAATTCTGTATTATCTTAATTAAAAAACTTGGCACAACAGCCCTAAGGAGGCCAATCTCCGTTTCCGAGACCAAGAGCGTAGGGATGTAAAGCATATGCTCCGGTTAGGTGGTCAGCCTTAAGCAAAACCCCCAGTGTTTAGTTACCAAGCATGCTTGGTCCTCAGTTTGTCTATTCACTCAAGGGATGAAAGGCTGAGTCAACTTTGCCCAGGCCAGGGATTGAACCTCAGACCTGATTATCTTCATTAACCTTTGTGTAAATAATTGCATCCTTGAACAGGGTTGGCAAAAACCCGGGTTTTTTCTGAAAAAACCCAACCCAGTAGGTTTTTGAGGTTTTTTCAGGGTTTTTGGGCTTTTTTCAGGTTTTATCAGGGTTTTTACTATACTTTAATGGGTTTTAGATGCTTTTTTGGGGATTTGAAAACTATTTAGGTTTTTTTGTTATGTAAGAGGACAGGATATATAATTAATTGTATGATTAAAATAATTTTAAAATGTTAATAGCTTTTTAAAATTGAAAAATTGAAAAATCCATTTTAAATTATGCAGAAGAAATTTTTGTCTAAATTAAAGGAAATTTTGAAATCTTAAAATAAATTTTTTTCATATAAAATTTTTCTAACATCAAAAAACTAGTTTTGAATGGCGATTATTTTATACTAAAAGTTGGCTTTGAAATAGTTGCATTTGAAGTTTTTTCTTTTCAATAAAATGTATTAAATTATTGCTCTGTATTTATTAACAGTACAGTGTTATTAAAGCATTTAGACATTTTTTTAGTTAATTTGTAAGTTATATATGATAAGTAGCAGAATTAATTATATATATTATCCCCATGTTTATTTATTTGCAGTTGTTATACATATTTTTTTCCCAATTTTTCTTGTCCATTTTTCAATTAATTTTATCACATGTAATATTTCAATATTATTTTTTTTTCATCATACATTCTAATTAACTTTGTTTAATTTAATTTTTATTGTATTTGTTATACAGATAACTATTTTTCACTGAAAAGTTTTTAAGTTTTTGTTTTACCTAGCAGTTTAGACCCCCCTCAAATTAAAGAAAATCTAGGATCATTGTCAAAGATGAAATATGTAATATATATTATAAATTTAATTCAATATATTTATTATTATTTAAATACGTGGAATTTTAAATAAAGATTTTGAGAACCCAATTTTGAAAAAACCCAGCCCGGGTTTTTTCGGGTTGGACAAATGGAGCCAATCTTGTCCTTGAATAAATGTAATGTTTTTAATAAAATATACTTATACTTTTTTTTACGATAAGTCTCTCTAAAACAAAACTTAGTACAAATTCAGATTCATAAATTTGTGTATTTTCACATAGAACAGGATCCTATTTTCAAAAATTCACAAATAGGATGCTTACTGAAAGAACTAGATTTAATGCTAATTTCAGTTTCCCAATATTAGTAGATTTTTCCCAAAAAGAAGACTCTGTCTGAAAAGTCTGAACAGACCTCTCATTAAGTATTTATGATTATGCAGTATGGTCTACATAAACCCATTAAATTAAATATCAGTGTCAGCTTTAATTTAACTTTGGATAATCTTTTTAAGGAAGAGCACTAGATGTTCCAAAACAAAGTTACTGTTAATAGTTGAATAACTCTAAGTTCAGCTTCAACTAGTTAACAACTTTCTTAGCCACGTTTGATATATCTTTAACACTAGATTAATCGTAAGCTGATATACATCTATTTCTGCCAAAGGGGTCAAATTGACTTCTTTTGGTATTTAATCAGAAAAAAATATAAATGGAACTACCTATTATGAAATACAAAAATAAACAATATAATTACATCAATTATAATAATCAGATTTTTTAAATACTTTAACAAAGTATTTTTTACAAATTGCAATTTTTTTAAAGAAAATTAACAATAAGTTTTCTTAAAGGGATCAAATAATCTCTTGATAAACTTAGTATTAATAATCATTTCACACAGGGTAGTTTAGTTTTCAGTTATGTAATAAATAGTAATTTAACCAAACAGCCAAATATCTGGTAAGTTTTAAGCTAAATACTGAATATTTACTAGCCAAAAAACTTTTAAGTTTCACTTTTAACTATAAATTTGTAGCTAGACTTTCCCTATTTTAAATTAAAAATTAAATATTAATAAAATTCATTTTCTTTGTATAAGTAAAAAAAATTAACAAATTGATGTATTTTTTATATAATAATTTGTTATTTAATTATATTACAATAAATTAATTTTTATAATTATATATCATACATATGTATTGTATATTATTGATATACTGATATCATCAAGGAAAGAAATTTTAACTGCTCATTATTTAAAAACTTAATTATAACACAGAAATTTTGATTGCTGATTCAAATAGTATTCAGACTTCTATTTGACAAACTGTATACATGTATACTTTAATGTAAAATGTTTCAATGCTTGTTTAAATATATAGGATGATAAATTTGCAGCAAGAAAATTATTATATAACATTATTAAATACAATTATAATGCAACTTGAGTATAATTAGATTTTCTAACAATGCAACATTCTTTGTTAAATATCAGGGTTGGCATGATTTAAATCATTTTTTTTTTTTACTTTTTTAAAAACCTTATTCCAAAGACAGGAGAATTGGGAATCAGTCAGCACAGTAATACCAATAAGTAAATAAGTGTAAATAGATAGCATGTGTTTTCCAAGAATTTAGGGGTTATTATCAGAAAGTATGTAGTAGGGGTAAGTACAATGACTGGTGGAATTCATTTTATGTAATGGGAGGTAAAGAGAGTATTGCAGAACTCTAAATCCAGTTTGTCTACCAAATAACAACAGCTGTGGTTTCATCTGCTGGAATGGAAAGACAGTTTTCTTCTTTTGGTATTGTTCATTGTAGCCTTTGTAACAATTAGGAGTGGATAAAGCATCAAAGATAGCGTTTTTATTGAAACAATTAAATCCATAATTCAGTACTTAAAAAATTCTGAAGTAATTGTGATTTGTTTTTTAAAATAAGTAGTCTGCATTAAAATACTATTTAATTTGTTCTTTATATTTACATCTTATTTAGTTTGCACTATCCATTTACAAAATAATGGAATGTATTTAGATTAAAATTTATATATTTAATTTTAGGTAATCAGTGTGTAGAGTATACTAGATAGATAGGATGTTACTTCTTATAACAAACTATTCCATGTATAAAGCAAAAAACATAAAAATCGCAATTAAAATTAGTATTCAGAAAAAAATCAAAGAAATCAGATTTAAATTTTAAAAAAAATCTGATTTATATCAAATAAATTTGATTCTTTTAATTTTTTTGAAAAATTCATGATTTTTTTTTAACCCTGTTAAATATACTTAAAAGCCAGATAAAGAAATATCTTTTTCTTATTATTGAGTCTATTCAGCCAAATATCTAATACTATTTGTCAAAAGGTATTGTGCCAAATATCATCTTAATATTCAGCGAGATCAAATATTCAACAAAAGGGACAAATATTTGTAACACTCCTAGTAGCTTATTCCTTTAATTGTTTAAATAAATATTTAATTTATAAATTTTAAAAAATAACACTCTTCCTGTATATAAATTTTTGCAGAAAATTACATGAGGTATTTTTTACCTATATTTTAATATGGAATAAATCAGAAACAAATTTATTGCAAATAACTCAAATTTATCACAAGAAAATGATATATGGTTGAATTTTGACAACAAAAACATATAAGCTTTCAAATATTATAGTTTATAATTCATTATAGTTTATAATAAGAATATATAATAAGAAACCTATATAACAAAAGAAGTTTTATAATAAATTACATTTTAACAAATGAGTGTTTTTGAACAGATATAAACTTACATTTTTTTAAATAAAAAAAAAATGGAAGAAAAGAGAATTATAATATATTTTAGCAATATATTTACTGAGTGTCAAAAGGCATTAACATAAGTAAATAAGTAACTTTATTTACCTCATCACATTTGGAAAAGAAAGACCTAATAGGAAATGTTGAATTAACTCTGATATCAAATCCTAAAATTGCATTTCTTGTACCACAGAGAAAAACATCTTCCATATATGGATGAATTTCCATGCTTGTAACAACATTGTAGATATCATATTTAACAATATTCCTACCTGGAAAAGAAAAATGTTTAAAACAACTAAGCACATATGACTTGAATTATACACTGTTTTTAATAGCAATCCTTATAAACAAGTTGACACCAAAGTATTTCAAAAATTCACCAATACTTTAATAACTGATAATTGCTAACATATATATACATGCAATTAACAAGTTTCTCTTTATTGATTGTGCCTACTGTGCCATTTCCTTTACAGAAAAATTTAATTTAACAAATTTATGTATTTATTCTATTACAGATTAAATAGAAAAGTTTCTAGTTTTAGATGCATTGGTCATCTTGGGTTCTTGGAGAGTCTATATTTAAGGAACCATAAAATCAAGACAAAAGTAAAAGAACAAAATAATTTTATTACCAAGGGTTACTGCAAGCACTGTTACTTTTTGACAAATAGGGAAGATTCAAGTATTTGTCATGTTGGTAGATCTCCCAAGTCCCTCTTTAATGAATATTGTCGACAGTAATATCAGATAAATGTTAAGGTTGCTTTGCCTTAGCCAGATCTTCAATTCAGGAAAATCATTATTGGTTTTTCGCAGTCACTTATTAGTCGCATAAAACAATCACCATAACCTTTCTGTTAGTGAGAAATTGTTTGAAATTCTTCAGGTTGTTTGGTCAGTTTAAGGTATCTGTCTACGTTTGGAGAACTTTTTTCTTTAAACGTAGAAACTAGTTCATGCTTTTACATTTCTAGATTTATTTTTTATATTATTATAGAGAATTGCACTTAAAAAAATTATTCCTGGAGAAGTTTTTATAAAATTTCTAATAAATGGAGAAAATTTAGTTAAAAAATCGGTTCTTTCAAAAGGTCTAATATTTTAATTAAATTATTTCAATATTTTTTGATGCAACACATTTCTTATACACTGGACTAGTGAATAACCTAAAATCTTTGCTTAATTTACATTTGGTAAAAAATTTTGGTCCTTCAAAATCATACACATTGAATTTTCAATGAATTTTTATTACCTTTATATCACTAAAAATTATCCAAATTTAAAGCTTTTCGGTCATTCACTAGTAAATACTATCAAAAGCATTCATAATAATTTTCAACAAAATATTTTAAGAACTTTTTGAGAAATCACATTTCAAGTTTCAACATTTTATTAAAATTACCGCTCTGAGAAAAACGCATTTCAAGTTTATGAAAGCAATTTTAACTATTAAAAAATTAAAATACATGTTTAAAATTCCCCACAATTTCTTGCTTCAAAACTTTCTAATTGCTAAGTTGCTAATTATTAAAAATACTAGAAAAATGTTTAAACTAATCTTCATGAAAATTTAAAAAGTTTTATCCAAAAATGCTCTTCAAGAGGCTTTAAATTCACAACTTCCGGTTCCGAAGTCGCTACTTCCGTTTTGTTTTGACAGCTGTCACTGATGTTTAAACATCTGTAACTTTTCTTTAAAATGTCATAGAGACAAAACAAAAACAGATTTAGAAGCCTAAAAGTTGAAATTTTACAATAGAGAAATTTAAAAAATTATGATTTTTGGCAAAAAATGAAGTTTTTAATGTAGACGAATATCTTAAGTCAATCAGTTATGGCAATATTCTTTAAAGAGGGAATTAGGAACTTGGGTTATCAACAAAATAAATGTATGTACATTTTAGTAATATATTTGTTCTCTAGTCTTTTAGTTTTATGGTCCATCAGGTGTTTAAAAAAAATGGCCCAAATACATTTAATTACCGGCAGAAACACTCTTTTTCCTATTTGTTTAAAATAACCCCAGTTCAACATCATAAATACAAAATTTTTAATATGACTAATAGACTTAAATATTGTTAGCAATATGAATCCCAAATTAGGATCTTGCTTTTAAAATTACTACTATATGTAATTAACTTTTACTCTGTTTAACACTTATTGAAATTAACAGACTTGCAACTGCTGAGGTACTTTCAAAAAGGCGAGAAAAATGATAAATAATACAGAATAAGTGATCAAAAAGTGATTAAACATTGAAAAAAAAAAAAAAAAAATTTTTTCTCTCCTCTTGATTACAGATGCTATTATTAAGATTCTATTTAACTCTAAACCAAATGATTCATACAAGACATGATTTTAGCGTCAAATACAAAAAAGGTTAAAAATTTTGTTTAACATAAATCATCATTGCTTTTTATTCAAGAAAATCTATAAATTAGATTTGAATACATACAATACATTAATTTTATAATCACAATTTTCTGCATATATTAATGATGTTTTGAAATATGTACATAGCTAGATTAGAGTATCTAAACAAAAATTGTGAAGAAAAAGAAAAAGAGAAATGTGTGCTTTGACGTAAATTACTTTAATGTATTAAATGTACATTTCAGTACAAATGTAGATTTCAGGAACTTCTTTACCACTTTTTAAAATCACTAAATTCTGGAAGCCATATGACTAATTACATTTTAAAAAGAAAAATAAGATTAGAGCATCACATTTTTTATCTTTTATTAAAATATTTTGTTATTTATTCAGATTTTCTTTTTTTAAACAACAGACTTTTGCTGTGATACACCATAAAAAATATGACAAAAAGTGACTGTTTACTTAAAAAAGTGAGAAAAATGACGGAATTGCAAGCCTGAATTAATGACATATAATCTTGTCAAAAAAGTAAATTTTCTAAAAGAAAATTTAATAAGGAGGAATGAGCTAAAAGAGGATTGGGTTTCATAAGAGGATGAACAGGGTACTAACTGATGCTTCATACAAGTGGTTAAAAATCGAGAATGTATTGATGAGAATATTTGATGAAAGGGTCTACTTAAGAACTGGGTTTCCACTGCTATTTTTGGCGATTTTTCAATGGTGCCAATCACGCCAACTTCTCCCCGCAGAGATACCAGAAGGCAGATGTTTTGAACGGGAGTGGATTTTCGGCGTGACTAAAATAACTGACTTATTTTATGGTGAAATAATATACTAATTTTGTAATTAATGGCAAAAAAGTTGAAAACTGTGTAAAATGATATTTATAATAATACAAATTTTATTTATTCACGTTATTTTTTTAATATTAATTGGTTGTTAATTTTAAAACATTAAAAATTGATTATTTTCGTTTTTTAATATTCTTAAAATATTTCCTTATTTTAAGCACATAATACAATTAAAAATGTCATTTTAAAAAATAAACCAGATATAAAAAATAAATAACACATCCACAGAGATTTATTTTTAATTTTCAAAGAACATTAAAAGGTTAGAACTTTTTAATTATTTAAATAAATTTTTGAGCTATGAAAAAGTTTTTTAACCAATAGAACCAATAGAAATTAGGCGCATTAAAATGTAACAAAAGAGTTACATAAGAAAAGCAAGCTCTGAACTCAACATAAGCTAAAAAAATAACACGGTGAGGAGAAAGCAGTCTGGGTTACCATACTTGGCACTTTATTGCCACTTGGCAGGGGGGACCCAATTCTTACGTCAACCCTTGAAGGGGATCGAAAATAGGTACTATCAGAACTATTTTAATATCTGATTTCTAGAAAGCATACGATTACCTTTACACTGAGGGCTTCTTATACATCTCAGTCAATCATTCATCGACATTTTAAAAGTCCGTAACCAGAGCTCATATAAATAGCATCAAGGACATATGTTTGGAGTGCTACGGTCTATTTTTTGCAACACGAGGGCTAATTAGACCATGACCTACAGCTTAAAGCCGAGGCTCTGAACATCCATACCACTGTGGGATCAAACTCTGGTACCGAAGGCCAGCACCCTAACCAATTGGCCATCGTTCGATCGAGGGCATGTGGACTTGCATTAAACTAAGTGGAGTCTGCAAATGACAGAATCAGTTTAAATTTGTATCTAGTGGAATACATGTGGTGCTGTTTTTCACCAGGAAGATTCTCAAAATTTATGGAAATATTTTCTAGTAGCAATAACCAAAGATGCAGCATAAAAATTATATCATAAAAGTCATAAGAAAAAATGAAAAAATTTTTGAAAAATTTAAGTATTTAAATTTTTTTTTAATTTAATTTAAAAAACTGCAGAATAGGGAAAAAAGGATATTCACAAGAAATTTTAAAAATAATAAAATTTAATAGTTTTTCATGTTTAATTTTTAAATTGCAGTTCATTTATTCCTTACTTTTAAACATTAGAATTAAAAAAAAAAAATTATGTGGAGATCAACTGATAAACAATGAGAAAACCAGTTTTGCTTGTTCTGTAATCAGGGCCTGACTTGATACTTTTGTGCCCAAGGCACCAAGGCTGTAGCCAGAAATTATATTTGGAGGGGGACCGAGGGGAGAAACATTGTTTTTGGAAAATGGTACTTCAGAAAAACTACAGGTTTTCTTGTGTATACCACTAATGAGTACAATGTAGTTTTAAAATATCAAAATGATTAAAAAAGGATATAATAAACAAATTTAAAGCCTAGAATAAGTAATGAAATAAATGCACAATGAATTTAACAGTATATTTAGAATTGAAAAAGTATAAACTATACAGTATTAAATTCTAATTTTGAAAGAAAATGAACATGTCTAAATATTTTACTTGTCTATTGTTAAATATGTTCGCCTTGAAGATTTGTAAAAACTTTTCACAATTTCTTCCGATTGTGCATCAATATTGTGATAAGTTGCTATGAGGGCTAGTCAATCCGCTATTACTTGTCAAATACTATTTGCACCTTCTTTTTAACTCAATGTCACTAAAAACGCTGCTCTAAATACACTGTTGTCTGTATGACATAACCACACGCATTGGTCATTTTCTTTCAATGAAATGGTCTTTTTATAATTTCGGAGGGGGACCTGTCCCCTAATTCCCCCCCCCTTGCCTACGACCTTGCAAGGCACAATCCAATTTTTGTGCCCTCCACCCCTACTGCAAATTTATAGTGATAAGTTATTATCATAATTACAGTCATGTAAAAATTATAACATTGAATAAGCAAACATATTTAAGAAGTTAGCATTAAAGCAATATTCAAAATCAAAAACACCAAATTTTCATTTTACTTAATCATTATTATCTCTGTTTAGCCATGCTAAAAATTAAGGACTTTTAAAGACCTAGACTAACCCACTTTTTTTATTTTCACCTTATCATACTCTCAACAAGCTCTGTGGTACAGAAAATAAATAATAATAGAATTAAAAATAATTTAAATTGATGTGATGATTTAATGGTTTATAGTGGTACATTGCTAATAATTTGTCTTATAAATATGCAATAACCCATAAAGTAAAAACAGCACTAGGTTTGTTGAGGGAATTAATTATCAGGTAAATAACAGTAAAATTAAAGTAAATAGGAAACAATATAGTTCATGACAAACACAATTACCTAGTACAATAATTTATTAAAACTTAACGATGATAGAGAAAGTTTGCAATTTTTCCCCACTTAATATGTGTTTCAAGCACTCGACTAAATTATCGTACCCATGCGATAATCAGGCCCTGTCTGTAATTATTTAATTTCATCCCCTGTGCCGGACAGACTCTTTTTCATGCCATCTTAGTTGCACCATGATGATAATTTTATGAATGATGAACAACAAATAATCACCAAGGAGGGTGTTACATTATCTTGGAATAAACCATAATATATGTAATTAAAAATGAAACATTTATTATTTTCATTTATATCTAAAACAGATAGAAATTTCTCACAAACTTAATAGTTGCACACAACATAAAAATCTATATTCTCATGCTGATAAATATGTTCTTGATGGTACATTTAAGAAAAAGGCTCACCTGTTTCAACATCTAAAACAAAAGCTGTTTCTTCATGTCCACCGGCAACAATTTGGCCTCCATCAAGAGACCACTTAGCAGCATTAATAGGTCTCAGATTTCTAACACACCGTAGAGGTTTCATTTTATAAAGATCCCATATTTTTATTGAACCATCAAGAGATGCTGAAAGAAACAAATAACTGTATTTTTGTACACACCAACCTAGAGAGGTAATAATTTTTGAATGCGCTTTCTGTGACTGTATAACTTGACGTGGAATGCGACAAACAACATTTTTTTGGCTAGCTTCAATAGATCTTTCATCTTCTCTATATACACTAACAGCACTTTCTTCCTCTTCAGGATCAATTATATCACTTGGGATTGGCGTATTAGCTTTAAATCTTTTCTTACCTGGAGAATTTGTTCTTTCCCAAGAAATATTCGCCTGATCAAAATCAGGTAAATTTTGAGCAGTGATAGAGCTCCCATCCGTATTAACATTACATGGAGAAACAATACTATTTAAATCTTTTTCAAACATATTACTACCAGTAGGAAGTTTTGCCCTCTCTACTGTTTCACTTGGTTTACATGGACCACAAGGCATGCTATTTAATACTGAAGCAGAATCCATTAACGCAGTAACGTTCTTACTAGTATTTTCTCTATCATCGTTACTGTCGCTATCTTCCAAATTTAAATAATCAATTTTTTTTTCCGGAGAAATTTTTGGGGGCACATTTTGTTTGGTGCACGATAAATCAGTTGAGCCCTTACAATAGTCTAAATCTATACAATCAATTGTTTTAGACTTCATGCTTAATTCTTTGGAACACATTGCGGTATTTGTAGATCTGTTTTTTTCTTCTGTTGATACACAGTCACTATCTGAATCACTGTCTAATTCAATAATATCTACTGTTTTGGATGATTTCGCTGTTTTGGAAGCAGCATTATCCAAACCATCATCAGCTTCCGAATCATAAGATGCGACTAAATCCATGGTTATGGAGAGCTAGTAAACTGAAAATCCCAATACAATTATTATTTATTATTATTATTAGAGTATTTGTGAGATATATGCTACAGCCACGTGGCCGGCTTTATCTCTACAGACATAACCATAGAGGAAGAAGCACAAAAAGAAAAACGCTATACACTAGCGAGAGAAAACAGACGTAGATAACAGATATTAAAGCCAAACGGCGACAAATTCCACACGGGAAGTATTCAACGAAGATAACATGAAAGAAAGAAAGATCAGTCAGGGAAACATACCAAAACGGGGACAAAAGTGAAACGCTAGACAAACTACCCCCACCCGAGGGAGCGAAACGTAAAACATACCAGGGTAACCAGCCCACGCCACGAGCTTGTGGCTGAATTGATCACACAGTCATACGAAGGATTACCGCATATGTTGAGTGAGTTAAATAAGATACGACGCTGCGCCTGGAACTTGACACAGTAAAGTAAAATATGATCTGGAGTGTCGTTTTCCGAGCAATGATCGCACAAGGGGGAACGAGCCATATTCAGCTTGTGCCATATGTAATTGCATTGAATTGTTTTAGTACGCCACCGAGCCACCAAGACATCAATCTGACGGTGGAAAATCCATTTACGATGCATTTGATTAAGGAGATCAATCGCACCATATCTCTGGCGGTAGATGCTTCTGTCCCACTCATGTTCACTCGCTGTGTACATATCATTTTTAATCCTCCTGATAGAGTCTTCAGGGCTCACCACATTAAGGTGTTGAGTACTATAAGGGCCTTGTTTGCATAACTCATCAGCTTTCTCATTTGGATGAATTCCTCTATGCCCAGGGGTCCAGACCAGTCTAATAGATTTGATTTTTCCAATTACATGACTAATTTTACTTTGCAGCAGAAGGATGACCGCAGATGATTTTGGGTTGGCATATTGAAGAGCCAAGAGGACGGAACAACTGTCAGATATAATTAAGAAATGGTCATTCTGCTGGCAGAAAGTGTCGAGAGCTAGAGTGATGGCAAGGGCCTCCGTGGTAAAGATCGAGTTTATCTGGTGGGTCAGCATGGCTCTTCCAGAGTTAAGTGAATGATTGTAGGCCGCAATGGCCACTTTATCTTCATCCTTGGAGGCGTCAGTAGCAATTAGAATGGATTTAGGTTGAAAATTATTGATGAACTCCGTCCATAAGGCCACGACGGTTTCGTTTGATATATTTTTATTTTGAAAAGCAAGGCCCTCGGTAATTATCTCCACTTGAAAACAACAAAGGTTTCTGCCTGGGTCCAAAAAGTGGGTTGACCTCAGGTGATACTCTTCCAGAATCTCGTTCATGTCTTGCAGAACTTTTGGGTTATTGGTTACATTACCCAAGGTACTATTATGGAGGTTATCATATAATAGAGATTTTGTACTTAGCGCCAGTTGTTTGATGAAAAAGCATTTAGTGAGATGACGGATACGACACATTATGCTATTTTGGTGGACTTCGGCCCGTAGCACAGGTATCGGCGTCCACCGGGGAAGACCAGTGACTAGACGGAGACCAGTAGAATAGAGGGTTTCCATAGTGTTTCCTTTTTTCTTCGAAGTCTCTGTATACATGAAGCTACAGTAGTCGAAAACGCTACGTATAACAGCATTAACGACGGGGAGAAGGGTCCGACTTGTAGCACCACGAGTTTTGTAAACCAATCCTTTTAGCATATTTAATCGACGGTGGGTTTTTTCCCGCAGATGATGTATCTGAGACGCCAGAGACATATTAAAGGTCAGAAAGCAGCCCAAAAGCTTGATGAACTTACTCCATGGGATAGTATAGCCGGCAATACGACACTCAGGACAAGGAAATCTGCCCCTAGAAAAATTAATGGTAGCGCTTTTCATAGGTGAGATGCAAAGCCTCCAATAGTCACACCACATTACGATGTTATCAAGAGCGGTTTGTAGGTCCTTGCACGTTGTATTGGGGTCATAACCAATAGCATACACAAGTATGTCGTCAGCATACGTTAAGATAGTAACCCGGGCCGGGGTCGTATCGAAGATATCCTGCATATAAACAGAAAAAAGGAACGGTGACAGCAAGCTGCCCTGGGGGATACCAGTTTTGACTTTGTGTGGGGGAGAGATATGACTACGCCAATTCACTTTGATCTCCCTATCATATAACCAATTTGTAATCCATAATAGTGTATTCCCTCCAATACCAATAGAGGCTAATTTGTAGATCAGTCCATCAATCCAAATGGAATCGTAAGCCTTCTCAATGTCTAAATTTGCAAGAAGGACGTATTTCTTATTCAGACGAGCGTCCATGATGTCAAGATACAGCTTGGCCAAAACAGTTTGACAATCCCTATTAGGAAGAAAGCCCCTGAGACCAGGAGGAAAAACGTTGTTGTTAGTAGCCCAGAGAGTGAGACGGTGGAGTATAATGCGTTCGCAGATTTTACACCAAACAGAAATAAGGGAATCGGCCTGTAAGAACTAATCAGTGTACTGGGTTTCTTAGGCTTCAGAATAGGGAGAATAATGGCAGAGCGCCACTGAGGCGGTACGTAGGCTTGTCCAAGGAAATCATTAAACAGGCGAACAATTTTGCACAGATTGTCATCATCAATGTGTTTAATCAGCTTAATGGAGATGCCGTCTTCCCCCGGAGCAGTACATTTCGCAGTTTTGATCGCTCTCTGAAGCTCAAGGGTATCGATAGCGTCGTCAAACTCAACAGCCGCATTAGTTAAGGCGTAAGGAAGGGGTGGATGGTTTGCCGTCGGGTAGAAATTCTGTCCAAATAAAGCAGCTTGGTGGCGGGGGCAGGTAATACTGATACCACTATACAGGAGAGTCCCACCATGAGCTTGTCTATTTGCCTGCTTTTTAAAAGTTCGATAAATAATTTGAATGCTGTTTTGCCGATTACAGAGATTATTCCAGTAGTTACGAATGCTGCTCTTTATGTGACGCCGAAGGATACTAGAAATCTTTTTGTAC
Organism: Pardosa pseudoannulata; assembly: GCA_032207245.1. NCBI lineage: Eukaryota > Metazoa > Arthropoda > Arachnida > Araneae > Lycosidae > Pardosa > Pardosa pseudoannulata. The sequence goes on from CM063509.1 coordinate 106,441,211, forward strand.
TTTATCCAGTGATCACGTGAAAAGAGGCGCTTAGCTAACCGAAAGAACTTTCTTTTCTGCCCTAAGAGCCAAGAGCACCTAGAGTTCCACCACTGCGGGTAAGAAGTTCCAGAGATCCTTTGATAATGTCTATTGTCCGAAATAGCCTGTTTGCAAGGAAATATGAGATCGGAGTATGAGGTCAGATTATGCTGTTTCATGCACTCGTTCAAGTCACCGCCAGCCCTGGACCAGTTAGTCCAAAGACGAAATGCACCAGAAATCCGTTGAGCGTACGGACCATGAAGTTGCAGGAAGATCGGACAATGATGAGAGTCAAAATTGTCAGCGTGAACATAAAATTGGATTAATGGGAACAAATCAGGAGAGACGATCGCAAAATCGAGAACAGAGGGTAAGTTGCTAGTCATGAAACGGGTAGGAATGTCCATGTTTACAATGCAAAGATCATTCCTAGAGACCCAATCAAGAAACTGATTTACCGGAGCCAGGCCGTAGCTACCCCGTTTAAGGAGGTTTAAATTTAGGTCACCCATAATAATAAATGGAGGTTCAATATTATCAAGCAGGGAACTGAAGTAACCCAGATCAAAGCTGCACCTTGGGCTATAGATATTAATAATAGTAAGCGGAGTATTATTAATCCAAACTTTGACAGCGACGTGTTCAATAGTAGAATGCTGAATGGGCAGAGAGAGAGATATATCGAGGTAAAACAGCGCTGAACGGCGGTGAGGACGCCACCTCCACCTCTCCCCAGACGATCCTTACGATACAGAACCTTTTGGTCAAAGGAAAAATGAAGATCCGGGGTAAGAAAAGTTTCCTGAGCAAGCAGAACAGGAACAGAAGAAAAAACAGGGCATTTAAGCCAAGCGGCCCTGGCCCGAAGACCACGAACGTTCCACGACACAACAGAAAAACCCGCCATCAAAAACAAAAACAGAAACCGAAAGACCCACACCCTAAGAGGAGGGCCCGTCCGGGCTGGCACACTTAAAAGGGGGGAAGGGGGCCAAGGTAGGGCAAGGGCTACCTTGGGAACTAAGACCAGAGTACTCCATCAACCCAAAATCTCCATCAGAGGGGGATAAGGGGGAAGAAGGCAAAACATCCCTTAACATCCTTTTCTTTCTTTTTTCAGATTTTTGAGTAGCACTCTGTGGTGCCGTAGGGAAAAACTTTTGTAATATATTAGTGAAGGATGATGTCATTATTTCAATGACTTTATTGAACGTTTCAACTTGAGTGTTTAAAAAACTTTGGAGTGTTACCTCAAACTTTTCCAGTATTTTTTCTATATTCGTAGTAACTTCTTGCAAATAGTTGTCCTTTTCCCTTGGCTTGGGAGCCACCGCCTCTGCGTAGGATACTGTTTTTGTAATTTTATTATTTTGTGCATAACGCCTCCTAGCTTCAGTAATTGTTAAGTGATTCAAACATTTGAATTTATTTATTTCTGCTTCCCGGATATAAGCGTTACAATTCTTGTTATTAGCTTCATGACTTTCGCCACAGTTACTACATTTCACATAATCAGACTGGCACTGTTGAGCCGAATGACCTTCTCCGCACTTAATGCACACGACGGCATTTTTACATGCCCTAGTTGAGTGCGAGAATTGATAGCAGTTATTGCATTGGCGAGGTCTGTCTATAAATGGTCTTATTCTTATTTCTTCGAACCACAAAATAATTTTATCGGGAAGGTTTTGCCCGATTTTTGTCACTAGGATAGTTTTTAATGGTACACGTTTGCCCTCAGTCAGCTTTTGGAACCGACGCACTTCAGAAACTGGCACGCCGGTTGCCATAAGTTCCTCGGCCACCTCGCTGCAAGTTACATTTTGTGGAACGTCATATAGAAGAAATTTGGTAGTGAGAGTGTCTGGGATTAAGCGGGGTAGGATTGGTACCGAAAGTAAATTTTTTATATTTAGTAGCTGGATGGCAGTGGTGTTGTCGTCAGTCACGCAAACAATTTTCCCGTTTCTTGTAGCTTTTAAAAAGTTGAGCTTTATGTTGGGGCCCACGAGGCGTATAAGTTCATCCTTTAATTTTTTTGAGGTGAAAATTGGGGATATTCCCTTCAGGGTTTTCAAGGAAGATAGTAAGAGGCCCCACTCCCTGAGCGAAAGCCTCATACAAAAAAATCCCAATACAATGAACATACAGAAATTTTAAAGATACAAAACGTGCTTCCCAGTAGCAGAAATGTTTGGAATCAGTCGCCTGAGCCAGATCATAGTAACTTCAGGAGCACATGAGCAAAAAGGCCCTAAACAACTAATGAAATTAAAGCTTGTATCACATCAACGGACCAATCAAGAGCCATCATAGAGGAATGGGATTACTTTACGTCCACAAACTATTTTTTCTATATATTTATTATCATTAATTGAACTATTTGTGAGATTATTATTATTATTAATATTAGACTAATTTGTGAGATATATGCTACAGCCACGTGGCCGGCTTTATCTTTACAGACATAACCAGAGACGAAGAAGCAGAAAGCGAAACACTCTAGCATAAAACAAACGCAGATATCAGATATTAAAACCAAAAGGCGAAAAAACCTCACACGGGTAACATTCAACGAAGATAATAACATGAAAGGAGGAAAAACCCGTCAAACAAACAACCAAACAGAAAGGGGGCAAAAGCAAACACAAAACAAACTACCCCAAACAAGGGAGCGAAACGTAAAACACACCAGCTCAAGCCACGAACTTGTGGCTGAATTGATCACACAGTCATAAGATTGATTACCACATATGTTGAGTGAGCTAAATGAGATACGATGCTGCGCCTGCAACTTAACACAGTTAAGTAAAATGTGATATGGATTGTCGTTTTCCGTGTAATGATCGCACAAGGGGAAAAGAGCCATATTCAACATATGCCAGATGTATTTACATTGTATTGTTTTGGTACGCTAACGAGCCACCAAGACATCTATCTGGAGGTGGAATATCCATTTACGGTGCATTTGATTAAGGAGATTAATCGCTCTATATCTCTGGTGGTTGGAATTCCTGTCCCACTCATGCTCATTTGATGTATACATATCTTTTTTTAATCCCACTGATAGAATCTTCTGTTCTTACCACATTAATATGTTCATTACTATACGAACCTTATTTGCACATCTCACCAGTCTTCTCATTTGGATGAATACCTCGATGACCGGGGTTTCAGACTAATCTAATAGATTTGATTTATCCAATTGGCTAATTTACTGTGCAGCAGAAGGATGACCGCAGGGGACTTTGAGTGAGCAGCTTGTAGCTCCAAGAGGAAGTCTATCAGATATAATTAAGAAATGATCATTCTGCTGACAGACGGTATCAATAGCCAGAACAATTCCTCCAGGGTAAAGATCGAATTCATCTGATGTATCAGCATGGGTCTCTCAGAGTTAGATGAGTAATTATAGGCCGCAATTGCCACCTTATCCTCATCGTTGAAGGCTTCAGAAGCAATTAAAATGTACTCTGGCTGATAAATATTGAAAAACTCCGTCAATAAGGCCACGACAGTTGAGTTTGAGAGATTTTTATTTTGAAAAGAGAGGCTCCCGGTAATAATCTCAATTAAGACAACAAAGGTTTCTGCCTGGGTCCAAAAAGTAAATTGAACTCAGATGATACTCTTCCAAAATCTCATTCCTGTCTTGAAAATTTTTGGGATATTGGACACATTTCCTAAGGTGCTCTTATGAAGGTCATCATATAACAGTGATTTTGTATGTAACGTCAATTGTTTGAGGAGAAAGTATTTTGTGAGATAGAGTGTACGACACACAATACTATTAATCCCGTAGCTCAGGAATTGGCGTCCACCGGGGAAGACCAGTGGCTAGACAGAGGCCAGTGGAGCTTAGAGTTTCCGTGGTGTTAGCATCTTTCTTCGAAGTCTGGGTGTACATCCACCACAGTAATCGAAAACACTATGTATCACAGCATTAACGACTGGAATAAGACTCCGACTTGTAGCTCCACAAGTTTTATATACCAAATATTTTAGCATATTTAACCGGTGGTGGGTTTTCTCGAGTAGATGTTGCATCTGAGACGCCAGGGTCATATTAGAGGTCAGACAGCAGTCCAAAACCTTGATACTCTTACATCACGGAATAGTATAGACAGCAATAAGACACTGAGGGTAAGGGAATCTGTCCCTAGAAAAATTAATGGCAGCGCTCTTCGTGGGTGAGATAGAGAACCTCCAATAAGCATACCACTTCAGAATGTTATCAAGAGCGGTTTGTAAATCCTTGCAAGTCGTTTTAGGATTATTACCAACTGCATGCACTAAAATATCATCAGCGTAAATCAAAATAAGAACTAGGGCTGGGGTCGTTTCAAAGATATCCTGCATATATACAGAAAAAAGAAACAGGTACAGTACGCTACCCTGAGGGATGCCAGATTTAACTTTGTGAGGGAGAGAGATGTGATTTCGCCATTTCACTTTAATATCCCTATTATAAACAGTTTGGGATCCATAATAGCGTATTACCTCCAATACTGATAGAGGCCAATTTGTAAATCAACCCATTAATCCAAATGGAATAAGCTTTTTGAAAGTCCAGGTTTGCGAGAAGAATACATTTCCTGTTCATATGAGCATCCAAAGTATAGAGGTACAACTTCGCCAGAACAATTTGGTAATTCCTATTAGGAAGAAAGCCTCCGTCTCCGAGACCAGGAGGAAAAACGTTGTTACTAGTAGCCCAGAAAGTGAGATGGTGCAGAATAAGGCGTTCAAAAATTTTACACCAAACCGAAGTAAGGGCAATCAGCCTGTGAAAGCTAATCAGTCTATTGGGTTTCTTAGGCTTCAGAATAGGTAAAATAATTGTAGAGCGCCACTGAAGTGGAACGTAAGCATTTCCAAGCAAGTCATTAGACAGGTCAACAATTTTGCACAGATTGTCATCATTAATGTGCTTAATAAGCTCTAAGGAAATGCCGTCTTCCCCCGGTGTAATAGGTTTCGCAGATTTGACCACTCTCTGGAGCTCAAGAATATCAATAGTATCGTCTAAATCATCAAACGTATTAGTTAAGGCGAATGGAAGGGGAGGATGATCCGTCGTAGTGAAGAGATTCTGTCCAAATAAGACAGTTTGATGGTGGAGACAGGTAATACTAACACCTCGATATAGGAGAGTCCCCCCAGGAACCTGCTGGTTGGCCTGCTTCTTAAGAGTTTGATAAATTATCTGTATACTGTTTTGCCGATTGCAGAGATTGTCCCAGTAGTTCCGAATGCTACTCTTTATGTGACGACGTAGGATACTAGAAAAGTTTTTGTACTTCATCCAGTATTCAGGTGAAAAAGAACTTAGCCAGCCGATAGAACTTTCTTTTCTGTTCCAAGAGCTAAGAGCACATAAAGTTCCTAAAGGGTTAGAAATTCCAGTGACCTTTTGAAAATGTCTATTATCCGAAATAGCCTGTTGGATAGCAGATAGAAAGTCTGATTATGAAACCAGATTAGGATGTTTCATGTACTCATTCAAGTCACCTCCAGCTCTAGACAAGTTTAGCTGTGATTCGAAAGTCACGAGAAACTTGCAGAGCGTACGGACCATAAACCTGCAAGAAAATCGGACAGTGATAGGAGTCAAAACTATCTGATGGAAAATAAAACTGAACTAAAGGGATCAACTCAGGAGAAACGATCGCGAGATCAAGAACACAAGGTAAATTGCTAGCCATGAAGTGGGTAAGAATATCCATGTTTACAATGCAAAGATCATTCCATCAACCCAATCAAGAAACTGATTAACCGGAGCCAGACCGTAGCTTCTCCATTTTTGGAGGTTTAAATCCAGATCATCTATAATGCTAAACGGTGGTTCAATACTATCAAGTAGGGAACTGAAGTAACCAAGATCAAAGCTGCACTATAGATATTAATAACAGTAAGCGAAGTATTATTAATCCAAACTTTGACAGCAACATATTCAAAGAGAGAATGTTGAATGGGTAGAGAAAGATCCAACGAAGTGATATTGCGCTGATCCGCGGTGATGACGCTGCCCCGACCACCCCCTAGGCCATCTTTAAGATACAGAATCTTTTGATCAACAGAAAAATGAAGAGCCGGGTTAAGAAAAATTTCTTGGGCAAGCAGAACAGAGACAGATTCAAAAAAAGTACATTTGAGTCAAGCAGCCCTGGCCCGAAGACCACGAACGTTCCACAACACAATTGAAAAGCAAGCCATTAAAAAAACACAGACGGCCCCACCCCATAAGAGAAGGGCCCGTACGGGTCGGCACACTCAAAAGGGGGAAGGGAGCCAAGGTAGGGCAGGGACTACCTTGTGTATAATGTCCAGAGTAATCCATGAACTCAAAGTCCCCATTGAAGGGAGAGGAGAGAAGAAGGCATAACATTCCGTGACATTTCTTTTCTTTTCTCACTTTTTTGCGTATCACTCTGTAGTGCCTTAGGAAAACACCCTTTTTTTTTTTTTAAATATTTGTGAATGATAATGCCATTATTTCAATGATTTTATTGAACGTTTCAACTTAAGTATTTAAGAAACTCTGGAGTATTACCTCAAAATTTTCCATATTCATGGTTACTTCTTGCAAATTGTTATCTTTCTTCCTTGATTTGGAAGCCAACGCCTGTTTTCCTATTTTTACAATTCTGTGTATAACTCCTCCTAGCTTCAGTAATTGTTAAGTGATTCAGACATTTGAATTTATTTAATTCTGCTTCCCGGATATAAACGTTGCGAATTTTGTTGATTGCTTTATGACATTTGCCACAATCGCTACATTTCACATAATCAGACTAGCATTCTTAATCCAAATGCTCTTCACCGCAATTATAGCAAACTACGGCATTTTTACATTCCCTAGTTTGGTGTGAAAGCTGGAAGAAATTTTATATTGACGAAGACTGTCTCTAAAGGTAGCATTTGTATCTCCTCAAACCACAAGTAAATCTTTTCAGGAAAATTTTGTCCTATTTTTGTAATCAGAATAGTTTTTAACGGATCTTGTTAACCTTCTATCAGCTTTTGAAACCGTCTCACTTCGAAAATTGGCACGCCGGTTTCCATCAGATCATCGGCCACCTCACTGCAAATGACATTCTGAGATATATCATAAAGAAGAAATTTTGTTGTAAGAGTATCTGGTATTGGTACAATTGGTACCGATAGCAAATTATTGATTTTTAATAGCTGGATCATTTTCCTCCGTCACACACACAATTTTTCCATTTCTTGTGGCTTTTAAGAAATTCAGTTTTATATTGGGACCCACTAGCCGTATGAGTTCATCTTTTAACTTTTGGGGTGAGAAATAGAGATAGTCCCTTCTGGATTTTCAAGAGAAATAGTCAGAGGCGTCACGCCCTGAACAAAAGCCTCATTCAGAAAAGAAAGGCCGAACGATGGCCGACTGGTTAGGGCGCTGATCGTCGGTACCGGAGTTCGTGGGTTCGAATCCCACTATGGCATGGATGTTCGTAGCCGTTCGGAATCGGCTTTAAGCAGTAGGTCCCGGTCTCATTAGCCATCGTGTGCAAAACAGTAGACCGTAGCGCTCCAAAAAACCAAACCAAAAAAGAAAGTGGCTGAAAGTTGGCCGACCAGAAGTTATCGTCATCGGACGATACCTCCATAACAGAAGTAAAACAAACTCACTTGCCTCATACGCAAGCAAAAGGTAGAAAATTAAGGAGAAAGTACCACCTGAAATAAATTCCACAGGAAAAAAGACAAGAAACCAAATAAAAATCGAAGCTAAAGTTCGAAAACAACTATAAACATAATACTATACTAAGACAGCAACAATCGCCACGTAGCCGTAACAACCCCTTTGTCTATATATTTTGTTAAAGTTTATGTCAAGAGCATCCCTTCAAGTCAAATTCTTCTTTTGTAAGCTATTGCAAGCCATTCGAGAATCGAGAATATGTTAGATCAAAATAAAGAAAAAACCGGAGGGTAGGCAGGTATTATTGTGTTTTCTTAACAATTTTTCATTTTTGTTCTCTACCTTTATTATTTATTTTTGTTTTCTGTATCCCTTGCGATGTTTTCATTCATGAACTTGCATGTATTTTAAATCCTTTTTTAGTGTTAGGTAACTTTTGAGTAATTATTTTTATGTAAAAACTATATGTTCTTCTCCCAGCGTCTGGTAGATGACTTTTCTGATCTTTACCCTCATTTTTTTGTCACTACCAGTGTGTCAAGTTTATCTTCCTACCATGGTTACATTAGCCCTCGTATAGCAAAACAGTAAACCGTAGCTCTTCAAACTAACTAAACCTTCCTACCACTTACGGAGCGTAGTTTTTTTACTTTGGTAGTTGCGATACTATTATTAATAGTTACAAAGTCCCTAATTTTTGCTTATAATTTAACTCTCCCTCTAGGTTTTTCCCTAAGTTTTCTCAACCTTTTAGGCTTGGAGGTAAAATGCTGACTCATATCTTACAATTGGAACTCCTAAAGCAATTTGACTTAAAACTCTGACTATGAAAATAATGAAAAGGAATCATTCTTTGAACCAATCTTTCATGTACCTAAACATAATTTATTAAACTTTTGTTCAGTAAGAGTTGTAACTGATATCTGAAAAGGTGAGAGATAGGTATTTGCTAGACTCCAATCCTGACTAATCATGGGATCATTCCTGAACATTAATAAAAAATAATTCATTCCTGAACATTAATAAAAAATAATCAACGAGAATGGTTTTGCGTCTGCCTGATGACGAACAGAAAACCATCGACCACCTGGCCTATTAATGTGGGTAGATTAATACCCCCCTGTCGAGCAGGGTGTCACCTGAATTTTAGCATCTAGTGGGGCTGTATTTTTAACATGCTCTAAGTTCATATTGATTTTTTTTCAATTCAGCTGGAAATAGACATATATATTTCTAACAATTATGGATGCGAAGCTGTTATTTATTTAGCACCACCCAAGGAGCCCTTGTTGCCTAAGGAATTCTTTGGATGTGAATAGCCCTGCCCTCGTAATTTAGAACCAGGGAACAAACAGAAGACCCCTAGGCCTGGGCTGCCAGAGGTATTGATTGAACTTGGAGGACATTGTGACCATAAACCCATTTTACGTGACCCAACAGTCATTAATAACTATGATGGACCTTTCTTCGGCTCGAGTCCACAACTCTCTGGTTATTAGTTCGATGCCTTTATGGACAGTGCTACTGCGGCTTTAGATGTTATTAAAGTTGTTCTAAATACTGTTTTAGAGTTACATGAGATATGTACGCACATACAGACATCAAGACAAAACTAGTTGGAAAAAAAAAAGCAGTTCAGAAATGTTCAAAATGTATGTTTAAAGTTTCAGAATTTAAGTTTCTTTGTATGTATTTACAGATGCAACACTGAAACTTTCAAAATCCATTTAGAAACTCTGTAAAAAGCACCACTTATTTACGATATCAAAAACTGGTATATGATACGACCATGTTTTTCCTGTTACTCATGTCCTAGGTTATTAACAAAAATACCTAGAAAATGAAGTTTTAGAAAAATCTGCTATTAAGAATGAATTCTACGAAATTATGATGGGGCATAGTAACTAAATTGTATGAGGTTTTGTTGCATATAATCACAGTTAATACCTAAAAATAGGTTATCAAGTTACTTGGAAAAAAGGCATATAAACTTTTATAGGTGAGAAAGGAAGCATTTGAAACAATGTTTCTGGATAGCTTCTAGTGGATAAACCTACACGTTTTTCTTCATGTTAGTTTAAGGTTAAGCAGAAATATAGAATTAATAAAAATCGTCATTGAGCCTTCTTTTTTTTTGTCCATAGAGTAAAAACCATAGAAACAACGAGAAATATAGTTTTCTGAACAGGAATTAGTAAGACAAAAGACTTAAAAACTCATGAATAAGATATCATGAATGCAAAATAATGGCAACTCCTGGTATTGCTCCAGAGTTCTGGACTGTTGGTAGGCTTTTCAGTATGATGCAAATCTTTTGAAAGTCATCCCGTAAATGTTTTCTCTTTACTCCTTATGCCTCCCCTTTACAATGGTTTATGACGCAGCTGCATCCTTGCATCATAGCATGGTATGTCCTGTTGGATGCTTTCTAGTGTATAATAATTAGAAGTCCAACAAGTAGTGAGATAGTTATACATATATGAACTCAATATAGCTTACAGGTTAATATGTAAAATTTGAACCTAGCAAGTGTCTGAAAACACTTTTCTGTGTAAGCAGAGTAAATGCAAAACAAATCTATCTAAAGTCCTAGAGGTTTATACATAATCAAGAGAAAATCCATCTTCAGCATTAATAAAATTAAAGGCAATCTTTTTCCTTAAATATGCTGATCAGAATTATTTTAGTTCCAGCTGCTGACTCTTAAGAACAGAAAATTAAAAAAAGATGCTCATTAGACATATTAAATGGCAATGGTTAAAGAATCTGATTTGGCAGCAGTATAATAGGAAAACATTTAAAGAATTCCAAATTTTTTAGACTTTTCATAAACAGTGTAGGATCCACTGTTTTGATTTATTACCATTTGGGAGCACCCTGGAAAGCTTACACCAGGTCCAACAGAACCTGTCTCAATATGTGACTGTTAAAAGACTAAGGGTAATAGGATCAAAATGTTCTAAGACTAAAACTAGTCTAAAGCAATTGAAGAATTACAGAACAGCAGAAACAATGGGAGAACACTAACTTATTATTCTTTTATCAATTGGAGAGTTTAGTCCATTGATGTCCCTCTTCTACCCATCTATAAAAGATTATTTGCAGCGGAGTTTTAGGAATTTATCAGTTATTGATGTTATTGCATAATAACATAACAATGTAAATCTTTGTAATAAAACAATGATCTCACTTCTTGTTAGTAACAAACTAGGAAAAAGAAGCAACTAAAATTGTTATCCTTCCACATCAACCTAACCTGTGACCTCAAGTGACTTTCATTTATTTCCCAACTCATCCTGGGTACTTAATTTTGTTTTTATAAATGCAAAACTTCAAACTACATTACTAGAAGCAGTATAGGATATTGCAAAAATAAGGGTTTTAAGAGTTTTGGGGAACTTTACAGATGCTGGCAGAAATGTGTTGTTTCACAAGGCTTAAAATTTGAAGGTAGATATGCTAAATCATTCTAATTCTTGTATTTTATAAACTTATGAGCCAATCTCAAAACTTTTTGATTTCAATTCATATGTTCAAATGTACATGCAAATAAATATAACATTTAGGTGGATATTTTTTTTATATAAAATATGATGCAAAAAAAAGAAATTAAAGAATTAACTAAGGTGAATAATACTTTATTTACAAATATCTAGGTTTTATGATGTTTAGCAGCCATACTTTTATTTGCAGTTGAAGCAACATTAGATGGCCTTGGTTTTGTTGGATCGTAAGAATATGTACGAGGGATAGGCCCAGTGCCAGCCTTTTGAAACCTTATAGTGTCCATTCGCCTTCTTTCTTCAACAGAAGACAAAACTTTTTGATCTTCATATGCTGTAAAATTCATGTAATCATTAAAATATAATACAAAATTTCTTGGTATTACTTAACTTTATGGGTGGTTTAATTGAAACCCCAATCAACATAATGTAAACAAATGATAAACAACAACAAAGCAAAAATTCTAAATTAAATAATTTTTTTTCTTTGCTATAAAATTCACAAAATGAAAAATATGTCTTATAACAAACTACAAAATTTGTCAGCATTTTTTAATCTTTGTATGATAATCTGTATTCGACAAGACATTTAAATAAATATAGTATTAACTACTGTATATTTTCAGATACAAGCCCATCTGCATATAAGCTGAGTGTGTGATTTTCCTTCAAATATTTACCTAAAGTTCAAAACTGGTATATAAGCTGAAAGGAAAAAACAATTTTTAAAATGTTCAAATATATCACCAAGAAACCGAAAATATTGCCAAGCAGGTAAAGGGGGGGGGGAAATAATTTTCTAATCAAATTACTTTAAATTAACGCTTTTCAAACCTTTTCTGCCTTGGGCCTTCAAGTTTTTAAGTACTGAGGAGGTAGAGGATAGTCACATCTTGAGACAAATACAAGAATATCTCAGCACATCTTGAAAGTGGCAAGGAAAAACAACTTGCATCAATACACAACTTACTAAATTTTAACTTCACAATCTTACACTAACTCATCTAGATTACTGCTGCGGCACACAGTTTGATAATCCTGGGGTTAGACCATGTGGCCAATGGTATTATTACTTAGATGCTAACAACACGTTTCAATTCTGCCAACCTTATATAAAAATAACTTAAACATAAACTTAAATTTTTTTTGTTTAAAGAGCTGTTTTTGGCAGTTTATTGATTGCTTCCGGTTTGCACAGAATTGTGTTTATCAAAAGACTAGCTGATCTTCTGTTATACTGCTGTTGTTTTGAAGCAATTATAACACAGATAAGAGCCATTTTAAATTTATTTCTCAATTTTTGTATTTCTTCTCAAAATTTTCATTTATTGTCCAAACTTTATTTACTTTTTGCTGATTTTTTTTTTGTCGCCAAGAACAAAAAAGTAAAACAACATGCATTACATCTTTTTAGTGGATCTGTATATAAGCCGATACCCTCACTTTAGGTCTTTAAAAAGTCCCAAAACTTCTCGGCTTACATGCAAAAATAAACAGCATTTATTTTTTAATTGAATTTAGTAATGTTCATTTAAACAACAAGAAAAGTAATGTAATTAATTTTAGGACATTCATTAATAATACAAAAACTAAATGGTAAAGCACTTTTTAAAGAACACATATACTAAAAAAGCTATCTAAAGTAGAGTATAAAGTTATTTTACATGTCATATGCTCCTATGTGGTAAACTATTTTCTCTGTCTACCTGCCACTTAAAACAGGTTTATCACTTTTTCAGACCTGAACAAAGGAGGATAACTTGCTTATTCTATGAAATGGCATGTACCAGCATGACATGCTTTTGTTGTGTGTAATATTTGTGAGTATATAATTTTGTATTATGTTGTTAGAAGCATACCTTTCTGTATAAAAATATTCATTAACTTGAAAAGATCAAAAATATTATCCTATAGATCAGGGTTGGCATGATTTAAATCAGTTGATTTTTTTTTTAAATCATTGATTTAAATAATTTTTTTCCACTTCTTTTAAAACCTATATTCCAAAGACAGGAGAATTGGGAATCAGCACAGAAATACCAATAAGTAAATAAGTGTAAATAGATAGCATGTGTTTTCCAAGAATTTAGGGGTTGTTATCAGAAAGTATGTAGTAAGGGTAGGTACAATGACTAGTTATGACTAGTGGAATTCATTTTATGTAATGGGAGGTAAAGAGAGTATTACATAACTTGAAATCCAGTTTATCTACCAAATAACAATAGCTAGGGCTTCATCTGCTAGAGTAGAAAGGCAGTTTTCTTCTTTTGGTATTGTTCATTCTAGCCTTCGTAACCAATTAGGAGTGAATAAAGCATAGAAACTAGTGTTTTTATTGAAACAGTTAAATAACTAATTCGTAGCTTAAAAAATATTGAAATAATTGTGCATTTTTTGTGTTTTGAAATAAATAGTTTGCATTAAATGAATATTTAATTTGTTCTTTAAATTTACATCTTATTTAGTTTGCACTATCCAATTACAAAATAATAAAATGGATTTAGATTAAAATTTATATATTTAGTTTTAAGTAATCAGTGTGTAGAATATACTAGATTGATAAGATGTTACTTATAACAAATTATTCTATGTATATTGCAAAAAATATAAAAACATTACAATAATTAAAATTAAAATTCAGAAAAAAATCAAATAAATCTGATTTAAATCAAATAAATCAGATTTTTTTGATTTAAAAAAAAATCATGATTTTTTTCCAACCCTGCTATAGATATCATGTAATAACCTTGGTTTTAGAGCTTATTTTCAGTCATCCTATATTGCATTTTAATTTTATTTATTATTATTATTTTTAAATCTGATAGCTTTTTTTTTTTTTAAAAACATACATCTATTTTGTATTCCACAATACTTTTTTTTAAAATCAGTATTATAAACATTAGTTTTAGAACTATTCAGAACTTTATTTCACAGTCAGACTTTTATTTCTCATTGTAGAAAAAAGCTTTACATATTTCTACTTCAGACAATTCACTTTGGTGAGACATTTTACAAATAAAAGAATTCCATTCATTTCATGTCTATCATTTTTTCAAACATTTTTGGTTAATCTCAAAATGCAACACAAAAATTATTTCATTAGTTGAAAATACAAAAGTGGTCTTATATTTATGTAACACCATGATTTTTAAAATTTTCTAGGCATGAAAATATTTGACCTATTTTTCTGTTCTTAGTTGTATCAATTCTAAAAGAGAAAAATTTATTAATGTGCGGTTTATATAATACCTTGCATGTGAATTTTTATCTCTTTTACATGTCTGTCTTGTATAAGGTAAAATTCTTCATGTATGAAGATGATGCAGATATCATATTTGAATGCGGGAAATTTAAGGATCTTTGAGTAATATAAAAAATTTATTTCAAAAAGACTGTGACATCTTTGCGCTTGGATTATATTTTGATGAGGAATAGAAGTTCTGCCCATAATATAAGTACATTAAGGTATGCAAGATAAATTCACAAATCATTAAAGCTATTTTAGTTTGTTGTTGTTTTTACTCATCACCCTGGTGTAGGAAAGCAGGGTTCCCACTCTTTTTCCAGAACAAAAATTAAGGACTTTCTAAGTAACCAAAGTAACTATTTATAAGGACCCACATGAAATACACAGCATAATAACATAAACTATTTTTTGAGGAACATATTTTAATGATTATGAATCAGATAAGGCATGTTCAACAAATGCCCTACAATATTTCAGAATTAAGTTTTTAAAAATACCTTAAAATTAATATAAGATATCTATTTGACAAAAACTGATTTCGAAAAATGTACATCTTAAGATTTTTGAGTGATCAAATTAAAAATAAATTGTGAATAAAATATAATATTATAAACAGTACTTTCTAAATATTTAAAAATAACTCCTATATATATATGTATGCATATATGTATATATTAGCTGATTATACCTGACATTGCTGGGAAAGAAGAAAGTTTCAGACTTTTCTATTACATTGAATCCAAAGAAATTAAACTTCCATAAGTAACTGAAATATCTACAAAACCCCCACACTCCATGCTTCATTTAATTTAAATCTGCATGAATGTTAACCATTAGGAAAGGGCAGCTGACTATAAACTTTTTCAGTATGCGAAAAATTATTTATTTGTCATTTTTAAGTACTAATAAACTAAAAGTATTTTCATAATTTTTTAAAGATATTAAGGAAAGGAATTTTGAATTACTACAGTAATACATTGAAAACATATGTATAATATTTTCTTTATAATTAATCCTGCACTTTTGAAAAGAAAATGTAAAAGAATGTTATTAACATTAACAAATATCTTACATATTTTTTATATATATATATTCTTTGACCAGTACTTATCACCTGTACTGGTATTTTTAGAATGAGTTTTGGGCAAGTTTAACTTTGAACAAAATCAGAAAGTTCCTAAAGTATTGCGAAAACTGATAGGAAATCATGTTATGATGGCAGAATGCATCGATGGAGAAATTGATCAGGTTCCAATAATTTAAAAATTAAGGAGTTTTTAAAGACCTTTGACAAAAATTAAGTAGTTTTAAGTGTCCTTAAAAATGAAAGGTAAAATTAAAGAGTTCTTAAGGACTTTTAAGGACTGTGGGAACCGTGGAAAGCCTACACCAGGTCCAACAGAACATGTCACAATATGTGACTTGTAATGCACCCTCTTTTCTGGTGCACTATATTTGCGTGGGACCTGCCCGCCTACTGTCCTGGGGCAGGTATGTTCGATACACGGTCACTGGGATGCCTATACACAAAATAATTTCTCGGAAACTTGGATGGACAAAAGAACATTTATTTACAACATTAAAAAAAAAAAAAACAATAAAAGTAAATCATATATCATATTTCTGAGTCTCAGAGCCTGATGACAATTACCACATGACCGAGCGTTTCATGTCCGAGAAAAATAAAGTAATAATGTTCTCTCCCTTCCAAGCAGAGGGATGTGTGTCGGTCACTGGCTCGAATCCAACTCCCCACTCTGAACTCCAACTGGCCTCTTGCAGATCTCTCCTTTCTTCGGGAGGGGGGGGGGTGTCTGGAAACTTAAGCCCTTCTGAACAGAACACATCCTTCTTTTCCGATGCCCTACAAAAACATCCACAAGCGGCTCCAAAAAACGTTATCAGCCCCCTTTGCCGACAGGCTTCTTATTTCCCCTAAGGAATGCCGGGAGAAAGGGTCAAATGGACTGTTTTGCCGATAGCGTGAAAGGCACACATAAAGTCGTGGATGCAAAATTCCTTACATGACTGGTAAAAGACTAAGGCTAATATGCAGCTTCACTTTGAGAGAGGAACCATGAGAACTGAAATCTGACTAAAAAGTAAGAATGGGTATTTGTAATTTAGCAGCAGGGACCAATCAGAAAACCTCCAGGCACGGCCTGCCACTTCCGGAAGTAATGGTTAATAATTTGGAGGACACTGTGATCACAAATCTATTTTACACACCCCAGGAGCCATTTAAGAACACAATGGATCTTTACTCAATCTACTTTAGTTTAATAGGTTTTAATATATAAAGATTTAAAGACATTAAATGTAAATCTTTGACTCTACAAACTTTGCAAATAGAAGTACATAGCAATACCTTTGAAAGGATAGGACTCACCCTAACACCCCATACAGAATTTCAAATGATACATACCATCTTTAACTCCTTGTACAAATCCCTTCTTAGGTAAAACAAATTTTGGATCGATAGCTTGCTGAGTCGGTAAGTTGAAGTACTGTCGTACAGACTTGATTCTCAAAATTGATACTACACCCAGTGTGCAAAAATTGTTTGCACACCAATAATAAAGCACAGCCTATGGAATAATTAAAAAATAATTAAAACTAATTCAACAACACAGTTATAATTCATAAAGACAACTGAGACATTTAAAAACTTACTGATGGAAAATTGATGCAAAATGGTAAAGCAACAATTGGAAGAGCTTGAAGAATATATCTAGCCATTTTTAAGTTTTCCATTCGTACTCCAGATTCTGCTCCAACCTGAATGAAAGTAAAACATTCTTATTTTAGAATTAAAATTTATAAATACATACAAATAGGTACAGACAATTTAAATCAGAAAAAAGGAGATATTAATCATACAAGTACAGGAAGCACAATTACTGCTTATTTACTTTTTATTTAAGTGTAAAGTTCCTTAAGTTAACATATAAAGCAATTTAACAACGTTTTAAACAGTGCTGCTAAATGACTTCTCATGAGAGACAATCTATGAGGATATGCAATTTTTAAACATGACAACCCAAAATAGTCCAAAATCTTGCAACTTATCATGTTTACCATGTTATGCAGTCATAAAGCCTTCAAAGAAAATGAAATCCAACGTTGTGGAATTTCACATTTATTGAGCAAAAAAACACTTTAATTGTTCAACTGTCTGAACAGTCCAACAGCTCTCCATAGAATGATCCATGAATATACGAATTTTCATTGATGTCAGCCTCACAGCGAGCAAATCTAGTGATTTTGTTCCCATGAAATTAAAGATGGATCAGCACTTTTTGGGAGGCAAGAGTAAGCTTTAAACATTTAAGCTAGCTTGAAAGCACACAGTTCTGCAATTTAATTTTTACAGAAGCAATACCATCTTCCTGAGGATGCTAAAAAATTTGGTGAGTGAATAGAAAATTAGCATTTATTCCAGTGTTGGTTTTGAGAGACAGGTAAAAAGAATTTAAGTCAGACAGCATTATATTATCTAACATCTTATGACTGGGAAATTATGTATTAGAAAATGAGAAGGGAAAAAAAGGAGAATTTTAGATATCTATTTTAAGCATAATAATTTTGATATATTGAATACATATATATATATATATTAGTCCCAATCAAGCATAAATATAAAGTGATCTGAACACATATATTTTACACCAAATATCTTTATGAAGAAAAGTAACATTAAAATATTTTAAAATAAATATCTAGAATTCAGGATAAATTACCTTCAAAACAACATACAAAGTAGAGCAAGCTATAATTGGCAATACATAATATGGGTCTGGAATAGTGAGATCCTCAACCCACCACAGACCTCCAACTTTCATGCTTTCCACTGGTGTATTAGCCATCGACCTCAAGGCAAAAAAGAATGAAAGAAAAACAGGTGCCTGTAAAACAAGTACACATTATTGCATTGATTCATTTACATAAAACAATAAACAAAATAATGTTTCTCTCTTGAAATCTGCATCAAGCTATATTATTTCACTGTTTAACAACAAAACTGCAAATTAAATAAAAGTAGCAAATTTGTATGGATTTAATGCAGCAAAAGTGGCAATGATAGATAAAACCGATAATTAGGTTTAGTCCTAATTTCACAAATGCTGATTATGGTTTGGTTTACAGTACTATGCTATACTTTGTTGCTACATAAAGGCTAACAAAACTAGGATCTACTGCTTAAAGTCAATTCCAAATGGTTATACATGTCTATGCCAGCAGTGGGATTTGAATCCATGAACTCAATTACTGCAAAGCAGCAACCTACTCATAAGGCTGCTGGTTATGGAAAAGTATAAAGCAGTAAAGGCCAGGAAGCTAAGCCACTTTTTATATTTAGTTAGAAATATATACATAATAAAAGAAGACAGCCATTTATTTCAGCTTAGCAGTAATAGTGTAAACAACATAACCTATGAGATAATACAACCTGCAGGTTAAGATTATGTACTTCTCTTGAAGTGTTTCAGTATAGTTATTTAGCTATTAATTATGTATTTTATGTCTCCATGATGATAGTTTTATAAAAAATTCAAAATAAGTATGCAAAAGGATTTTTGTAATTTTACCTTGAGCTATAAATTATGTATATTATTTTATTACCTCATATATGGGTAATTCCATACGAAATCAATACAAGGTTTCTACCTGACTATCTCCAATTTTGATTAAATGTGGTATATTAAGTGATTTTAAGGGTATAAAGAAAATACCCAAATCTTATGTTTAAATAATAACTGGTTTGGAAGTTGCCAGATATGTCTAAAAAATACACTATCAGCATACCTTTAAATTACACTTGCTACTCACCTAATTAAGATAGAGATATGTGCAAGGTGTTATTTTAAACCTTTTTTAATGGGCGTTCATATGATATACAACACAGGATGATTTGAAAAAATTTTTAAATTAAATTTCTCAAAAAGCCAAGTTTTTAAAATTTTGAAAAAAAATCTCAAAAGTTACTCATATTATTGTTAATTAATCCTCAAAGTTCCATATTGGATCAGATCAAAATCTACAAAAGTGTTTTGTTTGATATATTTACTACTACAATAACAAAAAATGAGAGTGTGTGTTCATTGATTTTCCTTGATGGATCTGGTATCCTGGAACTGTTTCCCTTAGTTGCATTTGATACAAAGGGGAAAAAAAAAGGAAAGAAATTTTGCAAGCTATGCTAGTGAGCAAATGAAATGCCTGTTATATCATACATGCTTATAAAGCCTGTTCTTCAACTGGGTCCACACAAGTACACTTATGTATTTAATGAACAAGATTTGCAGCTTAGTTACGCAGCAGCGGTTTACATTTAATTCAGTTCTTTTCACAAAATTTGAAACATTATGTAAATTTTCTTAATTTTGAACATGAGTATATTTAAAGGGCTCATATTCAGTTAACAGAAGAAAAAAAAAGCACATACTGACATAACATAATAGCAATCTAGATTTAGTAAAAATTTATTCTATTAATAAAATGATTTATACTCAGCAGGGTAATAAAAGAAGCAGCAAGTGACACATCACGGTAATGCAGATTTAGCTATTACAATTCTGTATTGATTTTATTCTACATAATTTTTAGTAGTGCACAGACTCATCAGCATTACTAAAGCAAACTTTTGTAATAAATTTATGGCATTTTCAAATTCTACTGCTTATGTATATTAGAATGCAAGCTGACAAAATAAAATAAAATTAATTAAAATTTTTTTAAAGATTTATACTATGAAGTGTTGGTTACCTATTAATATTACGTCAAAATAAAGATTGTACAAAAACATATACTATAGTTACAAGAAACAGATATTATAAAAAATAAATTGTAATTTATTGAAAAATGAATTTGGTATGAATAATATAAAAATGTGTGATAATAATTATGCATGAAGGAGGAAGAGGCAGCAACAACAACAAAAAAGCACTTCAACACTAAAAATAAAGAAAAAAAAAAGTTTTAAAGCCCTTTCAAGAACTGTACAAACCCAATTTTAATTCTAAGAATGTAATAAAAGAATGCAAAGACAATGCAAGTAAGGTATAAATAAAGAGAAAAAGTATGCAGACAGCTGTTTTGTTACTTTAAGCAAGCAACATTCTCAATGTGAGAATATTTAGTAGCTTGTAAGTTGAACCAAAAATGCAATATTTGTTTAAATTATAAATTTTGAGTACAAAATTTTACCCATGGGCTACATG
The DNA here is from genome assembly GCA_032207245.1 of Pardosa pseudoannulata. Taxonomy (NCBI): domain Eukaryota; kingdom Metazoa; phylum Arthropoda; class Arachnida; order Araneae; family Lycosidae; genus Pardosa; species Pardosa pseudoannulata. The sequence goes on from CM063509.1 coordinate 106,461,872, forward strand.
TGGCTTACAGGCCACCATTTGCCCACCACAATCTAGGCTATCTATAGTTTCTACTTCTTATTCAACACTAAATAAATCTATGTAATTTAAAAATTTTTCTTTTTTATGTACATATTAAACCTGTTTGTATGTACACTAAAAACAAATTTTTGTTTAACTTATACAGTTTCATTCAGTCATATTAAAAAAATAACATACATTACTCAAATGGAGAATGAACTCAAAGAATTGTCTAATTACACATATAAGTTATAACCTTAGGACACAGAAATATAACAATTGATAAATTAAAAAAATTATTAGTGAAAAAAATACCTGTGTTAAAGGCAATAAAGATGTTTTTATGGGATTAATATTCTTATCTTTCATAAAGAATGCCATTTCATTTGCATACTTTGCAGCTAGAAATACCATAAAAACATTATATGAATATTTTACCCATCAGGATTTATATAAAGAGATGAATAAAAAATCAGAATAATAACTATTAACAATAATAATTTCTTGAATAATAAAAAAGCTGCACAGTCAATGATGTTTCAATTACTTTTATATAAAATCATGTACAGGAAACTGAATTAGATAAAGGTACTACATCACATAAAAAAAAATAAGGAAAAAGCAAATTATATAAATAAGATTTAGAGATTTCTAAACAATATCAATTAAACAGTATGAAAAATTAAAATATTTATTAAAATTAGAAATAAAAAACATTTTGAGAATATATGAGAATAGATACCTAGAAAATGAATATACAATTAAATGTTTAATTGATAATGATAAAAGAGATCCAAGAGATTAATTAGAGCTGCTTATGAAATGATAAAATTATAAAGTTTATCTACTAGTTCAGGTGAAATTAGTTATTAATTCAATTATGTTCAGTAATGTTGGTATAAACAAAAATGGGAATATATGATTCTTTTTACTCTAAATCATAGGTTCTCAAACTGGCAGTGGTACTGCATAAAAATGATTGTAATGCCAGTAAATATTTACTGGTAAATTAAAAACCTTTTACTGGTAATCTCTAAATAGAAAAATATGACAAAATTGTTATAATAAAGCATAAGGAATGCTTAGTTTCATAAGATTTTTAAACTTATTTCATATAAAAGTTATAATTAAAGAATACCTTCCATACTGTTTCCAGTTCTTCTAGCTTCACCAAACTTTGCCTGCAAATATTGTAACTGAGGCATATAATTACTCATATTGATAGTACTTCTCTGAGTTTTCAACAGAATAGGGAATAAGAGTATTCTTGCAATAACAGTGGCTAAAATTAAGAAAAAGAAAAATATATATATAATAGTTTACTAGAATTAAATATACAGGAAATAAGAAAAATATAATGCAGAAAATAAAAAGCACATAATTAACTTAATTTTGAAAAGAACACAAAATGTTACCATTTATAAATAAGCATTTTAGTCAATTTCAGATTTAGAAACACATTTAGATTTAAATTTACATGTCAGTTCTAGGCTGTAACATCAAATTTACAAATGAGTCAAATTTTTAAGCTTTGATCTATGTTTGTATATTTATTTAATAAAAAGAATGAAGAACAGTACAATATTGGTTTCATGTTGTCATACATATATGTAATACATATATATGAAGAATTTTCCAATCTTTTTGTTTTTGTATAAGCAAGTTTCCACTGTACACACACACACACACACACACACACACACACACACACACACACACACATATATATATATATATATATATATATATATATATATATATATATATATATATATATATATATATATATATATATATATATATATATATATAAACTTTATTGTTTGGAAATACGATCAAATTGAATTAATACTTAGGTCAGAGATCTTTAACTTGGATTGTGTATAATCCTAGGGTTCCTTGGAATTTTGACAGGGGTTTCACAAGTGATCACTATTTGCTTAGTCAAAGTACCAAAATTTAAGTGAAATTTAAATTTTTATAAATGAGAAAATTCTTTAAGGCAATAGCTTGTACAATTAAATATAAACAAATTGATACAGCAACCAATACTAATTGAATTTAAAATTTTAGTCAATTTAAGTTGATATGCATTTTTTGATGTACATTAGAAAAGAATATCCTAAAATTGCCAAAAGAGCTATGAGACATCTAATGTTATAAGTTATAACCTACACATGCAAAAAATCTTTCTCTGCAACAAAGATAAAATACAGAAGCTGATTTGATGGTGAAGATGACATTTGGTTGATGATTACAGTTTGGGTATGTTGGTATAGCTTTTGGTATGTTTTTCTATACAAAATAAAAGTTATTAATTTTATTTCATCCTATGAATCTGTCAGTTTAATAATTAATAAATTTAAATAATGTGTTTCCATCAATCATAACTTTTGACTTTCTTTTAAAATAAGATGCTTTAAGAAAAAAAAAATCACCCTAATACAGAAGTAACTTAATATCATTTTGCTTTCAGCAAAGGAAGAGTATTGGGCTGATATCAGTTACTTAAGTTTACAAGAATATCATATGAATCTCAAAACAATATAGTTCAAATGCAAATTTTCAATTCTGAAATATTTGCTATTTTTAAAAGGTTAAGTATAAATAATAAACACATAAAAAGGAAGATATAAAAATATATAGATACCTGTCACAATGCTTAACCACCAAGGCCAATTTAATCCAATATGCATTTGTTCTAAAAGCATCTGTATCAATCCTACAGGAGTCCAATTTGCAAGTCCTAAACTAGCTAATGATGGTTCAACTATATCAGTCACTAATGGTAAATCTTCAGTGAAGGAACTTGCAACATCTGTTAAATCTGTAGATGAAATTGCAGGAGATTCTCCAACATTTTTTATTTCACTAGCAGAAGTAAGGGATGAATTCAATGAGGTAGAAGTTCCCTCTGAAGGATTAGTTATGACAACCTTAAATAAAAGTAAGAAGATTTAAAAATATGAACACAAACAAATGTTTATGAGAGCAATACATTATACAATATCACAAAACATGCTATAGGGGTTGGAAAAAAAATCATAATTTTTTTTAAATAAAATTATTTGATTCTTTTCTGAATTCTAATTTTAAATTTTGTGTTTTTATATTTTTTGCAATATACATAGAATAGTTTGTTATAAGAAGTAACATCTTATCTATCTAGTATATTCTACACACTGATTACCTAAAAAAAATATATATATAAATTTTAATGTAATTACATTCCATTATTTTGTAATTGGACAGTGCAAACTAAATAAGATGTAAATTTAAAGAACAAATTAAATATTCTTTTAATGCAAACTATTTATAAAAAAAAACAAATCCCAATTATTTCAATATTTTTTAAGCATCAAATTATGGATTTGTTTCAATAAAAACACTAGCTTCGATGCTTTATCCACTTCTAATTGATTATGAAGGCTAGAATAAACAATATCAAAAGAAGAAAACTGTCTTTCCATTCCAGCAGGTGAACCCATGGCTGTTATTATTTGGTAGACAAACTGGATTTCAAGTTCTGTAATATTCTCTTTATCTTCCAATACATAAAACAAATTCCACAAGTCATAATTAGACATTGTACCTACCCCTACTACATACTTTCTGATAACAACCCATAAATTCTTGAAAAATCTATCATGCTATCTATTTACACTTATTTACTTATTAGTATTTCTGTGCTGACTGATTCCCAATTCTCCTGTCTTTCCAATATAGGTTGTAAAAGAAGTGAAAAAAAAAATGATTTAATCAATAACTTTTTTTTAAAAAATCAATTGATTTAAATCATGCCAATCCTGATAGATATAATTGTTAAAAACATTAGAATCTAAAGATTTTTAGTCCACCACTTAACAAAATTTATCTTAAAATTATAGCAAAGAGTTAAATCTGAATGGTAGACATTATACAGTACATTTTCCTATGCCAATATCTTTTAATACTTAAGAAATGCTTTGTTAAAATTAACACTCCTCAATTTACTCACTAAGTAAACAGTTAAAAATTATAAATTAAGGATGTAAACAAAGTAATTTAGTAAAATATCTTATCTTGTTTTAATAACCTAGCCTATAAAGAATATTCCTAAAGGAAACTTGACTGTCAATTTTGCATGACTGAATTTTATCCTTGAATAAACAAAAATTAATTTTAATCTTATACTGAAAATTATATACATATGTAGGTAAAAAAAAAAGCTGCAGATAATGTTTGTGATTTAGAATAGTCCATATTTAATTTGCCATGGCTATACTTAACAAAAGTTCACTTTTTAAACACACTAAACTAAACTCCTCGGCACAACAGCCCCTAGGAGCCAGGGCCTACGGTGCCAATCTCTGTTTCCGAGACCAAGGGCACACACCAGAGTAATATAAAGTCCTAGAATATTCAGTCAGGATCCAGAGTTATTGATAAGTATAATTCAGTCATTGAAGAAGCAAGACATCACTCAAAACACACATATCTTGGTCAAGAGACTACATCTGAATATTGAATATTGAGGTCACCAGTGAGTGAGCAAATATTGAACATACATAGCCAAAATATGTTTAATCAGCTCTTTTTTGTTGAGTAAGAAACAAATGCAAGCTGAGGATCTAGAAGAGAACCACACACACACATCACTTTTGGATAGTGCTATGAGAATTAATAAGTATATTTAAAAAATGTAAATCACTAATTTTGTTTTAGTGAAAAAGTTTAGTTACTAAGGGTTTTAGAAAACAGATTATGTTAGGAATTAATAGGGGGGGGATATAATTCATACTTTATTCTGATAACATTACATATATATGCATATATGTACAATATAAATATATAGAAAATAATAAGTTTCACATTCCAGCCTTAGCTTTAAAGGAACAAAATAAAGTTACTATCCACTATTAATACATACTCTAGACCAGGGATGGATAAACTTTTTTGACTGTGGGCCAAAAATAGAAAGAAAATAAGTTTGACGGGCCAAGATAAATTTTTCTAAAATTTTAAAAACGATATAAAAGTACCTAATGGTTTAACACTAGATTGCCAGAGATTTCTTGTATACTTATATTGCCCAAAAACAGTCAAAATGACTGCATTGTGAAAAAATAACAAATATGTAAAGAAATTTGTTTAAAATTAATTTTTAATATTATATAATAAAGGAGGGCGGAAGTAACTACAATTATTCATAAACCCATTTATATGTTATAGAAAAAGTCACAAAATTCTAGGAAATTGTGTCATTATATTTCATAATTGTTTTTCTAACTGAAATTAAAAAACAATCAAAATGACTGCCTTGGGCAATCTAGTGTTAAACACGTTAATGAGATGAATGATATTGTGATTTCATTTTTAAAAGTTCTTTATACTGAGGTTCAAAGTGAGATGTACTGATTTTAAGGAATGATGCTAAGTGCTCATCTGTCAGTCTACTTCTGAAATTATTTTTCTAAGGTTCAAAGTTGAAAACACTTCTTAACATATAAGAAACAAATAGACCGCTGATCTTCTGGGTGTGAGATAATAAATTTGGGATATCATATTTAAGCAAAGTAGAAAAGGAGATGAATATATAATGTATAAATATATATTTCTTTTAATTTGCCTCGAACCGGCAACTTAACTCAGCCAGATAAATGCTTCCTATGGGCAGTAGTTGGCCCGTGGGCCATAGTTCGCCCATCCCTGCTCTAGACACAGTATTTCAAAATGAAAGTAAAATGATAACACGTAAATAGGTACAACTATGTATATTTATTTAAAAGAAAGGCAAAGAAAATGCAGATTTCTCTTTTAACATGGTTTATACTTTATTCTGAAAATAAAAATGCAGGAATTTTGCAGGAAAAAATATTTTTCAGAAGTACTTTTACAAAGAACTCTTTTACTATTATCAAAATTTTTAAAACTTTTTTTTATTTTTTAAACAAGGTTGCTTTTCTAAATACATCTACTTTACAAATAGTTTAAGCAATTTAAATAAAATTTAAAAGTAAACATTTAACAAATTTCTAATAATCAATCTGTAAATTGCAACTAGGGATAAAATGGATATCAAGGGAAAATAGAAAATTCACAATTCAGGAGTTTGAAGGGCTTAACAAATGAATTTCCTTAAAACAGGAGTTTTGAAGGAGCATAAAACCTTGTTCAATAGTGGTGATTTACAGTAATAATAAATAATTTAACCCACTGAACGGACGCGTCGACGGGGGTTCGACAGCGAATTCCTGTTCGAAAATGGACCTGTCGACCCCTTCTCGTTCGCACTCGTATAACTCGTATCGCACACTTTTGAGGAAAAATAATATTGCAAAGCGATAATAAATGAAAGAAACTAATTTTGCGTAACGGAACTCCTTTACCTTACTGGGAAAATAATTTAAAAGTAGCCTGACAACTTTTAAACCGGCAACTCTAGTATGGTACGGTAAGTTCCGTCTGGAATTTACGAAAAGGGTGACTGTTTTGAAAGGGAAAAAGGTGGGGAGGGTGGCCGGTGGATGGGTTAATAATAGGAATGAAAAGAAAGAGATAGAATTTAGTAAGAAAGTCCTAATAGTTTTACTCTCTAAATTTTATTTAATGTTTAAGCCCAAAATTTCAAATTAAAAAATTATTTTAATATTCTATGACCTGCAAGCAATAAGTTCACATTATTATCTTATTTTAGAGCATTTACATATATTATGATATTGTACCAGCATAAAAGTTATAAAATTTATTTTGAGGATAGTGATTTAAAAGAAAACTTAAAATTTTATTTTGTTATTATCTCTCTTACACAGTTCACTGAAACACATTTCAAATTAATACCCAATATGTACAAGTAAATACAACTAAAAGATAGCTATCAGAGTATTTGGAGTTTATTCTCATCCTTCTCCCAAACTACAGATATAACTTTAGAACAGCATTAAATGTTTTATACCATAGTTAAGGCGTAGATTAAGTTTTGTACCTCCCAAGAATTTAAATATTTGTACTAGCAATCTACTAGATATCACACTAAACAATACTTTGTTTAGTAAGTTTATTACTTTGAGACTATAAAAATACAAATAACAAAATTTGATAGGAAGAGATTTACAAATTTCTGTATTTGTTACTTAAAAAATAGAAAGCTGGAAGAAATAGTCTTGATTATTTTTCTCATTTTTTCTTTTATTAAAGCAAATTCTTATTTATTATAACTTTACATAATTCATTTATGACTGAATGAATGAATGAACATTTTAGTATCAGAGAAAAATCTCTACTTACCTGGTATTTTTCACTGCTTCCATCAGTAGACATGAAGTTTACTGAATTGAAATGTAAAGCAGGCTTCCATGCTGGTTTTGAACAATCAGAAAATTTTGATGTCAAAATAGTTGAATACTGACAATTGTTAAAATGAACACATGCTCCCCAAGATGTCTGAAATTTTTAAAAAGTAAAATATTAATAACTCAAACATTAAATATCAGATAATTATACCCTCGAGAAAACATAAAATTTAGAAATTAATTAATGAAACAAATAATAACTACTAAAGGAATATTAGGCTTTTAAATTTTATAACTTAACTGTAAGATTAGTAGTCAGAAATATGCAACATATAACAAAAGATATGTGTGTGTATATAAAAAAATATATATAGGTTCAAAGACTACAAAGGTAAATTTTCTACCACTAGTATGCATTTATACCAGTTTTTTACTTTAGAGAATTGCTCTATCATTAGTACAACAGTGTTGTGTTTTCAGTTGTACATCAGTTATCCAACATGAAGAATTTTTGTTGTTGTTGTTCAAAACTGTCATACAGGGTTCATACAGGCTTTAAAATTGAAATAAAAATTTTTTTACGAACCTTTCTCAGAAAAAAAAATATGATTTACAAAAATGTATACTTTTGATTGCCTGCCTTTATAATTACAAAATTTTACAAAAACTTGCTTCATTTTTTAAATTTCCAAAATCTTTTCTCTTTGCAGAAGTCTGAATATCCAATTTAGTCTAACACTGAAGCAATACTCTAATCAGCCTATAATGTCCTTTTTCTAAAAGCCTTACTTAAAATACAGAAACCACAACTACTAATGCAAGTACTTTTGAAATTCCAAATTACCAATACCTGTACATTGCAATTCTTTTTCTAAATCATTTTAGAAAGCTTCATATAGCCTCTAATTGACACACTAACCCTCTAATGAAGCATGAAAAATTTAAAAAAGAATTAATAATTTGACTTTTTCCTAAAATTTTCTTAAAATATCTTTTGTAATAGTATGTCCTAAATAGGCAGAATTAAAACTGTTATACTGAAACTTCATTTTGAGACAATATAGTTTCTTGGCTTTATTGATGAATTTCAAATTGATTTCTGTTAACCAACTATTAATTTGTTTAAAAATTAAGAGCCCCAACATGAAAATTAAGGCTTTAAGGGTCCTTTTTCAAGGAGCAATTAAGTTTAAGGAAATTTAATACAAAGATGAACCTGATCATATTTCTACAAGTCTCAGAGAAGGAGCTTATCAATGTTATAGCAGACAAAGTGAAAGGATTGGCCAATCGATAAAAATAATTCCAAAGAAATAATAGATTTTACTTAAATGTATAAGTGCTTAATTTTGTGACTTTTCCTCTTTTGTGCTTATATATACATTTTTTTTATTGACTGTTAACTAATAAAACATTTTTAGTGGGATATTATTTGCTAAACAAATGTTATTCATTATCCTCCCTTAATGGCAAGTTGCAATTCATATATAAGAACTAAAATTCCTTTGTTTTATGTGCAATACTGTTACAATTTTGAAACTTTTATGAGCAAGTTTCAGATTAGCATATAAATAAAACTTAGTAATTGCAAATCTTGATTATGTACTATATTACGGCAAAGAATCCTTGCACTTAGCAAAAAACAGTAAATTAACATTTTGTAAAATTAATTGAAAGTTGTTTTCTGAAAACTACACATTATCAAATTGTGACGATTTTCTTCTAAAGAAGGGAGATGATAGCCTTTTTCTTTTTCCTACTTCAGGAACCCTATATTTTTAAAGCAGTTCAGATTTAAAACAAAAATTGCAATTTAAAAGTAATGTTTATGATAAAAATGTATAATGTCAATGCATTTTACGGATTGGAGTACAGGCTTTAATATGATTACCCTACTACTCTTGCCTTATTGAACTTCATATAAGATACACATTATATTCCGTATTTACAACCGTATTACCGTAGAATAAAAAGAAAACAAGGTTTAATGTACAGCAAAGCCACCAATGAGTTTATCGACAACGAGATTTCATTTCAGATCATGAAACATGAAAACAATGTTTATGATGCAAATTAATACAGATCCACAAAAAATACCCTTACTTTAAAAATTGTTATTTAGAAATTTAATTTTATAATTTCAATAATTAATTAAGACAACATGGAATTATTTTTTTTTTAAGATACACTTTATATAAGCCGGTAGTTAACTAAATTACTCACTTTATTAATCTTGTTCAGAGTAAGGGGAATTCTTTTACTTTGAGAATATTTAATAACTTTTAAGCTACGGCCTATTAAGCCACTAGATTGTGGTAACATTTTACTGTAAATCATAGCTGTAATACTCTTATTCTCTACATATTTTGAGTCTATCCACACATGTTAAGGTCATAACAACAATATTATGTTGCCACACAAGCTGTTGAAAATTAGCTAACTTCTAAACAATATTATAATATTTGATTAAATTTGGCGATTTTATTAATACTACTTTTCTAACTCGCAATTAATGTTTTATTTTTTTCTTGAATAATATGGATCAAAATTACATATCAGAATATCTTCGATTCTTTAGATGAAGAGAATCGAAACCGAATTGATTAAAATGAAATTCGAATATTTTAAAAATAAAATAGCGGGGATTTAATTTTGTATATGACGTCTAGTTTATAAATTCGAAGTGTTAATGAGAATTTCTTAAATTTGTCTTAAAGGAAATTTAGGAAACGAAAGTTCTTATGATGGGAAATTTTCCTAGCGTCTTTGCTAAGAACTCCTTTTTATACGGATATTCAGGTTGTTTATATACGGATATAAAAATATTTTATTTAATAGAGAGCTTTTTATTTATGAAAGTCTATATTTTATGAGTTTTTTAAATGATGTTTTGTTTAGTATTTTCATCATTTTTAAGCTTCATAGTAAAGCATTAATGTATGACAACAGAAGGAATTTTAGATATCCTTTCTAATTTTTGTTCACTTTTGTGTGCTGTTATCCGCATAGTAATTTATTTGGGTTCACTTAAGAATTGGGTACAAGCTGATAACTTCAGAAATTTCAGAACTTGGCTTTTATTTTCGTTTCCCGAGCTGTATGCAAGTACATTCTTCTAGGAAACTGACATTAGATGGGTAGATTTAAATAGATAAATAATTTGGTTCATCATCTATAAAAGTAATTTTTTTAATGTCTGTTTTTTTCACTGGTTATCTTCCTCATTAGACTTTATTTTGTTTCACCCAAATAAACATCACGAGAATCTGGTATAATATTCTGTTGTGCATCCCACAATTGATAGCCCACTTTAGCATAATCCAACCATTCTCATAGCTTTAACTTTTACTTTCAATTTATCTCCTTTATTTTTTTGTTTGTTTTGGAGCTCTACGATCTACTGTTTTGCACATAAGGGCTAACTCTTTGATTTAAATTAAATTTCCAAACTATGCTTCCATAAATTTACAATTTTGACAGATCATTCTTTCCATACCAAATCTTTTCAATTGTTCCAATGTTGTTCCAATTTCAATTGTTCCAATTTCAAAATCTTTTCAATTTTTTCCAACAGGCAGCTCATTAGAGTTATTATTTAATTCATAAGCAGAAGCTCTGACTCTCACTCCATAAATATTTTGGTAAATTAGTCTCAAGTAATTTCATTCATACTTTGTCTCGGGGAGTTCTACACTTCAACTTGTTATTTTATTGCGGTGTGTAAGGCAGTCTATATTAAGTTATATCACTCTTTTTCTTAAATAGGATCTGAAAAAATTGGAAGAAAATTCACCTCAATTGTCCATTCCTATGCAGGATACTTTTGTCCCCAAAGTAGTATTTATTTCTTTAATATAAGATTAAATTTTGCTCAGCCTTAATTTTCATTTCTAACAAATAAACCATAGTAAAGTAAGAGAAATCATCAATTACTATTTGATAATATCTATCTTTGTTTATATATATTGTATATATTTTGATATTGGCGTTATTGGTCCACAAATGTCTGAGACTGTAAGTTCACCAATTCGCTTAGTTAATTTTTCATGGGTTTTTAATGGTAAACAAGTTGCTTTCCCTTCTATATGTATTTCACATTTTTCTTTGCTCACTGGACCGAACGATGGCTGATTGGTTAGTGTGCTAGCCTTCGGTACTAGAGTTCGTGGGTTCGAATCCCATAGTGACATGGATGTTCGTAGCTGTTCGGAATCGGCTTTAAGCTGTAAGTCCCGGTCTCATTAGCCCTTGTGTTGCAAGAAGTAGACTGTAGCACTCCAAACCAAACCAATCTTTGCTCACTGGAAGGCTTTTGAATTTTTATACTTTTTCTGTTTGCATGGCCTAACCATTGATGTCACAGTTCAGCAGATTATACTTCAACCTTGTATTAGATTAATTCATAAACTTAGCACATACAAATTATCCATATGATTTGCTTGTAACAAAATTCATCCTTTTAATAGTTTCTGCCTCCATTTATTTATATTCACAGTAAATCCTTTTCAACTGTCTTTTGTAGTGATAGAAGATTATATCTCAAATTTTCAACAATCAGTGCTTTAAAACTTTGTATACCCTGGAAAAAATATGTAAAATTTATTCTCTTTATAGCTGTGAAGGCTGATGATGAACATCAGCTACTATAACTTTTCTGGCTTTCGTAACTCAAACTTTCTGAATAAATTTAAATTTCAACAAGGTGATCTGGTATACTAGAATCTAACTGTGTTGGTTTGACTTATTTTAGGGCATTTAAAAACCTTCAGGTTTTCCAATGGTACTTGAAATTTCTCTGTTTGCACCAAGTGTAATATTGAAGAGGCCACTGCATAACACCTGATCAACTATTGACTTGGTCTGCAGGGCTGTTGTGGAGACTTACTTTCATCTTGTACTTAAAGTGAGCAATCTCATGGATCTGATTTAATTCAGATCAGAGGGATAAGAAAGAAGAAGAGGAAGAATCTAACGCAATTATGTCCTCAGCCTTAATTGTACCATCACTTGATTTTATAAATAAAAATGTAGGAGCTTCAGCTCTATCTTTACTGTTACTTTTCTGTTGTGCACCCTTTGATGTCCTGTGATAATATCCTCTGCTAAGAAGCCGAACAATGGCTGATTGGTTAGGATGCTGGCCTTCGGTACCAGAATTCGTGGGTTCGAATCCCACAGTGGCATGGATGTTCGTAGCCATTCAGAATTAGATTTAAACTGTAGGTCCCAGTCTCATTAACCCTTGTGTTACAAAAAAGTAGACCGTAGCACTCCAAACCAAACCAAACCAAACCTCTGCTAAGATTATTTCTGTTTATACAGTGATATGCCATATGTCCAGGTTTTTGGCATCTATAACATGTACTAGCCTTAAAAGCAATTTTGCTTGATGCTTTTTCATTTAAATTTCTTTCAAAGAGTTATTTCTTTCTCTAACAATTTTGACTTTACAAAATCTATCTCACATTTTCCTGCATAGTCTCTATTGCTGTTCATACTGTACTTTTTATTTTATTCTATTAGCATATTACTAATATTACTGTGTTAATTAATTTTTGCATATTAACATTCATATTGTTTTATCAAACAGTCAAATTGTATAAGGTAATCTTCTAATTTTTCACTTTCTCTACATAAAAATTAATTTTCTACTTAAATGTAATTTGGATAACACTCATTTTCTGTGGAAAAGTTTCTTTAAAACTTCTATCATTTCATATGTCCCTTTCATTTTTCATTCACAATAAAGAAAAAATAGCTCTAAAAGGAGAAACTTGGAAGGCTTTAAATATATTAGACTGTCATTGTTAAAAATTTGATTGTCCTTTTAAGTGAATTTAGAAGGAGTTATTTTACACAGATATAATTTATCACATAATTATTATATAATGCCTCAGATATTAAACAAAAAGATTTTAACATAATATCATAAAACAAACTTATATCTAACCACATTAGAAGCATAAAGAGAAAACTTACATCCATCTCCTTCTCTTGCAATATTATCATTTTTCTTAAAAGTATTTTTTTTTCCACTTAGATGTAATTGGAACTGCAAGTTCCAATTTTTTTTGTTGATATTTTAAGAATGCAATACATTTGTATGTATTCACAAAAGGACAAGGTGCAAAAACATGTTAAATGATTGCAAATTTCACAGGGCTTGCCCATCTGGCTAACATGAATTCCTCAATATACATTGAATACTTAATAATGACATACATTGAATACTGATAAAGTATTAAACAGACAAGTTAGTTTGTGTAATGTTATGCATTTATATTACTGATGTTCTTGGTAAGTTTCATGTTGCGAAGAACAAACTCAGTACTGATCACCAGCGATTCCCATGGCATTCACATGTTAATATAAGCATAATAGTAAAAGACAATTTTCTATGAATATGAAACACCTATTAAATACAATCTATTTAAAATAAGGTTGTTTCAATTTCTTTAAATTGACAGTAATATACATTGCACAAATTGCGTTTTTGTCAATATGTTAATCACAGCAAAATGGAATGTAAAATATTTCACAAGTTTATTCTGAATATGTATGAGTTTGTAAAAATAAAAGCTGCAGGTGAAAGTACATACTAGTAAATTATAGTTACTTCAGACACTCAAACAAAACTAATCTTTTGAAAAGACACAACATAGAAATTATTGATTTGTCTATTAAATCTGTTTTAACTGCACCAAAATTAGCACTAGAATTACTTAAGTGATTATCTTTAAGTTATAAAAGTTGGGTTAAATTAATCTTTTTCCCAACATACTTTTAAACAATATTAAGTTATAAAAAATACTTATACCTGTATTATTATTGTATACTTGCATTTTAATCTTACTGTTTTATCAGTTTTAATTAATATTTTTTTAAATTGGTGATCAAATAAATTAAATTTGAAATTGAATGTTTTGTTATTATTTAAATGTTTCCATTTTACATTAATAAATATTTAGTAATTATTATTCAGCATTTAAGAAGCATAAACTAAAGATATGTATTTAGTACTATTACTTGCGTTTAATGTTATTCAAAAAATAAAATTAAAAGTGGGTAAGTGTACAAACTTTGGTAGCAAACTAGACAGCTGTTCAAATTATGTGTGTCACAGAGATGTATTTATTTTAAGTATTATTTATTCTTTAAAAGTAAAAATGAATAGTGATATTTATAAATTCTTTTTTAGTTATTAGCAAAAAATCAAAATGGGTCCTAGCTTATATCATTCTCCTGTTTCGTAAGAGAAAGTCAAGAATATATAAATATGATATGAATATTAGTTTTGAACCCGTTAAAGCTGGATTTTTCATACCACAAGATGAATGGAATTTAGAATGCCTTTCGATAGATAAAGTTTGTAGTGAATGAGCTTTATATTATTATCAGTTCTAAAATTTGTTCTAGTTTCATTTTTTTCTGCTTATTTGAAACAAATAATTTTATTCATATATTATTTTGATAATATAGTACAATTTGGATAATTCTAAACTGAAAGGGCCTCTGGAAAAATTAAGATTACCCAAAATTTCAAATTAAAAAAGTTACATTGTTTAATTTTAATTTCAGGTCTACTGACACTTGAAAAGATTATTCTGTCAATAAATACAGAAACATCACATGAAAATTTTAAACACTATATGTGTATATATATATATATATATATATATGTCAGGTCTAAAAAAGGGGTAGTTGAAAATTACGTGAATTATAAGCGATTTTAAAAAGGGAGCTCTTTTATAATAATAAAATAAATGAAAAAGATCCACTCTCACATAAACTTTTGGGATCATCTGGTCAGGTGGAAAGATATTTAAAGAATTTGATGATTAAGCGAACTGATATGAGTCAGTTAGCACGTGGACATGGAGCTGTCAACACACTCTACGCATGTTTCTGCTATGAACAAATGAAAATGGCACAAGTTTTACTTTTAAATGAAACAATGACTTAATAAATTTATTATTATCAAGAAAGACTGTTTTCCATTTACCTTAACACTGGACCATGTCATATATATATATATATATATATATATTTGCATTATGTAAACTGTAGTACAAATAACATTGAATGCATAAAAATTAGTTTTACAAACAATATGCATTGTCTGATTGTTTTGTAGTAATAGGTTAAAATTATTAAGCATGTTTAAAGAACAGCTTCACTTACGTTTTAGGTGGGTTTGTCCGACAAAATTTTTTCATTGAATGTCAGGTCCAGGTTTTTATCCCATACATCCAGGGGAGCATTTTATTCCATGAACTCTTCTAGGTCAATTTTATTGGTAAATCGAAAGCAATTTGCTAATGTTGGTTTTATTACTTGAAACTATGCACTATGAAGTAGTGAACTACAAGAGAGTATTCTTGTCTTCTTAATGATAAAAAAATAAAAAATCTTTAGAAATTGAAAAAAATTTATAAAAAACTTTAAATTTAGGAAGTTCAACTTTTAATTATCCATTATTTTTTCAACATTGATTTAATGAGAAGCTCAAGGGACTAAAAGAAATCAATGAATGGATGATTATTTCAAATTAGAGATGTTTGTTTTTATCCAAGTTGCACTGTATTTTATTTTGTAGTTGCTAATTGAAATAATATTGTATATTGTATCACAAATTGTAAAATATTGAGTTTATGTACTGTATATACAACACTGTACATTAGTAAGTTGGATTTAAGTTTTTAAAGAGAAATATTATGTATATAATGGTATACCTAGATTTTTATGCTTTATATCCAATTCTGTTAATGTTTTATCAGTGTAATAAAACTATAATGCTAAAAGTTATTTTGCTTACATTTATAAATGTCCAGTAAATAATTGTAAAATAAAAAAAAAATAGGTGAGAGCTTAATGCATAATGTAACTGCATCCAGAGTATAGCAATCAGTACAAAACTTGCTTTTTATCTGATGCCAATTCAGAAAATATTTGCTTTGTTTTTGAAAAGTCTGTTTTTGAAAAATTAAACAAAAGATAGATAATAATTAAATCATGAGGAAAGGAATTCATAGGAGTGATAAAACTGTATCTGTTTCACTTACAATTAAAAATAAAACTTTTACTGAAAAGGGCATAGGAAAGAGAAGTTTAAGGGTTTTTTCATTTAACCTTAAAGGTTTTACATACATAACCTTAAAGATTAAAGAATAAGTCCTTTGTAAAGTAATCAAACGTATAGTCAGTTTTACAGTTTGATTCTTGAGAGGACCAAAGAATGTGGGTTATTGTTTAATACCTATAATACAGAAATAAGTTAATTACTTAGTAGATTAAAAAAAAGCAAAAGTGTAGAATTTTAAACAGAACTACAACTTATGTTCTTGCTATTTTGAAATCGGTTACTATTTCTGTTTCATTGTTTTTATAGGAAAACTTTTAATAGAAAAAGTAAATATGCACTGATATCAATGCATTTTCCTTTTAAGAAATAAAACTGGATATCAAGCCTTATTTTTAAAAATGAAAAATAAGAGGCACATTTTTAGTATTACATTTAATATTGATAAAATATTTATTCTGCAATAAATTAGTAGTCTTATTAAACATTGCATAAAATAAATGTATTTTTTCTTGGAATTTTGTGAAATTCTGAGGATTTATTTTGTCTCCATATGTAATGCTTTTCATCACTTCAATGTAAATTGAATATGCAATATTATGTGAAAAGTACTCATTTATGTTTCAAAGGATTATAAGAAAATGTCAATTATTTATCAGAATGTAAAATTTTGCTTATATAATATATAAAATCAAACTCATCCAAAATATTATATTCAGAATTTAAAAACTTTACTCATTAAGAATTTTACCAATTTTACTCATTATTCTAATGTTTTATTTTGTTTAAACTAGGAAAATGATGAAATGTTATGTGTTGGAGTAAATTCAGATGGAACCTGCTTAGTAGTACAGATTGCAAGGGAATCTGTTTATGATTCCCCTACTCTATTTTTGAAAATAAATGGACATACATATACATTACCTGTAACATTAAACTATTTAAGGGCAGGTGACAGAAAAACATTTGGTAATAACAGGCTTTATATGCAATGCATAGCACCTTTCAGAAGGTGGAAGATATTTTTCAATGGTTTGCTTAGGTATATATGTCTTAACTTTATACAGTAATTATAAAGATTTAGGTTTTATAACAGACATAACTGTACTAATGTGTTTGTTATATGTACAAGTTGAACTTAATTTTGGAAATGAATTAATAAAAATACCTTTGAGTTTAGGTAATCAAAATATTTTAAGGCTATTATACTAAAATAAGTCATTTGCTGTTTTTTTTCATTTCTTAATTATTTTAAAGTTTATTTCTTCTAAAGATTAAAAGAAATCTAAAGAGGTCTTACTCAAAATGTATATTCTTATTGCACTTTAGTGAATACCCTATAATTACAAATTATAAAAAATTGCCTCTTTACATACAGTTTACTATTTATAGTTTTTTATTGTCTACTATTATAAAAATAGTAATTTCCAAAAATGTTCTAAGACAGTCATATAGTACATTCTTAAATTTGTCATGTTTTGCTAGACTTACATAAATTTTAAACCTTTCTAAAGCTATATAGCTATACCACCAAACTCACCATTCTTAAATGCCCATAATAAGGTATTTTACTACCTCTCATTAAATCTACCATTTGTTAATAATTCCAGAAATAACAAAGAAACTTATTAATCAATTTGAGCTCATAACATGGTTTTAATAATTAAGGTTAGTTTTGGATAAAGAAAAGAAAACAGCCAATTTCTTCTGCACATAACCTTTTGATAATTTGATTCACTTTCATTCATTTGATACAGATTCTTTTTTGGATTATTAGCAAAATATGCTTTATAAACATTATACAGCACATCATTAAAAGAAATAAGAATCATGAAATGTCCAACATTTTAATAACACCTAATGGTCAACAGTAAGCATACTTTCTACCAAAAAAGCAGCTAAATTAGCTTAAAGATCTAAATGAATTCTTTCAAAAAGTATTTTAGTATTTTATTGCTAGCAAAATATAGTTAAATAGAGCAAAATATTAAGTTTATAAAACATAATTTTTTCCAGAAGAAATGCTGCATTAATGTAAGAGGTAAACTTAAGATAAAAGGTGTGAAAAATACTATAACAACATAGTAATGTTACATTGTACATAGCATTGCCATGAAATCACAGTTACAAAATCCTAGCCTAATCAAGTGTTGCTACTCTACTTTCAATTCATCCAGCATGGTTTTACTAACAGGGTCCCCAGAAACCTGGAAAGTCAAATGGAAAATGGTGATAGAAAATATAGAATATTTATCAAACGTCATGGAAATTGATAAATATGTTTTAAAAGTCAGGGAAAAGGATCTGGATTTATTTTTTCTAATCTGCTTGCTATACATTTATTTCATGTTAATTTTATAAAAAACACTCTAAAAAGTTATTAGAATATACTACTTTTAAGTTAACAATGCTTTTAAATCAATAATTTTGCTAATGCTGATAACTATTACTACTTTTAAAGTTAATTACATCTGACCTAATATTGCATGCCATTTGGTTAGGGAACATTGTGAGTTTTGGTTAGGAAAAGTCAGTGAATTTTTCAGACAAGTTTTGCTGGAAACCTTGCTAAGCTTAAAACTAGCAGTATGGTTTCTATGTCATTTTCAGATTTTTTTTTCTCCTTATTTAAAAACTATCCAAAATGCATTTTGCCACACAATGGATGAATGGTATGGTGTTGCTACCTTTAGGTACTGTAGGCTAAGGTTTCAAATCTTGCCTCTGGGATGGATGTTTGTAGCTGTTCAGAATTGGCTTTAAGTAATTGTCTGTGTTTTTAGCTCTCATGTTACAAAAAAGAAATCAGAGTGCTCTAAATCAAACTAATCCAACGACAAATACTTATACTGAAGGATCTGTAGCAGACAATATGCTCACAATTCAAACTGACTTGAATACTGTTTTAAATATGGGATGAATACAACTGTTCTGAGATCTCATTTAGGGTGAATAATATACTAATTGTCCATAAACATTGCTTTAGAAATGCCATACTTGCTGAAAGTTTAATGTGTGAATTGTCATGTAGCCCTCATTTAAATTTAGGTATATATTTAATGTGTGAATTGTGTTTAATATGTGAATTGTCATGTAGCCCTCATTTAAATTTAGGTATATACCTATTATCCAAATTATAGCAGTATTTATTTTTGTTAGTCACAAAGACTAAATATTATTTGGGTTTCATTGTATAAAATATTTTAGTACTAAATTCAATCACAGGTTCTGAGAGACTACAGACTTAAAATAAAATATAAACTAATAAACTAAATTAAGAGTGACTGAAATCAGCTTTAAAGTAAAAATAAGTAAATTTATTACAATTATATATACATTACTAATATACAAAACTTTGATTAAGTTTCATAAGATGTACTTTTTCAACAGGATCAATTTAGGTGCCACACTAAGATTTCAATAATAATTTCCTATCACTTAGATAACTATATATAAGAGAGAGGACCTAATCCAAATTTCAAAGTATTTATAATCAGTACCTTTGTGGGTCTATATGGTGTGCCAAGGTGGTACTCCAATTGGACACTTGTGAAAGGACAGATACTCTGCGTATTATCTCAATTGGTGGGATGAGAACACAGACTCCAGTCTCACTACTGGTTTGGGGCCTTCTAAATAACAATGGGGTGATTTTGAAAAGCGGATGAGCTGGTAACTTCTGGTTGTTGAGAGATGTCAAGGTATTTCTTGGGTCCAACTTCTTTGATCCCCATACTCTGTCCTCGAGTCCTGAACACTTCCCGTTGAACTCTTGACCTCCGAACTCTGACAGTCGGACTTCTCTACTCTACTCTACTCTACTTGACTCCAAACACCCTCTCCTTGACTTTTCTTTATTTTATTTTTCATCAGTGTCCATTCTTATCTCTCTTTGTCCAATCAGGAGAGCTGTAAAAGTCCAGTTGGTCTCTTTTACCCCGCCTTGAAACCGCAAATGTGGAAAAACCTTATCCCTTCAAATTGGGAACTGTCCCTTAGGGACTCATAAATAACTCCAGAAAGGTACATTCTTATTTAGTGTCATGCACGGAGATGTGATTCTAATCTGTGACTGGGATCAGAATCCTGCCCGAGGATCCTGAACACAGCGTTGAAATAATTTTTATTGGCCCTCTTCTCTTTTACAAAAGATGTGATAAGGTCAGATTTAGATCCCAAGCATTTTACTTCTCATATTAATTAATCATTTATATTACTGATCTAAATCGCCTCATCACATAAATATCACATCATTATTTTCAGAAATTATGGTAATTATTTTCACTTCCTACTGGATGGTACTTCATTTGGATATTTATCTAGATAAGCATTTCCATAAACTGTGAGTCACAGCACAGTAGTGGGTTACAAGTGGATTTTTATTGTTTCACAATAAAATTGTGATCATGTATCTGCTGAATTGAAATAAAGATTAAAATATTTTTTATTTAAATGTTCTTTTCTTGTAATTTAAATATCTCTGACAAATTCTATGTCAAAGATAAACTGATTGGCTATCAATTCAGGTTTTTTTCAACTGAGCCACAATATTTGAAAGTTTGAGATCTTCTGCTCTAGATTATAAGTTTTTTAATAAAATAATTTCAATTGTTTCTTTTGTTACTTTAAATGAAATGAACTTGGTTATTAAATTTAAATATAACTTTTTTATCATTTAATTTGTGAATTCTTATAGCAGTTTAAAGCATTTTTTCATGTGTCACATTAAAATTAGTATTTCTTAATTTTTAAATTTTGTTTAAATTTTTTCTGATTACTATGTTTTTCTTTTTGTAGAGAAATGTATCATGGCAGTGAAAAGGATCAATATGTTCATGTTAGGTTCTCTTTTATGTGAGTTTTTACATTTAAAAATACATTTTTTTAAGAGTAACTTTTATATGATTTGATATATATATATACATTAAAACCTTATTAAGTTGACACCGGGATAAGTTGCCACTCCGTTTAAGTTGTTATTCTTTGGTTTTAACAAGATTTCATACACAATAATGTAAAATAACTGACCTTTACTGGTCACCAAATTTAATTTTACTCTGCATAACTTGTTACCCTAAAAATAGCCAAAAGTACTTTCCTTCTGCCTTTTGCTTGCCATCATGTTGTTTTTTAGCCCTACCCTTTAACTTAAGCTAAGTTTTTATAGGGAATTTTTAATAAGTTTTATTAAGTTGACACCAGGATAAGTTGCCACTCCGTTTAAGTTGTTATCCTTTGGTTTTAACAAGATTTCATACACAATAATGTAAAATAACTGACCTTTACTGGTCACCAAATTTAATTTTACTCTGCATAACTTGTTACCCTAAAAATAGCCAAAAGTACTTTCCTTCTGCCTTTTGCTTGCCATCATGTTGTTTTTTAGCCCTACCCTTTAACTTAAGCTAAGTTTTTATAGGGAATTTTCGACAAAGCTTGTCACTTCATTGTTGATAACTGTACCTTCCACAATAAATCCAAAAATTCAAAAATGATCAAAATTTTTTTTCTTCTTCCAAATGTATCTGCTATCAAGGGATAATTCATGACATTAAACAATAGTGCAAAAAAATGTACTTCTAAAGAACCTTAAAATAGAATTGAATAGGAATGAAAAGTTAGAAGTTTCAGTTTTAGATGCAATTAACTGGGGTGCAGCATCAATGACAATGGATTTGTCAACAGGGATGACAACATCACAGTCTGCCCTTCATCAATCAACATTGTTGGATTATTTTAACAAACCAAAGTATAAAATGTGTTTTTTAACATTTTTTTGCATATATTGATTTCTGAAAATGTTATTTTTCTCACCAAATCCCTAAGCAATTTAGAAAATATTTCAATGTTTTTGGTTTTTTCCTTGAAAATTCCCACTTTCGTAAATCGTTAATCCACTTAAGTCATAAAAAATGTTTGGTCTTTTGAGTAACAACTTAATGAAATTTTACTGTATATATATTTACATATATACTGTGTATTTCTGTGTTTAAGTCAATTTAATAAAGTTTTTAGGACTTTTTATAGAGCTAAAGTGTGGTGATCTGCTTATATATAGATCCATGGAACAGATGTACAATGAATTTTTTGTTGCCGACATTTATGACGTTGGTAATTCTAAAAGTTGTCAAAATTAACAAAATTAGATGCAGCATTAAAAAAGAACAACACAAAAATGCATAAAATAGCACAAAGATAAACAAATTTAAAAGAATTTTAATTCAGAAAAACATAAAAATTAAAAAATATGAGTCATATCTGTGCTATAATAAACTAAGATAGGGGTAAAAAGTCAAAATTTTGAAAATGCATCAAGTGAACCTATATCAAATCTATAGCAATCAGCTGATTTCATAAAAAGTACTACTACATAAGCTGGAAGCAAATGATAAATCACTAAAAATATCATTATCATTTTTTTTTGTTCAATTTTTGTTTTTTAAATTCATTAAAAATTGGTAGCTTCAGATATTATTACTAGGGTTTAGACTGTTGTCATTGGCATCTAATAAACAAAAATATTATTACTGCACATGGTCCTCTGATGCAGTTCTCTCCCTGGGTCCTAATTAAAACAGTACTCAAGAAAAGTCTGCTTAAAATTATGAAATTAGTAAAGAATGCATAAAACATTTAATAATTTTTAAACATGGAATTGCTTAAAAATTAAAAATTGTCTTTCTTCACTACTGTTGAAATGTGCTAAGAAATGTCCTTATATTTATTTGGAGGTGAAGCCCATCCTCTACCTTTGTACAATTTTCAAACTGTGGTGAAAATTGGTTTAGCACTTTATTTTACATTGATTTAACCGGAAAATTTTTAACCATTTAATTTGCTTAGTGACATATTTTAATGTTAGGGAGAATTTTATTTATTTTTTCTTATATACATGTTTTTAATTGTATTTTATTCTACAAAAGATACATGCCTGGCTTACATAAAGGGCTTATATTTGAATATATAGTGTATATACACACACACACACATTCAAATTCCAGTTTTGCACCATTCCAATATAGTACCACCCATAATATAGTGCCATATGTGTGTGTGAACAAATATTCTCTGCAGGATTTACAATATTAAAAATCTGTTAAAGTGCAAATCAATCTAGTGTCAACTAATAATTTCCGGCCAGCAACAGTGAATTTTACATTTTTTAAAAAATTTCTATCTTTTTTTTTTTTTAAATATTTTTTTCTCCCCTTTTGAATAATTTTTGTCTCAGTAGTGTACTGTATTTTTTCTGTATGCCTTTTTCAAACTAAATTGTGTTGGTAAGCAGATTTTTAATATCCATTCATGGTGACCATCACATAAAGAAACAATATTACAGTTTTCCAAGAGATGATGAATTGTCATTAATGATCAAAAGACTGATTCATCTGAAGGTAAAATAGAAATAAAATTGGAGAAAATAAAAGTTTACCTTAAAATCTATATTTATAGGCAGTGATAATATGAGGAAAAAAAATTTTTTTACCCCAAAGAAATATTGAAAATTAAATTTTATTAAAGATCTGGATATGTTATGTAGTTTATGTAAATATCTAATTATTTTTGTCTGAAGTAACAAGAGGTGACTATGTATTAATTCAGTTTTAACAATATGTATAGGACTATAATTTGATATATTGCTAAGCTTGTGATACCACACTACTCAATGTAAACTTAATAGGCACTTCAAGGTCACTGATTTTTCCCGGATGACCAATTGTAACTATGGTAACGACATTGGGGAATGACTTTACTCTTTTTTCCCACTGTGTTAAGGGGTGTCATGCATCGTGTGGGCTCTCCGTGCATGATGAAAGTATGTGTATTTAGACTACACTTTGAAGAATACTTAATACTTTACACAAAAATTTATGAGTAATTTCAGACCTGTTTCTAAGTTCATAAATTTAAGATATAATCCCATTTCATAAAATTACAAAAGGATTTAAAATTGTATGTTATATTCTAATCTGTAAAATTAAAAAAAATTCTACTGAAAAAGTAAATCTTTTTTTTTTTTTTTTTTTAATTTTAATGAGTAATTAGTTATAATTTCTCCCTATTTTTCTTTATATTTGTATGATTCATTTAATCTAAATATCAAAAGTATTTCTTAATAATTTATTTAAGAGAATGTAGTTCTGAAATTCCTTAAATTTTAGTTGTATGTTAATAAGTATATTATGAAGTTATGTGGACCATAGTAAACTTTATATTCCAAAATTGTACTGTATTAATTATTTTATGATTTTACAAGAATTGAAAGAGGTCTTAATGCAATAACAATATTTTGTATAATTTTATTACGTATTTAAAGATTTATGGTCTGTTGACACATTTTAGAAGGTGAAAATTTCTTTAGAAGGTAGAGATTCCCTAATGTTTTAGTAAGAATTCTAAATTAAAATGAATTTTTGTATTTTTACAAGAACATCTGTGATTTATTATAAACTTTTTATAAATATTGTGAAACTTTCCTTTATGTAAATAGTTTTTATGCACAACTGAAAATTTTGACTTTGTTAAAAAACTGTAGTTAAAAAATTTATTTAAAAAAGCTTTAAAAACTAAATAAAAAATATTTCCTGTTTTTTAGTTAAATGGCATTTTAAAGGCAGAAAAGGTGACTCTTTTGCTGAAATCATCTAATTCTGTTACACGCCTTTTATGTGAAAAAAATTTTTTTTAACATTGTTGCAGTTCTGGATCAGCACAAGTTGCTTGTTGAGTTTGCAAAAACAATTCCAAAACTGTAGAAACTGGATTGGATTCAACAAGACCTTTCAAGTACCTGTATACGTAAAATATCAGTATTATGGGCTGTTTTCTAACATCAAAACTAGCCATTACAGTAAATATTTTATGAAGTAAAAAAATCTGTAAATAAATATGAAGCAAAATTTAAATGAAACAATGAATTAAAAGATAAAAAGTGAGAGGGTAATATCAGATAAGCGCAAAATAAATATCTACGAGAAGAAAGAAAAGCAAGTTGTCGGAACATATTGGAATCAAATCCTCAAATGAAGTGCTGAAAATAAGTGTGAATGTGCTTCTTGGTTGCTACCATAGTAACCGATGGCTGGGGAAACGAGAAAGTGTGACCTTGAAGTGCCAATAGATTTTACATGGACTGTAGTATGGAAATATATTGTAGCACTATATAGTTATTTAACTGCATATGTTATACAATTCTTAGTAGTGTTTTATAATTTTAAAAAGAATTTATAATAAATTAAATAAAAAAGTGAGATTAATTTGAACTTTGTTTTTAGCATGCTTATTTTATCATTATATCCTGTTCTATCATATTTTTAATACTGTTCTTCACAAGTCTTATCTTCAGTCAGCGATATTGTGGTATTTTATATTAAACAATACATTCAGTGTTTGAGTTTTAGTATGTTTAGTTCAATTTAATTTATAGTTTTAAGTGTAGAAATAGTTCATATTCATAAAGAAATGTTCTGATTCTTTTTTCTTCTTTTTCTTAAAAAAACAAACAAACAGTGCTTAATTTCTGTTATCTAGAAATAACAAACATATAAAATTAGGTAATTTTTATCATTCTTATTTAGTTGGGTTGCATCATCTGGAGTGTTTGATTTAACATCAGATTATTCTATAGCTAACATGGCTGACATACTATCCAAGGTAAAATGGGATTCTTTGAAGCCTCCATTTGATAGGTAATTTTATTAGTTATTTTATTTTTATTAGTATTATATTAGTTGAGTGCTGTTGGATTATAATTTTTCATTTCCATGTTTATAACTAATGTTTATAACTATTAAAGTTACTAATGTAATAATTTTAACTTTCAGGATAGTAAATATTAGTATGATTATTTTATAATATTTACTTATCCTGTATTTTTAATCCTTACTATTAAAAGGATTATTTTTTAATTTCTTTCTAATATTTCTAATATTTTATTATAAATATTTGAAAGTTTGGATATTTATATAGTCAAATTTCAATTTAGTGTCACTCTATTCTGATATCAGTTTGCATATGTATACCGAATTATTCAAAATGAATCATCTGATTTTAAAATGGTATATTTTCATGAATAAATGACACATATTGATAAGTAATACATAAATTCAAGGGAAATATATATATATTTTACAAGTGTTCGATTTAACTTCTTTTAGCTACACACATAGCTGCCAACACTCCAATTTTTAAATTTTAATAATTTTTCCAGCATGTAATTTTAAAGAATTAACCATGTATTATATAAAGATACATCCAGCATAATCCTCAATATTATGATGATTCTAAAATTCTTAAAACATATTTACATATCTACATGTACACACAAGCTAGTATATACATAAGTATATTATTATTGAGTATTATATTACTTATATTATTTATTAACACTTATATAAATAAAAATGTGTGTATATATATGTATGAATATATACATATATACATAAATGCAGCTGACATCTTTAACATGACACTAAATAAAAGGCAGTACAAGTGACAGTTGGAAGAATCCCTACTTTGTACATAAATAAAGTATTTATTAAAGGAATAGTAAATGGAGAGGCACAACATGCAATTTATGTTTTAGAATTCCTACTTTTAATTGATTATATATATAGCTGATTTAGCCTGTGTAAAAAATATTTTATAAATTTTTTGCTTATAACCTTAATTTTTTCATTACTTTCGATAAATAATTCTTTTAACCTAGAATCTGATAGTATATCATAATTTTTTTTAACTTGACTAAAACTTGTATATTTTAAAAATCATTCCTGCAGTTGTACAATCACCTGTAAATTTGTATAAACCCATAAATATGCAAATTTGTATGGCGAAATATATGGCAGGTAAATTCTTGTCAAACATGTTGTAAAGAGCTACTGGTAGTTGATTATACAGCAGAGAAATAAGTTCACAGTAATTTGTAGGTAAGTGTGGCATATATGCTTTATCTTTTACAAACCCTTTAGGAAAAAGATCACATGGCACATATCAAGTGATCTTTGTAGCCAGCTGTATAACCTAGTTAAGATTTATTGAAAACCCATTATCAATTTTAGTACATTTACATAGAAATTAAGGTTTAACAGTTTCCTGAAAACAAGTTTTCCAGAAGCCTGAATTTTTTATGAAAAACTAAGACTGGGTTTTTTAAAATTAGTATTTTTTCCTAACTTTGATTGTTAATTTGTCACACTTGGTATTGTATGTACATTAGAAGTCATGGATCTTTATTGTACCCATTGGGAGAATAACTTTAAAGGGTAAGTTTATTTTTGTGTTAACCCTTTTGTAGGGCTTGAGAAGTTACTTGTCATTTACATAATATTAGGAAATACACCCGTGAGAAGCACAAAAATAACTAAAGGTCAGTTAACATCCCATATAGTATTAGCTTGTCAGCTAATAGATGGGTATTACTCAATAGAAAGAAAAAGGAAAGATTGTCTTGCTATCTTCCAAACAAACAAATGTTTGGTTCTGGATGATGAGTACTCACCCAATATGGAAAATCATATGCTGAAGTTGGTTTCTAGATGTAAAGGTTGTAGGAAATGTAGCACAGAGGCCCAGGTAAAGAGGACTTGCTACATGTGTACAGAATAGAATGTACCCTGGGCATTGTAACATGCTTTTCATCTTTCCTTGGCAAATAATGATCCTGAAATTGAATTTCCCGTATGACCATAAATGGTTATAGGAGAAGTTGGTGTTCTTACTTTAAAATTTAAATAACATAAAACTTGACAAATTAAAATATATTTCCTTAAATTGTTAAAGTTTATGGCAATTGTTTAACTGATGAAAAGATACAAAAAACTGGAAGGAATTAAAAAATGAAATTAAATGATCCACAAAAGGGTTAAATATAAATATTTCCTAGGATTCATTTTATTTTATTTATATTTTCTTTCAATGCAAACCTATTATGTAATAAACAGATCTGTTGAGTTGATAATCAATTTTGTTGCTCTCAGCCATATTTTTTTGCAGTTAGCTAGAAACTTAAATAGCTGCAGAAGAGAGATAAATTTCATAAAGTTTTGTTAGTTAAAATTGGATGATATTTGATTACATTCATGAATTAGCCCATATTTCATTGTTAGTTTTTATTTTGTTTTGTTCGATGTTCTTTTCTGGTCAAATTTTTATATCTTTTAAATTATTTTCAAGTATAAGAAAAATTTTAATTCTATTTTTTGGTTTGATTAGGCTATTCTCATTATTGAATGAATATCATCAACCTGGAATGTTGATTGGTACTGTTGAAATTGAAAATGTTCCTTCACAAGAAGTAGTGTTATGGGGATGTCGCTGTCATTCTTTTAGTAATATTCTTTTCAAGATTTACTTCAAAATAATTCAACATTTAATCACTTGAAATATATATGTATTGAAATTTTTTTATTTTGAATAGATTTACATCCTGGAAGATCCCAAGGAGGCTTAACTCTCTTTGGAAATGCTGAGGTTGTTTCTCTTTAACTTAGACATATTTATCTATTATTTTATAATATTTACCTTTATTATTTGCCATACAATACCTAGGGATAGAGTTAGTCAAGTCTCACTTTTGAGATGAGTGTGAATGCTACTGGAGAATATACAGGGTAGTCCAAAATTATTGAGCACATTTCATGATTTTTTTTTTTTAAAGAAGAAAATGATGTACATAGAAGGGTATTGTTGTTTAGGAAAGACAATTCAAAACAGTTTCACACAAAAAAATTTTTAAACTCTAAATAATTTCCACATAAGCAGGTAGATGGCTTGATATTTTACATAGAAAATTTACTAAATGTGCAAGTCTACAAATGGTTACTGTACAGGAAATAGTAAAGTGTGTGTTGTGGTATTTTAGAAAAGCATTTTATCAGTTTTATTTGCTTCATTCATATATATGGCGATTCAGAAAATTATTAAGAAAACATTAGGCTACCTTTTTCCCTTGATTTTGTAGCCAACATAAGTTATAACATTTTGAAATAATATTTTTGGAATTTTAAGATTTTTTTACTTTTGAGTTTTTTAAGTTTGAATAATCACTGTTTTTCTTAATCTTATATATTTGAAGATATATTTTATATGGGTATCATCTCCTCTGAATTTGACTTTCTTGGATTAACATGAAGTTGACATATAAGATATTTCATTGGCCAAAAGAGAATTGCAAAGTATTAAGTTATTAAACTTTGTTCCATCTTTAAAGTATTACTCCTCATATTCTAAATTATTTTATCTCATCCTGCTATGAATCATATATTCAACAGAACATAAAAATAATGTATAGAAACTTAGCTTCATTTAAGCTATATTTTCATTTTAAAAAGTTTAAAATACCTATTTATCGTACAGCACAAAAAATTGTATTTTTTATATTCTTTTAGTACTTTAAAAATACAAGCAAGTTATACTGCTACATTTTTTTTCAGGAATATTCCAAATTACTTAAATAATCTTATATGCATGTGATATTTTTATGTATTCCAAATGAGCTTTAGTGTCAGTGTATTAGATATTTATTATATGTATTGTTAAAATCAATTAATTTTTCTGTGCATATTTATTGGTATGTGTTATGTGTAATCTGGCTAATTTCTTTACTTATATGAATGTTATATTTTTGATACAGAATGGCTTCTTTTTCTACTTCAAAGTTCTATCCTTTGCAACATATACACAAAGGTAAATTTATTGCTTTTTCAAATTTAAAATAGTTCCAAGTTTTTTCCTACCAATCTAAAAACTATTTAAAAATAGCATAGATGTGTTTCACATATATTCTGTATTAGACAAACATTTATATTGTTCATTAGTATTTTCATTTTACTCTATTTCTGAACACTAAAAGGGTAAAGTATAGACAGTTTTCCATGAAAATTTTCCATGTTATGGAAAATTTCTTTCAAAATTGTAGTTAATAAATTTTTGCAATCTTACAAATTTCTAAATCTTTAATTCCATTCTTCTTATGCAAAAATACTATGTACCAAAAGATTATGTAGAAAGATTTAGGTTGGAGGATTGATGAATATGTAAAAATACTGCTTTGTTATTCTAGATTCTGCAGGCTCAATTATCATGGGTGTTCATAGCCATTTGAAATCAGTTTTAAGCTGTAGATCCTGGTCTATGTAACCCTTGTCTTGCAAAAACTTGACTTTAGCAATCCAAATTAAATCAAACTAAAAAGCTCTAGTATAATGTTCATATTTCTTTTAAAAAAGAGCAGGGTATATTTATTGAAAAATGCAAATTTAGTCAAATTAAAGAACCACTTCAGATAATTTACGTTAGTTACCATTTCAATTCCCAAGGCCTGCCCTGAGAAAAATAGTTTTCTTAAAAGTTTCAATAAAATGAAAGTCAACACCTTAGCCCACTGATACATTCAACACTTGTGAACAGGAAGTGCTGTTTATGGGTCAGAAAAATTACCAAATAAATGGTCTGCTATGACAGTGCCCAGCTTGAAACTATATGATAGGCCAATGTAGTTCTGAGTTTGATGGACCACCCCTATATGGCACGTTGGCCAACTGAAGGCCAAAGTTTGGCCTTTGGTTGTTTCTAATAGAATGCCAACATGTTAGGAAGGGCAATGTTGGCCAATTGAATGTCAGTGTAATAATAGGATGAGTCTACTGAATGCCTACATACTGTTTGGATGAGTTTGGATCTTATTATATTACAATAATTATAAATTCTTTTTCACAGTAAAGTGTACAGCTGTATCATACTTTTCTCAGTGGTGTGAAAAAAATGCAGTTTTTGCTAAAATAATTCAGAAAGATGTGATGCAGTTCTACAGTAAGCCACAAGTATAGATATGAACTATAATTATAGTTACTCAAGAAACTGCATTTTTTCTCCAAACTTGAAGAAAAGTCTGATGCAGTTGTACAGTTTACTGTGTATAAGAATATACTCCATTATGTTTCCACCCAAACATTAATCTTGAAATATTGTAGCAATCTTGTGGTAAACATCATTAGCACTAAAGATGGCAGTTGACACTCATCTCTCTTGTTTACCACTAGTTCTGAAATGCAAATTCCTAAAGAGGAATTATTTTTGTGTGCCTTACCTAATGGTATATTGTTATTTATGCAAGAAATATTAAAAAAAGATATTTCTACATTGGCTAAAGGAAGGCTAATATTTGAATACTTTAGTTTGCCAGTGCGGCATTTTGCTAACTAAATGCCACCATTTCATTTTCTTTTGTTTTAACATACAACCAACAACCAATTTGTGGCCAATAGATGTCTAATGTTTCTGCTAGTTAGGTGATTCTTAACCCTTTCGCGACGGGAAGCGCAAATGCGTGCTTATCTCTGAGGCCGGCAGTCACTTTGATGAGTGAGTATCCTGGTTTTTTTGCTATTAACCTAATTCTTGAAAATTAACGAAATAGCAACGTGTTATTTAATGATGCTGCTTAAAGTATTTAAACGAAATGGGATTTATATTATATGTTTGTAGATACTTTATTTACTTAAGCTATTTCTTACTTAAATATATATTTTACACTTTACTTTTTTTTCATTTTTTACTGAGTATTTAATGACTTTTAATATTGCAAAACTGAATACTATGTTATTTAAACTTTTTTTGTACGAAAAATTTTAAAAACAGGGATCTACAAACAATCCTACGTGACAGTCCTTGCACTTGTAGTAACTCATTTGCCGTTTTGGAGGATTTTTCCGGAATGTGAAAAAACGAAACATCTTCAATTTCTTTGTCAGAAAATGTTCTCTCATCATTAGAATCACTAGATCCATTATGAACAAAAGAACAATCAGAATATTTTAGTGTCACTATTACTAATATCCTAATCTGTTTCAGAATCAAAATCGGAAATATTTTGCATCATTTCATCTATTTCAAGATCAGTTAAACACTTTCGTTTCGAAAATCTAACAATAAAAAAAGAAAGAAAAAAATCAAGTCTGTCAGATCTAATTCTGTACTAACTGGACTGCAAACCGAAATACACAACACTTTAGCAAATAACTCTGCTTACATAAACAAACACCATGTGGGAATTTAAAGAGCCGTCATAAAACATGTCAATCGGAAACATTCCTTTTACCCTCGTGTTTATAAATCAAAAACCACTTGTATGTGTATCATACTACTCTCCTATTGAGTACAAGGTCAAATCTGCATGTATCTAAATCCATATGATACAATGCCATCTTGTGTCAAAGCTTATAGTTTTTTAAAATGTTCCACAACACTGCCACACATTTCTTGTTTAATGAGAAAACGCTCTGGCAATTTGTGGCCAATAGATGTCTAATGTTTCTGTGCTATCTCTGTGATTCTCAAACTTTTTGCTGCAGCAAACCCCTGGCATACACTCATAGCACACCTGACCTCTACTTGAAGATTCCAATAAAGTTCTTTGAATTCAAAGAACTTTCCTTTAAAAATTTAAGTTTGTTTTTTTGAGAAAAACACAGATACATATATACAAAAGAATTCCATATAAGTGTAGGTAAATGTTTTTACTAAATAAAAAAAAATTTAATGCTGCAGAGCATAACAACATCATATTATTACTGAAAAAGTACAACTACTACTACTACTGAGGTAATTGTAATGCTTATAGAAGCTTCTAACAAATTTCTAAGACTTTTTGTCTTGTTAAACTACACAAAGTTTGTATATGATAAAATCACTTGGCATATAAGAAATATCATATATTGCTAAGACATAATCATTTATATATTGAAAAGAATTTATGTAAATATAAAGTATAAAAAAATGAAAGCTTTAATATTTTAGCAAATTATGAGTAAAATTATATGATATTGGCAAAATATTTCACAAATTTAGCAAATTAAATAACTAAATATAACTCTAGGGTTATCAGATCTTTCATATGTCTGCCATTTATTTGCATTTAAATTGTTCTCACTATTATTCATATTAGATTCTTCAGTGTCGTGAATAATCAGATTTTCTGTCACTTGTATTAGAAAAATTGCTCTCCTCTATTTAACTATCTGATTCATCCATCAGTTAAAAAATCTTGTTCTCACTTAAATTTGTTGTGAGGACAAACTGACCAAAAATATATAAAATACTATAACAAACTCCAAACAACAATTTTACTTCTTCCTCTAATCTTAATAAACATTTCATCTTTTCCCATTCCTCAGAGCTAAATAAATCACAGTCATTTTATATTGAACATGTACTGTTATTTATCTGTACAAAATTCTCAGAAAAAGAAATACTCAGAACTGAAAGCATATATTGAGGGTTAACACTCGTTAAACATTATCTGAAAATCTAACAGACTTTAACTGCCATCTAGTGCTGTTAAAAATTGTTAAATAAAACACTCCAATTTGCAAACACACCAGTATATCCACAGGCCTTAAATGGATGATTGCAAGATCATATATATACGTGATCACTGTTCTGACTATATTAAGAACATCAGAGGTAAAGCATTGGTCTTACCTTGAAAGAAAAGCAATTCTAAATATGTTTTGACAGCATTATCTGTTTTGTTCTTTAATGAATTCACACTTTTTTGTCATCTTTTATTAACTATTGCTGTGGCACCTCTGGCTAATGCTCATGGCACCCAGTTTGAGAACCATAGCCCTATATGAATGCAAATCAAATGATATAAAATATGAGCCACTTGCCATTCGCTAAACTTTAATTAGTGACTCATGGATTAGCCGCCCATTTATCTGGTAGCATATACTACTGGCCCACTAGTCAGCCAGTTATTTTCAAAGGGCTAAAAATATGCTTGTGATGCTCGAATGATGTTACCACATCACTTGACTAAGGAAGAGAGGAGTGAGCAGTGGTGGATGAAAGCAGACAGAGATAGTAAAGTGTGTTGTGCAGGGTGATGCACAAAGTTGACTGTCAATTTCATTTGATTTTTAAAATTCTAGCTTTAAGTGTAGGTTAGATGTTTGATGTAGTGTAGTGTTTTGTTTAAACCAAAAATGTGCAATGTGGGGTGGATAAATTTATACATTTAGTGCATTATATATTTGCATTTTTACTGTTCATAAATATCTTTAAAAAAAATTGGTGACATATTATAAAGGAACCCCATATTACAATGCTTTTTTTTTTAAGTATTGAGGGCACATATCACCTTTAAGCCTTCAAAAATTTGATTTTTGTTTTTTATATTTTAAAAATATCTGGACATTTTAATTGTTTAAAACAAACTCTATTGAACTATTCAAGGCAGAATCTGTAAAACTGTACAACATTTGCATTTAACACTGTTTTACTGACAAAAACTGTATGCATTCAGTTAAAATGAAAGCCAAGATTAAAAGCTTGCAGAGTCAAAAAAAGAGCCACGATTGTTGCTAAAACAGTTAATTTAGAAGAAAAAGGGGTTATGTAAATAACTGGACAGTTTTAAACTTTCAATATAACTTTAACAGATGCATACAAAAAAGTTTTAGAATATTAATTTTTATAAGAGTTTTTTTCACCTTGTAATTTTTATATTTGCATGCACTCTAGAAATTTTTTTTTGTTTGTTTTTATTCATTTGATTTTTTTCCATGTAAGTTTATCATATAGTTGTAACAAAAATGTATCTACAATTTTTATGAAAATCATTTTATTAAACTTTATAGGATTAGAGTTAAAAGTTTTATTTAAGAGATTTTTTATGTGGTTCACATTTTCTTTTGTAGAGACATTTCTGGATATGTTATGCTTTCTAATGGATCTTTGAAAGCAGTTCGATTTATGGCAGTGAAAAGAATTAAAAGGCCCAATAAAACTATATTATTCTTTAAAGTAAAGGCAGGTTAGTTAAGTAGATTCTATAATTATTTTCACGTTGCTTAGGCACAATTGAAACTCATTTTTATGAAATGCTTAAACACACTTGATATAATTTTACTACCTTTATATTTATAGGAAATCAGTATTATAACATCTCAACATTCTTTTACGGTTATGGCCAATTTTTTGGAAGAGGACTAAAAGAAAATCTGTCCTTATCTGTTATTGATGTT
Organism: Pardosa pseudoannulata; assembly: GCA_032207245.1. Taxonomy (NCBI): domain Eukaryota; kingdom Metazoa; phylum Arthropoda; class Arachnida; order Araneae; family Lycosidae; genus Pardosa; species Pardosa pseudoannulata. Next base: position 106,497,250 of record CM063509.1, read on the forward strand.
ATTGTAAACGGAATTTGGGGAGGTGGAGTTGTGATAGAGAAGTAAAATCATTGCTCTTTTCCATATAACTTATTTTAATATATTATAATCTATTGGTTAAATTTGTAAAAAGAACTTATAGGCTATATGAGTTTTAAAATTTATATACTTTACTACACTGTTTAAGTTGCTATGAGTTAAAACTAGAAAAACCTTAATTGTTTAAGTTGTTAAATTATTATATGTTTTCATGTCTAAGCTGAGAATTTTTGGAACTTTTCCTAAAACTAAAGTGTAAAATTCAGCTTATATACAGATCTATGGAACAGATGTGGTAGAGATCCTAATTGATAACAATTTTTGCCATTAGTGGTTAAATGTTACCGAATTGGAAAACTAAAAGAAAATTTAAGCAGAAAAATTACAAAATGTAATAATGGTGAAAAATAACTGAAATTTATAAAAGTTTTGAACTGTGGAAAAACACAATTGAAAAAATAATTTATATCAAACAACAGTTCTTCTAAAAAAACAATATTATAACAAATCAAAATCAAATAAATTTTATACTAAATTAGTTAATATCCCTCAAAACACTTCCTCACAAGCTAGATGCAGGCATTGAACTACCCAAAATATCACTTTAATGTATTTTTTAAAGTTTATATTACTTTGAATTTATGAATATGCCCTAGCTTTAGATAGGGTTACCACAGTTGAAAGTATTGTTGGCATCTAAAATGTAAAAATATCATTTATAATATGGTGTATTGTTATAATTTTACTGCAGTTTGGAAAATATTTCAACCATTTTACCTCGGTGACATTTTTTAATGTTATAGAATTTTTTTTCTTATTTATTGTTATATATGTGTTTTGAATTTTGGGTAATTTTTTAAAGAAAACAAAATCATTGAATATCTTTCAAAGTGCATAATCTTTAAAAATATATACTTTTTTTTTGCATTATTTAAAATGTGTGTTGAACTAAATGAGTTTATTTTTGTGTGTTAATATATGTTTCAGTGCAATATTATTTTAATAAAAATATATTTTATTGACAAAGTAGAGATCCTGGCCACATTGGCATATGAAAACATAACCTATTTTTTATTGTGGTGACATAGTGGAAAATAGCCTATTGTTTTGATTAATATTAGGAATTTAGAAACACATATTTTTTCCAAGAGTTATGTATATACAGCAGTATTAAAGTAACAAATACTTTGTAGAATATTAGTCCCCCTTATTAATAGTTTTAAATAAAACTCATTAGACTTTAGAAAAATTGTTATTTTAAAGTTGCTTGGATTTTAACTGACAGTCAAGCCTGTATACAGCATCTTTCTTATTGGACACATGTGGAGGATTGGACAAACTTTGATATTTTAGATTTTATTTCTCAGCTTTCTTTATTATATACCATCTCATTTCAATGGGTGCCATCTTATGCAGGGCTGCAGGCCAATGAGCTGACTGATGCTTTGGTCAAAACTGCTGCTGCTGAAATTATATATGGAGATAAAACCCTCATTTTCTCTGAGATCTCCTTAATTAATAAGATGGAAATAAATTAGTTTTGAAAAACTTGACCTAATCATGACACTTTGGTAGAGGCCCAGATGTGTTACTTCTGTTCATGAATAAATTACCCAAAAAGCAAGAAATCACTCACATTTATTGTAGTCAACATACCAATGCTCTTACCTTACAGCAAGGACTTAAGCTCTTTGTGTGTTGTTATTGGTGTAAAGCTAACCAGGCATCCTGCTTCCATATTCTTGATTGTCAAGGTTTTACACAAAAAGACATTTTAAAGTAGCTGACATTTTTGATTCATGGAGATGATCCAGCTATGTTAGACCATCTGGGATTAGTAATGACAATAACTAAAATGTTGTGGAATCTCATATCTATTCACCACTTTTTGAATATAAAGTTAAAATACCTTTTATGGGAAGATTCTAATATTTTGGGTATATTGGCTGGTTTGAATTTTTTATTTTTGATGGTATCTTTTGCATTTGCAATTTATGTTGTTAACAAAATTTGTATCAATATTTTTATTTTTTATACATTTCCATACTTTATTAATTTTTTAATTTTTAATTTCATCAATATTTATTACAAATGTTTTAAACATATATTGAAACATATATTTAAGACCACATAATATAAATTCATAACATAATAAATACATGTTTTGAAACATATATTTAAGAAAAACTTTTGTAGACTTTTTTAAGTAAAATTTATAAAAATTACATGTTTTTTTATTTCTTCTTTACCAGGGTTCATTCTAAAACCAGTTCTTATGTAAAGCAATGCCATCAACTTATTTCTTTGTTGAGATCTGACTCTGGTATGTTTTAAAATCTTTAATACTATATTTAATAAAATAAACACAATTATATTCTTAACCATCTTACAATTTAAAGAAATATTTGTTTGTAGCAGTTTTACTGCCAAGGAATTCCTAAAAATATAAAATTGTAGTTTGAAATCATTTGAAAAGTAATTTATGTATACTTCTTGTAAATATAATTTTAATTTACATACAAAGAATTTAAATTTGTTGTATGTAATTTTATGCATGCATCTAATTTTACATTGCTTATGTAATGATTAAAAAAATATAATAGTGAAACCTAATAAAAAAAATTTAACTTTAGTTTTAGGTTTTGCCATTGATTCTCTACTTGTTTCATTTGATGATCCTGTATGCTTACAGAAGCACTTGACAGGGAATGTTGGTTCATCATTAGCTAGGTTAAAGCAACTGGCAAATAAGTTACCAGGAGTAATATATTTCATTATTTCTTTTAAGTATATAATTAGTTGTTCTTTTCAATTCAGTTATATATTTGTAAATCAAGGTTAGGAGACAAAGGATAGTTTTATTCCTGATTATGCCTAATGTTTTTTTAAATTTTTAAAGTCACTCTTTTAACTTTTCAAAACATAAAGATTCAGTATTTGCCATTTAATATTTATGAATGCAAAATTTTAAAGCTTTTTCACCAAGATAAAATACTCATTCATTTCTTTTAACACGCAATTACCATGCTAAAAATTAGAATTTTGTGTGGTGGTCGAATTTTTTTATATATTTTTTATTTAGTTTTTATTGTGCTCAAATTTTTACTGGTAATAAATTTATAATTTATACCATAGCTATTACTTTTTAATGTTGTCCAAATCATATAATTTTTTATCTGTATTTATTTTTTTTTTTGCATGCTATTGCAAATTTTTACTGGCTAGTCACTCACATAAAAAATACTCAAAATAAATCAGAATCAAACTTCAAGCATGCTAAATCAACAAATAACTAAACAAAATCTTTGCATTGTTTTTGTCTTTTTTTTGTGCACAGTAACATAAACAGCACTGAGACTTTTGATTGTTATTTCCTTTTCCTATATAAAAATACCATCAAACTTGACAACAAATCACAATAATACTAAACAAAATTTTGTCATGATATTTGTATGAATATGTTACCACTGTGCACATTGGCTAACATAAACATTAGACAATGACACCAAATACCTTACTTCACATAGACTGATTTATTATAAATATTGCATATTTTTGTATTAGTATTTGAATTTGACATCATTCAAAAAGAAATTAAATAAGATCACTGTTTTCATTTGAGAAAATTAGAATAATTATATTTATTGATGATTGATTTATTGCAATTTTTAGTATAGGTAAAATACAGTTTTATCTTTTATTTGTTGGGAGGAGGAAAATTAGATGACAAGAAAAAGTTTGTTAAACAAAACATGAACTTTGCGATTTTGAACTTATTTTAGTAAGAAGTTTTACAAACGTTTTTGATTCTGAGGAAAAGTTTGTAAAACATAGAAATGTGCAAAATAGAGGTCCAACTATTTTTAAAGTAGGATTTTAGTATTAATATGCCATTTTTTTTAATATCACAAACAAAAATTTTTTAATGTGAACACAATTTAGAACATTGTCTTAAATAATTACAAAAATAAAAATTTTATTAATTTTGAATTTGATAACATTGCAGAAAATGTCAATATTGTAATTTACATCAATGTTTTTTTTTTTTTTTTCATTCTTTCATAAAAAATTTTATATTGTATAATTAATTTCATTATACTTTTAATTTTTAATATAATAACTACAATTTTATTTACAGCTTCTTGTTATATCTCAAGTCAGCTACATAGCCAATTTGAATATTATAAAGTAGGATTTTTTTTTGTATTTCTTTAGTACAACACACAGAAAACCTGTTCATGATTTTTTTTTTATTTTAACAAAATAAAAAAATTTTTAGTCAGAATTTATTTGGTCTACCTGCTTTTTTTATATATTAGACAATAAGATTTGTATAATTTTTCTACAATGGCTAAAAATATTTTTTTACTTTTTTTTTTTTTTTTTTCACATTGTTATTTTCAATTCTACTCATAATAATGTAAAAAATATGCAAGTACAGTGATGATTGAATGAGTGTATGTTAAGGAGTTAAAGTAGGATTTTAGCATTAATATGCCATTTTAATATTCATGATTGCATACTTTAAAAACTGCTTTTTCCTGAGTACTTGAAAGTGTCTTTCTTAAATGTTTTGAAAAATGGCATTAATAATTAAAAAAATAACTTTGTATGGAAAATGTCATAAAAGCTTTGTTTGTTAAATCTAATGTTTTTGGTTCATTTTTCAGTTTTTCTTCAGACTGCCATTATAAAATTTTATGAGCATACTGTAGTGTTTGTAAATTAAAATATCAGTTTGATATTTTAATTTATATAATGCAATTTATTTTTACAGCCCTTGTTTATTCCAATCAATACCACATTCTACTGCTGTAAGTGAATATTCATAAAGTAGGATTCTTTATTCAGGTATTTTCATAGTTAGAGCACAGAAAACCTGTTTATGACCTTCTAAATACTTTTATTTAACATTATTAGAGCCCTTTAGACAGAAAATAACATTTCTAGTCACAATCTCATACACCTATTGGTGGTTTGTTTGCGTACAAATAGCATAAAATTATTGTACCTTTAATTACATACCCATTCACAATTCTTATTCATAACCACTAACCTAAGAAAATAGTGCAACTTGTTTGATAAAGAAGTGATGGAAATGAAAATATGTATTTGCAGGGGTGCTCTAATACATAGGCTGCAAAATTAAAAAGTGGTAGAATCAAGCTGTGAAAGTTGAAGCATAAAGTAGCGAATGATGACCGTAATCTATTTTAGTTTCAGAGTTCAGAAAATTTTATGCTGAAAATTTTCTTATCATTTTTTTTTTATGGGCATTTTATTACATTTATTGGTCTAATTATGTTTATATAGTTATTTTAGCTCGTGCAAAAGTAATTTTGATTTCATTGGTCTTTATATACCCATATATAATGACTTTTATTTTTAGTGAAATTAAGGATTTAGTGAAATCAGAAGCAAATTTATTATTGAAATTTAAACAGCCAGCCCTTTGTAAAGTTACTGAAGTTCCATATTTTAATTTTAGCCATTACTATTAGCCATCTTAGCATTTTTTATTATTGGTATATTTAACATTTTCAATAAAAAAAATTTAGAATCTATAAAATGTTTTTTAATTTACAACATAATAGCTCTTTAACTTTTTTCAACTGTATATTTCCATTATAGTGCAATGTGTTAGATGGTCTAGTAATTACTACTTTAGGAGGCAAGGAATTTTACTCTTCAGTTGAGGAATCAATTTCAGTTTTAAAGTACAATGTTTTGTAAGTTCATTTAATTATTATGTTAAAATTGTGTGTTATTTTGAATTGCACTACTGAGTGTTATGAATAAGATGAAAAAAATTATGTTGTCTGATACTTTTTTACTTTAACAGTTAGTGTTATACTAATATTTTAAAATTACCATGCTTTAATTATAATTCTATAATAGTTTAAAATTAGTATATTTAACATGGTTAAAAAATAAAACTCTAACTTTGTAATCTGCATACAATCATTCAACATGGATCGTACCATGAGTTGCGACTATATAAATGTTACTCTTCATTATATAAAGTTAAAATTGCCCCAGAAATGCATATACACACATTCTTTCTCTCACTCTTGTCTCTCATATTTAGAGGTTCTATTTAGCTCTTAACAGATTTTAAAATAATAGTGTAAAATTTTTCAATTTTAGTGTTTAAAAAATTTAAGATCAGGTTCAATTTTTTTTGCATGTGTGGAATTTCCATAGAAATATTTGCTTTATTCTAAATATGAGAACATGTTTTTATAATTAAACTTTGAAAGAGTTATATTAAAAGCAAACTGATAAATGAGCATTTATCTTCACTTTTAAGACAGAATATGCTGAATAACAACCAAACATATTAAGTTCTGATTTGCTTTATTTCTTGTGTTCAAATAACCTCTTCAGACATGGATGTTTGTAGCCAATGGATTTAGAATCAGCTTTAACCATTAGATTCCTATTTAATTTGCTCACAAGTTTAAAAAAAAACTGTATGCGGCACTCAAAATGAAACCAAACAAGAATTAGTATATATTAGTTTGAATTAGCTAAGGAAACAGTTTTAGAAATCCAGTCACAGCTTTATAGATCATATTATAATATCATTAGAATTTTCAAAATGTTTAATTTCTTTTAGTCTTTATTAAATTTTGTTATAAATTAAATTGATTTGCAAAAACACTGTTTTTTATTCTTAATAAAGTTTGTCAATGGCTAGTCTAACAGTTATTAAGTATTATTATTATGAGAAAAATTGGCTTCTGTTTATCAAAAACTTGAAAACCATGCTCAAAATTAAAAAATTTGATGTGGACACCACATGACTGTCTTGTTCACCTATTAAAATATACTAATTTTTAAAATTAATATTAAATGATGTTATCAGAATTATCAGTTGCATATTCCCTTACAATTTTAAAATCATTTTGTTTCTCAGGGTGGTGGTATTATTTCAGTTGAGCTTGAGTACTGATATCTAATACATTGAAATTTTTTTGTTATGTAAATATTTTATAATAAACCAAATTGTTTAGCTATTACAATATTTACTTTACTCCATACTAATTAGTAATAAAACAGTTAATATTCAAATTATTTTTTGCAAATATTTTTATTTTTGTTTTTTTGAAAATTGATGTAAAATGTATTTTTTTTTAATAATTAACAGATTGCCAACCCTTGCATGAAATCATTCTTCTGGATGTAAATGACTTATTGGGTTAAATAAACTATATCACAATTTGTGGTTAGGAATTAAATTTCTTTATAAAAAAAGGCTATTGTAAGCCAAATGTATCATTATATATTTTTATTAATACACATTGCTGTGTGTAATCAGTTCTCAATTAATCATAGTTATTTTTAGGAAGAATGATGCAGATCAATTGAAGAATATTTGTGATAAGTATGTATGCTTCTCCTGTTTTGTAGAAAGTTAATTATGGTATGTATATTTTTTTTTTCTAAATACATTTATTTTTCTTTTTTTAGGATTGTTGAAGAAGTGACTAACTCTTATTTTCCACCGGAAGTATATGAATGTTTAAGGCAGGAACTAAATAAAAGGATTAGTACAGAGGATGTCAATGTTTGCATTTACCCTTCAATTCATGGTAGACAGTTTTATACATGCTCTGCTATCTGGTTGTTTCCTTACTTGTTTCTCTTCATTATATACATTTAATATATTTTTGTATCTCTCTTGACCCTTTGACTACTAATGAGAAGTATATATCTGTTCTATTGGGATTTGAAAAATTTCTAATGGAATAAAAATTACACTGAAACTCAAGTAAAATGCCCCAGCTGTAGAATAAAAGCAGTTTTACATATGTAATGTATGGTTACATAGATGACACAGGCTTGCAATTCTTTTTTCACCTTTAGTCACTTTTTAAAGTAAAAAGTCACTTTTAGTCACTTTTTTCATGGTGTATCACAGCAAAAGTCTGTTTTTGAAAAAAGAAAATCTGAATTAATAACAAAATATTTTAATAAAAGACCAAAAATGGGATGCTCTAATCTTATTTTTCTTATTAAAATGTAATTAGTCATATGGTTTCCAGAATTTAGTGATTTTAAAAAGTCGTAAAGAAGTTCCTGAAATTTACATTTGTACTGAAACGTACATTTAATACATTAAAGTAACTTACGTCAAAGCGCACATTTCTCTTTTTCTTTTACTTCACAATTTTTGTTTAGATACTCTAATCTAGCTATGTACATATTTCAAAACATCATTAATGTATGCAAAAAATTGTGATTATAAAATTAATGTATTGTATGTATTCAAATCTAATTTATAGGTTTTCTTGAATAAAAAGCAATGTTGAGTTGTGTTAAACAAAATTTTTAACCTTTTTTGTATTTGATGCTAAAATCATGTCTTGCATGAATCATTTGATTTAGAGTTGAAATAAATAGAAAAATCTTAATAGCATCTGTAATCAAAAGGAGAAAAAAAAATCGATTTTTTTTCAATGCTTAGTCACTTTTTAGTCACTTATTATGTATTATTTGTCACTTTTCTCACCTTTTTGAAAGTACCTCAGCAGTTGCAAGCCTGATGACACCATCCATTTCCCTACCAAAACTTATTGTGTATTTGAGTTTTTCATTGTGGTCATACTGAATGATAGCCAAATAGCTGAGGCATTCCTCTCTATATTACAAGAGTTTATTGATTTGATGAATAGCCTAGTTGTTTGGAACCAGCTTGAAGCAATAGGTCATATTCGTCCTTACGCTGTAAAAGAACAGACTAGAGTGCTGCAAAATGAGTTAAACAATTTTGCATGTTTTCAATAATCCTAATTGGTGAGTTTGGCAATACTATTTATGAATAAAACTTATTAGATATTGTAAATAAATGAATAAATCTTACTCATAGCTAAAAAATAATCACTTTACATGCAGTAAATTAAATTTTTGATGCCTCTGACAAATATGTTCCACTACTACCTGACTACAATTTATTAAAAACCTTTTACAAGAAAAATAAATAAAGAAAGAAAAAATTTAAATGAAAAATATTTTTTAGGACCTGTTCATTGTAGTAACTTGTTAAGGATTTCTCAAACAAGTCAATCTAGATGTATTCTTTTATAGGTCAAATTTTTGCAATCAAATAACTATTTTGTTTCATTGTAATCTATATTTTGTTATATTTGTTTTAAAACTAAAAAATCCTTTTTACCTAGTTTTATATATATATCTGACACAGTCCGAGTGATTAAGACATGGAAGACACATTTATTTTTGTATATAACTTCTTAATTGTAATCCTTCTGTCTATGGTTATGCCATTTAGATATTCTTTGTTCACATTTTGCAATGACAAGTGTGAACCAGCCCAATTTCCCACTTAAAAGTGTGTTTTTGGCCTTGCTACCTAAGCAAATTCCTATTGTCTACTTCAGCGTCAGCTTTTTAAATCTGTATTGTTCTGCTCAAGGGTGTGTCTTTTTCATATTATGTTATCGTTAATGAGTTCCAACTATTTTTAATTAAAACTTGCTTAATTATTAACTCCCATTTTTAAACCTGACATATATATGTATATGTATATATGTATGTATATACAAATATTTATGTTTATTTATATATTATATTATAAGAACTGAGCAGTGTGAGAAAACCTATATTTTGTAAACTTTTAAGAATCATTCTCTCTCTATCTCTGAAGTCGTAACTTCTGTCTGAATTTTTTAAAACTAAGATCTAAACCTCTAAATTCTAACTCTCTAAAACACATTTATCAGTAAAATATACATTTAAGAAAACATTAAATGACTATTTCTTTTATGGTAACTAAGCAACTTCAAGAACATTCAAATCCTGTTATAGTATATAATGAAAAAATATTCAATCCTGCTATTTTTCTATTATTTTCAATTCATTAAGCTTATTATAGCAAAAACCTTTTGAAATCTTCAAAATTGGTAATAATTAACTTTATTTGGTCATCTGTAGAAGGTTTGTTTCAAAATTCTTCACTTGTGAAAATGCTCAACATGGTTAGGGCACAGATCTTTGGTACCAGAGATCTTGGGTTTGAATCCCACTATGGCATGGATATCTGTAGCTGTTCAGAATTGTCTTTAAGCAATTGGTCTGATTAGTCCTCATTTTTCAAAAACTAGACTGTAGCACTCCAAACCAAACCAGTTGTGGGTACTACTTAATTTGTAATTCAATAACAAAAAATAAACTTACACGGAAACAGTGGGAGAAAAGTCTTTAAATCTTTAGTCATGTTTGACAAAGATTTTCATCATCATTACAATTATTTCTATATCAAAGGAGTGAGTATCAGTAAAGGTAAAATTTTTTCATTTGCCTTCTGTTTAATCAATTTAATAGGCAGATAGTCAAAATTGTATCTAAAAGTTATTTGACAATTCACTAATAAAATCTTATTTATTAAATTTAATCCAGTTTAGTCACTTTAATTCATTATAGATCTTGAATAGATTTTTTATAACTTTTAAATATACTTAGCAAAATAAGAACATTTTGGGAGATCTAACACTTTTTTTAATGGCTTAGAAGTAACAAACTGAATTTTTGGTTTCTTCAAATTTGTTATAATAGAATTCAACTGTTTAATAGATTTAATTAATAAATAATTAAATAACTGTTCTAATATTTTAAAACTAAACGCCTCAGCACAACAGCCCCTAGGGGGCCTAGGGCCTACGGTACCAATGTCCATTTACGTGACCAAGGGTTCTGGGGTGTGAAGCATATGTTCCGGTTAGGTGGTCAATCTTATGTGGAACCCCCAGTGTTTAGTTCCCAAGCATGCTTGGTCCTCAGTTCATCTAGCCACTGAAGGGGTGAAAGGCTAAGTCAACCTTGCCCAGCCTAGGGATCAAACTTCAAACCTGTGTGGTAGGAGCGCGAAGCGCTATCTCAATGCCACTGGGCTTTATTCTAATATTTTAAATGTATTTAAATAGTTACTTGAAAATCACACAAAAGAAAACTATTTAACAAACTAATTTTGTATCAGTAGTTTTTTCTTTTTGACTTTAACAGTAAATGTATAAAAAGTTAAATTTGTAATTTTTTTAAAATTTACTATTTTTTAAGGCCCAGAAAGTGAAGTGCAGCTTCTTGAAGCATATTTAGACAAATTTACCAATGTTGCTGGTTTACCTCAAGTAAGAAAACTTAAATTTCTCTGCTTATATCAAGAATTCTTTAAAACTGATCATCATTAATGACAATCAATAGTTTTTAAATTTTAGTTAAAAAATTTCAAAATGAAATAGAATATATTGAAATAAAATAATATATTCTAATAGGTAGTGTTATTTTTTAATTAAAAATAAATTTATCATATTAAGTTAATCTAGAATCTAATTTTTAAAGCATCTAAAATATTAACCTTAACTAATAATCCTTCAAATGAGTTTAACATTAAGAAAAAGATTAGGTACAGATATATACTAAAGGAAACTAGAAATATAATCATTATATTCATTTAATATTGTTTATATACCTAAGAATACATGGATTCTTTATAACAGATTTACTGTTATAATCCATAACCTCCAAATAAATGGCTGAATTGACTTCACTTATAAAAGGTATTTAACATGATTTACATGCAAAACATCAAACTTCCTAATTTTGCACAAGTGTTACTATCACAAAATGATTATTGCTATTCTTTATTGCTATTCTCTATTATTATTATTCAATTCTTCCACTAATATAACTTTTATATCTGTTCGATAAAATTAAGTCTCACAATGAAATATAAAGGGAGGACTGGAGAAAATAAAACTTCTTAAGGAAATTGTTTAAAAGTAAAACTCTTAAATGTGGAAGTTAATTATTACAGATATATGAAAAAATTGGGACCACAGTAACAACGTTTTTAAATGGGAAAATTTCTTAATCACGTTCCACTGTATATATAAGTAATGCGTATTTTTATTCTCTACAAAGTCAGAATGATATCCATGCTGTGTACAGTGCAGCCCTTGGCTATGAAAGAATACATGAAAATTTGGAAATAAAAATGTTGAGTTTATTCAGACAATCCATCTTTGGCTCTTTTCCACCTAAACATTTTACATTCACATATAGTGCTGTGAGGGTACAAGTGAGCCAGCCAATCAGTGTTTATAGTTCATCACAAGATATCATAAAAGTGAAACTAGGTTATGAAAAGGAATCATATCAATATAGTAGAGCTGAGCAAAAATTAATTTTGGTGTTCTCAAAGTTGCCAAAGGTTACCATATGTAGAAGTAAAACAGATATTTCACCAAATTTTCTAATTTTAGGGATTGAAGCACCAGAAATTTATTTTAGAATATAATTATAAGTAAATTAGTTTGGGTTAAAATACCATTATATATACATATATAATATATATATATATATATATATATATATATATATATAGTGAAACTTCTCCGAGTGGCCACCGTACTAAATGGCCAATTTTTCGACTCATAGACCTAATGGTAAAATAACCTGTATTAGCGGCCACCCAACCCCCTCTAAACGGCCACCAAGTGGGATTGCCCCTTTCATTTTTCGGGAAATTTTACTCACTCCATGCTTTAATTCTGAGGAAAAAGACTCAAGGTCAGGTTTATGGTCAGATATAAGACAAAGGAATAATTTGAGAAGTCCATTCTGCAGTCCCCCCCTTTTCTAAGAAAGATTAAATTATCTCTTTTGTATTCTCCCCACACCCTTCAGATAGGGGATCCCTATTGCACCATCAATAGAAACTGAGGGAGGAACTGGACAATCAAGCATTGAAGGTGTCCTAGAGCCTTTGTTTGGAATTCCAATTGGTAAAGTTAGGGGAGAATTGCACCTCTGTCAGCAAAAATGTCATTCACGCCAGTTTCATTTCATTAGTTGGTCAGTGATCTGAAATGCATTTTTCTAAATCTTGAGTAGAGCATTGAAGTTCTGCATGAATATCAGAATGGCAAATCGGCAAGAGAGTTAGCTGAATTATTTAACTGCGGAAGAACAGAAATCAACAAAGTCACTAAAGAAAATAATTTGATTTTGAAGGAGTATGAAGACTACAGAACAAACAAACAAACAAATTGTAGCCTTTGAAAAAAAATGTAAAGAAGCATGAAATAAAATACTATTTTCTCTTTAGATAAGTTTTAAATTTCATTTACATAAGGAATTTATGTCAGACTTGTTTATACTACGCATTATAGTAATTATCTTATAATAGTAAATGAAACCCTTCAGAGTGGCCAACCCCTCTAAGCTGCCAAATATTCTCGGTACAGAGGGGTGGCTGCTCAGAGAGGTTTCACTGTATACATATATCTATATATATTTTACAAAGCGATATATATGACTGAGTCAAAATAATGTTGATATATATTCTAGTGATAAACTTCAGAAGATCTATCTATTTTGCTTCTTTATTTAAGTGACCTGTGCATTTCAAACATTATCTGTTACAATTGATAATATTTGAAGAATCAGCTTATTTAGTATTTTAGTTCCATTAGAAATAAATCTATAGAAATTTTTGTGCTTGTGTTTTCCTACTTCTAAATTGATTAAATTATGATCAAGGTTTCTGTACTAGGTGATATGAATTTAGGTAAATCTATGAAGTCATATATAATTTGATTACCAGTAAATTACTTATATAAATATATTCAACTATTATTTTTTTCCCATCAGATTATTGAATGCATAAAGAAGTGTTGGGCTTCCCAGTTCAGTTTTGGTGCTGTTCAGTGTAAAAAGTAAGCCCGTCATGTTTAGTTTGTAAATGGTTATTTTAAGGTCTAAATGAAGTCAATAGAAAAGCCTGTATTCTTGTAATATTTATTTAAAATTTTTAAAAATTTGAATACATTTAATTGACATGTTTAAAAATAATTTACTTTGATGTTTATTTTTATATGCATGAAAAACTGAGGAGGTAATTAAACACTCTTTCACATACAAAGGGGAAATAATAAGACTGACACTTCAGTGCCGAAAAAATAATGGACCCCTTGAAAGGGGAAAATTCAAGAGACTAAAAAGGCAAAATGACCACATATTTAAATAAATAAATATAATTATGCACTATTTACATTTTATTCCGACAAAATTTTAATAAAATATAATTGTATAGAATTTTACTTAATATTTAATATGATAATATTTAAATAATTTCTTTTGTAGTTTTTTTGGGAAATTTATCAATTATCTCTTTAATACTTTTAAGTAAATCATTATTTGATCTTCCTTCTGCCTTTCAATTCCAAGGTAATTTTTAGCATCTTTCATACACAGACAAAAACACAAAAAGATCCTTTGACCTCATGCATCTAACATGATATAATTAACAAAATTTTCAAAATAATTTCATCTTCTTAAAGCTTATAAAGCTGTTCTAACTCATTTTAAAAACTATTTGAAGTGATGACACACAATGCCATTCTCGTTGTACTCATATTTAGCTTATGATAGTTCCTTGACATTGTATTTGGGCTTTGGCTGTTAATGAAAATAAGAAAATATAAACATATCAGATTTTACTGTGGATTGAAAATTTATACTAGATAAAATTTATAATTACACTAGAAAAAATTTTGAAGTTGGCTTTATGAAGACCCCCAAAAGTTGGTGCCCAAGGCACGCACCCACTAATATGTCCATTTCTGTTCACATATATGTTATATTAAATTCCTTTATTTTTTTGTTTAGTTTGAGTTTTACAGTAAGACTTTGTACAATTACAGTACAATTACAGTAAGACAATAGAGTGTCATACTGCATCTGTAAAAAACAAACTCCTATTACTATAATATTTAAACAAAATATTTTCTAGGTCTACTGGGCAGTCTCTGAATGTACCTTTAGCTGTAATTGTACAAAAAGCTGTTCCCTTCGAGACATCTGGTATTATTACTACATGTGATCCTCAAACAGGGAACCCTTCAATTATGGAAATAAGAGAAGGAATTGATAAGGTATTTAATTATATAATTTTTAAAATGTGTACATTGTGTACATAGTTTATAGGTTTGAATCAGATTGTTGGTATGGATGTTTGTAGCCATTCAAAATCAGCTTTAAGCAGTAGATCCTAATCTCATTAGCTCTCCTTTAGCAAAAAAGTAAATGCTAGTATTCCAAACTGAGCCAAATCAAATTATAATATATGGAGTTGTGAATTGCCATAAGAATGAGAAATGAGAGCTAAAAGAATTATTTTATTCTATTTACAAATGAGTGGACATCCTTCAGAGCATATTATAACATGGCAAATTGAAGGTTAGCACAACAGGAAAAGTGACAATTAATTAGAAATGTCTAATTTTTTTCTGTTGTTCATATATGTATACATATATATGTAATATATCAAAATTATTTAACTTTAATATTTCTTCAAAAACCTCCTCTCTCCCATTTTAATTCATTTAAATATCTTTATCAGTCCCTAAATGGTTTAATCAATGGAGTATTTTCCACTTAACATTCCTTTCTGTCATAAAACTGTAAACTTTCTGTCTATACAGCAGTTTTCAGGCATTTGACTGAACATGGTTTCGCGTTTTGCTGATATTGCATTTAATTCGCTTATTAAGTTGTTTTTTCTGGTGGGAAAATTCTTGTTGTCAGCGCTCTTGGGTGCACTTGTCAGAGCAGAGTGAACTCTGTGGCTTTTGATTGTATGTTGTCCAGAAGGATAGATGTGTGGTGTTGCCGCTCTGAAATATAGTTTAAATTAGACTTCTGCGTTCTCTTCAATATGAGGCCCGACTGCATTCTCATTACTTATAGCTGTTGAGCTTTCTCCTTCTGAAGGAGTGTTATAAAAAATGGATTACATATATATGTATATATGTTAGGTTTGTTAAATATTAGTAAGTTTACTAACAAGCTAAGTGTATAAGAAAACTTTTATTTCATATGGTTGACAAATGTTAAACACACACATCCTAAATATCCTTTATTTAAAAAACAAACAAACATCTATCTTCATTACGTTTTTGTGACTCATTACTATTCCTACAATACCGTTCAAAATTTTACCTCTATTCTCTTCCATGTCATTCATACATCAAGCATCAGTACTCGTTGTTAACATTTTGTTGAGAAAAACAATCTGTGGAACAGTGTTGCTACTGTGTTGCCTTCTCTTTCTCTCTCTCTCTCTCTCTCTCACACACACACACACACACACACACACACATATATATATATATATATATATATATATAAAGAGAGATTTATTTATTAATTTTGAAAATTTTTCCAACTAAATGTAACTTATTTTATATTCTAATTCTAAATTATATTCTTTAGAAATAAAAATATAGTGTTCAGAAATAAAACATAAATTTTTGATTAATGTTTTCCTAGATTTAGATGATTATATGGTAAAATGTTTCGTTTTGTTTTTATATTTTACAATATTGAATATTTATTCCAAAATACATAATATATTTATTGAAAAAAGGAACATATGCATACATATTTTAACTGTTAATGGCTACATTGGTGTTATCTATTCATAATAATAGTATCAAAGTTAAGTTTTTTTGTAAGATTTTTTCATTTCTTGCATTTAAGCTATTGCTTGCTTTTGTTTTTATGGGCATTAATGATGAACATCTCATTTCACATGGGTAGATCAGGAAAAATGGTAAAAACATCTTTCTAAGGACTTTTATGTCAACTAGGGATAAGACAAACTGCATAGACCAGAATCTAATTCCAAATTTAAGTTTGTAATTCATATTTATTTGTAACATGGATGTATATTCGTTTCTTTTTCATATGAAATTAGAGTTAGATGCTAGTTCCCACTAAGAATTTATAAACTTTTGTCACAACCCTGGACTTACACCCCCAAAATTGCTTTCTTGTACCCCTGCACACATCCCAGTTGGGGGAACCACTGCTTTAAACAAGTGACTATGAATGAGCAGTTTCAAATTTTATGATTAAAAATTAAAATGTTGAGATTCATTATTGTGATTCAGAATGAGTTCCTTGTCATAATTTTAGTCTTCTTTGATGAATTACTTCATGCAAATGCTACCAAAGACTTTAATAATATTTTCTATTGATGATCTGTATATGCATAATATGCATGTCACTAGTACGATGGAAGGAAAGTCAAGATTATCTTGGTTTTCAAGTAACCAGTTTATCCAAAAGAGATTCATTATTTTTTAAAATATTTTGTACCACCCAAATATTTTTGCGTTTGATAGTCAAATGTCATGAAAGACTTTTTGCAACATTTAAAAATTTTTTTTTGTAGTAGAAGTTTTATTTTGGTAATGAAATTTAAATACCTGTTCTTTGTTCAATTATATATGACATTTTAAAAAATTGACAGAAGAGAATTTCTTACCTCAATTAAAACAATATTATTGTTAAACAAAAAATAAATGATGTTAGTGGATGTTATTCAAGTAAAATTGTGTAAAATTGCTTCATAACAGTTTGCAAGCAATTTCTACAACATATTTTTTTTTTGCATTCCTGATGTTTTAAAATTACAGTATATGTTTGAAATCTCTTTTCAATTCTGTCATTAAGTAATCAAATAGAAATTTTCCTAAGATTTTTTTGTCGCTGTGATAGTTTGATTTTACTTAGAATCAATTTACTCCCATTCACATTCAGCTTGTGTCCTGTGCTGAATGTTGTGAGATACCAGTTGATGTCAAAAATGATATTTTTATGGATATCGATAGATGTCACTGAATATTATTATATCATTTTTATGACTTTATTAACAACATTAAGATACAACATTTAAATAAATGAAATTTATAAAAACTGGATAAATTTATTAAATTTTAATTTTTAGAATAATAGTTCTTTAATAACCAATACAAACAAATCTTTTAAGTGGTTTCTTTTAAACAATTTCAAATTTTAATTTTACATTGCATTGGTTAATATCAGCAGATGTCTAAAAATTAGATGCCTGACATTCAAAATATTGGCCAACATTTGTACAATATTGACTGACATATTTGTAATACCAAGGTAATTTATTTGATTTTATTACTCTTAATTATAGTTGTGTCTTATTAATGATCTAAATTTATACAGTGAGACATTTACTAATATTTTTGTAGTCATTTTTAAAAATTTGATCTGATGTATTTTTGATTAGTACTTTTGATTAAAAAAAATATTTTTTAAGTTTATTTTATTCTGTTCTAACATTTCAGGTTGATTTTAGCAAAATTAATGTTCTGACATTGAAGAGAGATATAAATAATAATTTAAATATTTTAGAATATTGCAAAGAACAAGAGGATAATTTAAATAAAGGTAGGTATTAAATTTTAAATTGGCTTAAATCTTGATAATTTTGTGATTCCAGTATATTATATTATAAATTTATATGAGGAGTGGTCAACTGCAGAAAGCCACTTCATATGATGGCACAAAGGTTGTAAGCTATACTCATTTCATAAACTTTTTCTGAGGAAAAGAGTGAAAATTCTAATTTTGTTTTCATTTAAAACTTGATTCATATAAAAATTGAGTAAGACTTATTTCTAATAAAAAACATTCTTATTTTAACAGAAAGCCACTTCATATGATGGCACAAAAGTTGTAAGCTATACTCATTTCATAAACTTTTTCTGAGGAAAAGAGTGAAAATTCTAATTTTGTTTTCATTTAAAATTTGATTCATATAAAAATTGAGTAAGACTTATTTGTAATAAAAAACATTCTTATTTTAACAGAAAGCCACTTTATATGATGGCACAAAAGTTGTAAGCTATACTCATTTCATAAACTTTTTCTGAGGAAAAGAGTGAAAATTCTAATTTTGTTTTCATTTAAAATTTGATTCATATAAAAATTGAGTAAGACTTATTTGTAATAAAAAACATTCTTATTTTAACAGTTTGCAAATAGAAATGTCTAAAACAATATCTAGTGAAACGTTGATTATTTAGAAGCTTACTATCCAGCACTAATGTCATTTTCTATTTAGTGTATGTTTCCGTGTATAATCGAATAGTTTTTGAGGTTTTTCATAATTCTAAAGTGGGAGGAAACAGCTTATATATGGATCCATGGAACAGGTATGGTATATATCGTAATTGGCAATATTTTTTGCTGTTAACGATAAAAAGTCACCAAATTGGCAAAACTAAACAAAATGGGTTTTTTAAAGCATAAAATAAGAGAAGAAAATATGTAATTTTCGAAAAATAAATAAAAAGTTAAAAAACTTCAAAATGAGAAAAAACTCAAAATTTGAAAAATAATTTTAGACTTTTACCCGTATTATAATTATGCCAAAATAGCAATACCACATCTGTAGCGAATGGGCTAATCTTCTAAAAATGTACTTCTATGTAAATTGAAAGCAATTGATAAAATAGCAGTTTTTAAATTTTTTTGTTTATGTTGTTTAAATTATGAAATATGTTCATTTCATAGGGTTACCAGAATTAAACTATTGGTATTGGTATGTAAGCAAAAAAAATCATTCGCTGCATATGTCTAGCACCATGATTCTCAAACTGAGTGCTGTGGCAGTAAGCTATAAAAGTCAGCACAATATTATGAAATTAATAAGTAACCTAAAGTAACATTAAAATCTGAAGTAACTTAAAATTTGTTTTTCCTGGCAATCGTCAACACATGTCCTTGTATTTGTCTTGAGGTCCAACTGAACTCCTACCTGCATCGTATTTAAATTGGAAGCCACAACAAAAAAGTTTGACAAGGGTTGGTGTAGCATTTTATATTACAGCAATTTGAATGGAAAATGTTTACTCCATTTTATCTACTTTTTGATATTTTCGTCTTCTTAGCAACATATTTGAATGTTACCAAATGTTATTTCGGCTTATGTATAGGTTTTGAATTCTGGGTAATTTTTGAAAAAAAATTGGAGTCTCAGCTTATACATGAAGGGACTTATATTCCAAAATATATGGTATTTGTTTGTTTTACAGTTTTACCTTTAAATTTAAGTCCCTTATAAAACAAAATAAATGTTAACAGAGTGAGGCACAAAATTATATCTTAAATAGGGCTTTATTATTTGGATTCCCTTAAAAGATATTTATAAGAAAGTAATATGTTGAACATAACATAGAAGTAGTTAGTAAATTGAAGAATAAACCCTGGGAGAATGTTAAAAATGACTGAAAAGAGTATTCGCTAACCACTTAAAGAGGCTGTGGCAAATTTTAGATTGAGAACTGGATATGACTGTTTAGCTGAACACCTGAACTCTATAGGCATATTTACTGATAGTCTGTGCCCCATCTGTAAGACATCTAATATAAATAAAGAACACTGACTCCTCTGTCCAGACTTTGATCCTACGTTACAACATAGAGATGTTTGCCTGCTATATTGGATCACCAGGCATCGCCTGTCCTGTAAACTTGTTTCCCTTTAGGTTTTTGGCTTTGGATTTTATGGTAATCAATTGAGCTTTTATAATTTGAGTGCTGTGGACTTTTAATCATTGTTTTTCTTTTCTTGGTATTTTAGTTGTCTTTGTATTCTTAAATATTTTGGTATTTTTAGTGTTATGCTAATTTTTTACGATTAAGTTTCCTTTTTTTTTGGCATAGGTGATAAAAGCAACATTTATTTTTCAAAATTTTGCTTTTTGTGCTTCTGGGAATAATGGTAATTTTTTATTTTACTTTGGGTGATTTATGCTCCAGTTAAAATACCCTACTTTTGAAATTGAACTGATAAGATTTGGTGGGGGAGGAAGGAATTTGCTTTTATTACCTATATTGGTCAAAAATTCACTATAGATAATAATTTCTCTAATGCAACATCAAAATGCAGACACTTTTGGAGAAGAAAGAAAGAAAAAATGTATTGCACAGAGGATTGGAAATTCAGAATGTCGTCACTCCATAAAAAACAAAAGCAGGAAATTCGTTCTTCTTAGTTTGAATTTTCCCAGGAGTGCATTGTACTTAATTTTAAAATGTTTTCTGTGTTTTAAAATTTTATCTGTTGTTAGCAATAGCAAGGGTATCAAGTGTTCTCAAAATTTTATCTGTCACAGATAAAGTTGATATTTTAAAAAAACTGGACAGAAGAATGCTAGTAAAAAGCATTTGCGTGGATGTTAGCATTAGATTTATGGACTTTTGCAATAATTTTCATGGTTTTTCTATCTATAAATAATTTAGTTTAAATTTTAGATAATTAATTTTAATCTACCCTTGTGACATATAAATTTGGGCAAGAAAGTATGTTAAACAGCTAGAAAGTTTTTAACAAAAATATAATTGCTATCAGTCATTTATTCACAGAATGTGTTGAATGGTATTGCAAACAAGTCAATGCATGCAAATTAATGCTTACTGTAATTCAAATATATGAATAGCAGTGTTCTGAGAAAATTAATTTTTTATATGTTTTGAAAACATTATCATTTGAAAATATGACAAATAATTAATGGAAGCTTTATTAATATGGAAACTTTTATCCTCTATTCTTTTCTTTGATGTTTGTTACAGATGTGATCCAAGGGAAAATCCATTTACCAAATTGTCAAATTGTATTTTTAGGAAGGCTTGCTTGCAAAGTAAGTTTTAAATTATTTTAAATTTTTATATAACTTCTTGTTCTTTTTGGTTAAAATTTCTAATGTTTTAAAAATATTATTGTATTCATTATCTATATATAAGTTGGCTCTTCATGGTACCTGTTTTATTTATATTACTTTGATTTTAGAACGTTATTTCAACTAATAACAGCAAAATTATTTTAATTGAAATAATTAGAATAGACTCCTAACTGGATTAATAAATGTTAGATTATTTTGTCTTGAAGTAAAATTGTACATCATAGATATTGCATATGAAGGATATAACACACTGTTGAATTCATTATAATATACTGATTTAGTTTCTAAATTAAATTCATACTTTATAATGGTATACCTGTGATAGAAAGTAAAACAAAGATTCTTGTTATGTGTATGTACATGATATATCAAATTGAAATAAGTTTCTTCTATTAAATAAAAGCATTTTATTTTTTCCTTCTAGTTGGAAAAACACTTTCAGTATCCATTATGCATTGAATGGTGTTTAAATAAGACACAGATATATGTTATACAGGTAACTTATCTAGTTTCTCCTTTTGTATAATAGTATTTAGAATTCAAGGGTTTTTTACTAGGTAATATATATATATATATACATATATATACATATATATACATATATATACATATATATACATACATATATACACACACACACACACACACACACACACATATATATATATATATATATACATACATATATATACATATATATATACACACACACACACACACACACACACACACATATATATATATATATATATATATATATATATATGTATGTATGATAAAAAAGAGTGCTATAATTTTTCAAATTTTAACTAAATTTTTCTTCCTAGTTCAGTGCAGTGTACTCAGAGTTTATTCCAGATAATGTGTGTAAAGCACAGACTTAGCCTGGAAGGTCGCACATATGTAATATAGGGGATTTTATGCCAGGTCACCACATTATTTTAAGAGTCTATATATTGGAACCCACAAGGCTGTAAGAGCCCTTTCTTTTTTACTTTGTGAGGTTCCGTCTTTAGCATGACTCATATAACACGCCTGTTAATTAAAAAAGTTGTATTTTCTTGTCTGAATAATAAAAGTGATTTCATCATAATTATTGATTAAGTGATTTAGTGATTACTGTTGTGCCTTATGGAATTTATATATTTGGAAAACCTACAAAATAGATACAAAATTTTAAATCTCTATTAAATCATCTTTCTATTATTCATAGTGGCTGAATTTTGGATTGTTACATATATACATATATATATACACATACACCTTTGGTTCCCTTCTCTTTTAATTATATTACTATTATAAAATTTAAAGCTATTAAATATTCTCTTTTAAATTTATTTTTAAAAGTCATTTCATAAATTCCTACATGCCAACTTGTACAGATTTTAATCCCATTGTAAGATTGTACTTTAATGTTCTAAGATTATATGAATTTTAACTATTTCAAATAGATTTTAAAATAGGTTACTTGATTTTAAAATGTGGGAAAGTAGAATGTCAAAAAATCAAAGAAAAGGAAACCTGAAAATACAGTGAAAATATTTTTAGTGTTTCTGTAAAAAAAGAAGAAAAAAATTGTGTGGTTTATTTATTTATGTACCTCTGTCTTAAATTCAACAATCTTTCTGTTTTATGTTACTTGCATAATAATAATGATTTTTTAACTTACAAGAAATTAAACAATTCAAATATTAAAACATTGCTGTGACTATATTTCAACTAATATTTTTACCTGGCATTGCTTTTGTAGATATGAAATTTAGTATATATTTCATCAAGTTATTAAAAAAACTTGTTCTGTGTTTGTACTATAATTAAATTTTACTTATAACATGAATTAATTAAAATAATTTGTTTTATAGTTAAAAAAAATACTATATTGAGTGTTTTTATATACAATACAAAATTATATATTTATACACACACACACATATATATATGTATACATGCACAGATGTATTTTTTATATTAATATAAACTCCTTGTATCTACACACACATACATGGATTGAAATATACATATACACCCCAACATTTTGGTTCTTATGTTGTACAGATTGTGACATTATTAAAGACTATGCATTATTTGCAATTAATGGTAAAAAATATGTAACTATTTTTAAATTTTATAACTTTTCAACATAACATGCTTAAAACTTTTATATATTTAGATTCATATATAAACCTGCAATACTTTTCATCTAAATATAATTTTAGTTCTTTCATTGTTTTAATTCAAGTGATTTTAATAAATGATATGTTGACAGCCATGTAAATTTTAGGCTGCTGATGTTTAATATTTTTTTTTCTTTCATTTATTTAGATTCGACCCATTACTGTGATAAATGCAGAAAAAAAATCTGATATTATACATTATCATGATTCTTTCTTCAGAGTTGAAGATGAGTGGCTGTCTGTGTTTAATTCTGGGTATTTATTTTGTTACTTTAAGTCTCTTTAAAAGTTGAAAAATACTAGCATTCAAAAGGAAAAAAAAAAAAACTTTTTCAGGGAAGAGGCTACTAATTCACTTTGTACTAGCTTTTTTTATTTCCTTTAGTTTAATGTTAACGTATAAGGAAAATATTTTTACCAATAGATGGCTTGCATTAAAAAATATATTTAACCTGGAAATACATGCACATTGGTTGATTTCCTGCTCTTTTTATCTTTCATGACACTAACCCCTCTTAAAGTTACAATAAGGAGACTTCTTCTATCAGACCTTGACTATTTCACCACGACATTTTTCAGTACAGTTACAAGCCATTTCTGCATTTTTTAAAACTTTTCTTTAATAAATCATCCTTTTTACATTGGTATCATCAATTAAATTTTCTAATTTTTCCCCTAATTTGCAGTTTTTAAAGAAATCTATTCAGTGAAACTTGTATACTTGAGTAAATAGTGGTCAGTATATATATTAAAAACTTCATTCTAATAATTTTATTGAAAAAAAGTTAAGAAAACTAAATGAAAATATTTTTGTTGGATAACTGTTAACAACAGAAAAACTGGTATGTAAGTGATAACATTCTAAAGATATAGGGTCTGTATAAAAAGTAATGAGACACATTTTTTCTGATGTGACTGTATGTTGCAGTGAGCTGATGGTTCAAGATTCGTTCAATAGAGAAGGAAGCTACAAAATGCAAATGGTATCAATTTCATTCAAGCTACCAAGAGATTCATATTGTCATTTTAGTAGACATCTGTCCCTGTAGACTTGGTCAAAGCTTTAAAATGTAGCATTTATTCAACAGCATTATAGCATTGAATTTCGCAGGAGACTTAAAAAATTAGCTTTGGGGATGTTTTCTATGATCCAACAAATGTTCAAGCCTATCTAAATATCCTAAGATAACTAATTGCTTCAAATTAAAATTCTAAGATAGTTCAAGTGCTTCATGGTTGGTTGAGAGAGTGTGGAAGACAAACCTTGTACAAGACATTATTCACCCAAGAAAGCATGCTATGTGTACATATGTTGAAATCAGGCTGGTAGTTATGTGTTCAAATAATCACGAACCATGTTTGAATAAGTAAAAGGAGTGTGCATATCATCATTAACTAATGATTTGAAAATTTGCAAAAATCATGTCAACTGGAAGATACATCATCACAATTTACCTCTCTACTTTTTTGTGGTCAACAAATCCCTGGTTTTGAACAATATCACAAGAGTTTCCCAGATTCCTTGTAGTCTTAATGTGGCCCCAGGAGTCTTTTTTTCCTGTTTCCCCAAGGGAAAACGGCCTTCAGAGAACTCTAATATGAAATCATAGTTTAGATCCAAGCAGCTTCAACTTGCTGATTAAAAGACATTCTAGAAAAGCACTCCCAAGGCACCTTCTAAGCATGGAAAACTCCTTAGCAGGAGTGTATTAATGTCAGTTGTTTGTATTGATATCTTCAAATTATATGTATATATTTATTCAAAGTTTGGTCTCATTACTTTTCGCACAAACCCTTTAGATATGATTAGTATTAAATTAAATAAACTTGACAAGTTACGAAGTAGAAAATTCTTCAAAGTCTTATTTTATCCTTTTTTGAAAATTATCAGACCTTAATGTGTATGTATTTGTTAAAAAAAAAAAAAAAATAGAATATACCAAAAATATACATAAATAGCACGTAAAATATCAGTAATAATTTAAAATAAAATATATTTTCTTGTTGATTTTTAAAATTAAGCTAGACATAACCCTAGAGCAGGGGTGAGTAACCTTTTAACCAGGACTACTTCATGTATGGCACATGAAGTAGGCCTCTGTGGTTCACATCTGACTCATTTCTTAGAAGCAAATTTTGGGGAAAGGGGTGAAAATTATATTTTTGCTTCCTTAATCAACTACATCCATATGTAAAGATTACATTAGGCATTTAAAATCAAGATTTTTCTTTTTTTAGCAGTTTAAGAACAGAGATATCTAAAACAATGTAAGCATATTTTTGTATCTTTTAACAACTTTTTTGGAATAATAAGATATAATTTATCATTTACCTTAACTGTACTATTATATCTTGGAGAGAAAATAGATTGAAATTTTTAAGAATTATGCACTTACTTGGGAAATGATCACATAATTCTAACATTTCTACTGGAAATGATGAATACAGCATGTTTTTACAAAATAGAAATATAACACCACATGACCATTTTCATATTTGGCGTTATTGAAATTTTATTTGGGTACTACTACTTATTGAATAACTGTTGTTTATTATTTAAAAATTTAACACTAAGCAGATATGTGCATGTTTTTCAACAATTATTGCATTTAAAATTACTTTTGAGTGTATTATTCATTCATTTACTTTTTAGTGAAGCATTTTTAGGGCCTGTAAGTCCACTTGGAATGAATGTTCTCAATTTCTGCATTGAAGTTGTTATTGCTGTGAGTTAATGGTTTATAAATTTTAGTTCCTTGTATAAGTAATTGTATTCTGCAATAAGAATTTACTCATCTTTGGTTTTAAATTATTTAAAGATCCTCAAACAAGAGAATCAAAAATATTTGAGGAGACCACATTAAAAAGTCTTAAAATTAAGATTATTATACTAAAAAGTATCTTCAAATCAAATGAAGGAAATACATAAGTTTATTTCCTGTATATTCATATGTTTTCATATTTTGAAAAACATTAATATATGTATGTGTGTGTATCATATTTCTGTGTAATAGCCAAGAATTTTTGGGACTTTTCATAGAGCTAAAGTGGGAGGATTGGTTTATATGCAAATTCACAGAACCAATGTAGTGTAGGTATTTCTTTTCAATGTCTTTTAGTATTGGCCATCAAAAGGTTGTCAGATCAGCAAAAATAAATGAAACGTTTAAAATAAAAAGCAGAAAATAGCAAAAGAAAAATAATATAGTGGCAAATTGTAAGTGAAATTTGCAAAGCATTTTAAACTGAGAAAAATACAAAAATTGAAAAAAAATTTATAGTTAGTCCTACCTTTGCTATATTTTTACTGAAATGGGAAAAATGCAAAATTTCGACAGCTTGCAAGTTGAGCTCTACTACATCCACAGCAGACTTGCTTATCTCATAAAAAATACTTCCTCATAAGCTGAAAGCAAGCAATAAATCCTTAAAAAGAGCTCTTTTTAAAATTTTTTTTTAGTTGATGTAGCTTAAATTTATGAAAAAGTTCTACATATAGATGGGGTTACCAGAATTGAAGCTATTGTTGTTACTGTATAATAAACAAATATATTATTGGCCTCACAGTCTACTACTGCAATTCTTAAACTTGGCTTTGTAGCACTAATCAAGAAAAGTTGACCGAAAATCCTGAAATAACGAAGAAAGCACAAAGACATTTTAAATTTGCTTTGCTTGCTGCTGTTGAAATGGATTGTACTTGTGGAATTTTTGTTATACTTGTCTTGAGGTTAAAATTATACTCTATTATTCTGGTTCTAAAACTGTATGCTGGGGCAAAAAAAGTTAGAGAACAGTTGGTCTAGCACTTTACTTTAAAACAATTTGATTGGAAAATATTTCAACCATTTTATCTACTTGGCAACATACTCAAAATTTACTGAGAATTTTTTTCCTGTCTGGCCTATATACATGCTTTGAATTCTGGGTAAATTTTTGAACAAAAAACATACTCTTGGCATATACACTGATGAACTTTTATTCAGAAATGATATATATATATATATATATATATATATATATATATGAATTAATGAAAAGTCAACAATAAAATTAGCTTTTTAGAGATTTGTGTTTTAAAATATGCATTTTAGGTGCAAGATTTGTAAAAGTGACTCCATAGAATTAGAATTTGTTAAAAATCTGTTCAGATTCTTTAGCACATTTAATGGATATTGTAATCATAATCATTAAATTTACCAAAGTTTTAGGTTTAATTTTCACTGCAAAGTTTTCTACGATTTTTCATTTACCTTGAAGTTATATATATTGTCTTGTAATGTACAAAATTTCAAGGTTCTAGTATAAATAGTTTTTTAGTTTTAATGCATGAGATGTAGTTAAAAAATAGTATTTTTGTGAAAAAAACTTTAACATTTTTGAGGGCAGGTGGTCGATATTTTGTCTCTACTTTTGTCTACTCTGAAAATTTACTTTATTCTTTCCTTCCTGCTTATGGTTGTACAGATGACAATGGTAAACAAACTACTCAAAAGGGTGGAAGCTCTTAACCCTAGAATGCCATATTTATCTACATGAACATTAAAAATATTCTGCTACAAAAAAAGTTAAAGGCTTAAGTCAATTTTAGTTTTGTTATGAAACTTGTAAATGTTCCTATTTTGACCTTGTAATAAGGCTTTTTGCAGCTACATTTTAGGATCAAACTTGTTGCCTTGGTGACCATTTTGGCAACATATTTGGTGTAACTAAATACTTCTAGAACCTTCAAAGTTCAAAAATATCTCAAAATGTCTGTGGGCCTATACATATGACTTAATTTGTCACCTCTTGGTTCTGTTATCAGACTTCAGAGTTGAAAGGTGTATTGCTTGGCCTCATACTATAGCAAAATAGTGCTTGCTGTGTATTAGTGTTTATGTGCACAGTGCATTGAATTGTACCAGAGCATACTAGATTATTCTATGCCATCTGTTCTGAACTATTTTTGGGGAACTGAGTTGTACTGAATTGTGAACATTTTGTCAGTAAATCAGTGTTTCTTGTGTTGTTTTACCAAATGTTCATTCAGTTTTCAAACTCATGAAGTGTGTAGCAGTATTTATTAGACATTTTAAAGTCTAATTTCTGTTCTAGTGGGAAATTAATTACGATTTTATTTATTTATTTATTTATTTATTCAGTGTGTGTGTGTGAGAGAGATAAAATTATATTACTTCAAGTTGTCGATTATAAAATTTTCAAAATATTCCTTAAAAAAAAAATAATAATAATAATAATAATCACAGAATGATTTTCTGTTGCCCTCTGCCTTAAATAATTTTTTTTTGTAATCTATTTTTGATTAAATATTCATTTAATTTTATTCACATGTATAAAATAGTTAAGTATTAAGACTTAATTTAATTGTATTATATTGTTAATTAATAAGTTTCATTAATTTAATTATAACTTATTAATTAAGCATTAATAAGTATTTCATGTTCTTAAAATTTAATGTTTCATTTTTCTGTTTTCAGAAAATGAAATTGAACAAATCAGAAATGTATCCTCCTTCTCAAGTTCCTTATTTTCCTAAATTTTTGGTTTATTCTCGGTATTGCATGATGTATTCCTTAGCAGATGTCAGTTGATAATTTATTATGATTATTGTATAGCATTTAATTAATATACTTCTTTTTAATGTATGCATATTTTTAATGATCAAAGATATATTTTTTAAAGTTATTTATATAAATCTTAATTTTTTTTTACTCATGCACTCATATGCATGTATACAAATATACATGTGTGCAAATGTCCTTTGGCCATTTGATACAATCAATATAAAAATATAAATTTCTGCTCATAAAATAAAAGATAGCTCTGTATACTCTCCTTATCATGAAATTTCATAAATAATTTGCCCATCATCTGGTGCCTAAACTAAATGCCAAGGAAATAAATCACAATCTTAAATTATTAATGGCAAGTGTAACAGTTTGAATTGTTAACTGTTTATAAGTTTTAGACGATAGCATAGTCGAGCCTTGAACATGTTTGTAAGGTTCGACTATGCCATTATAGGGAAAATGGTCTTTTTTTTGGATAGGCAAATATGTGGCACCTTGCCCAGAGCTATTGGTGTGGCCTGTTTCCGCCTTGAGACTGGACATGATTTTCTTCAGGCCAATCTGTACAAAGTTGGTCTTGCTGATTTACCGAACTGTGTCCTTTGTGTTTCAGCCCCAATGCATGGAGATCACCTTTCTTCTTGTCCTGCCCTACAGGATGTTATTTCTTCAGGTTCCTTTTCGACTCTCCCATCTAATGGGGCAATTTCTTGTCGGTATTGGACTGCAAGGCATCATATGCTCGAAAGAGTTCAGATGGGTATAATAATAAAAAAAAAGTTTTAGACACCTTTAAATGCATATTAATCCTCTGATTGAGAATCTGTGTGTATATGACTTCATAAATTATTATTCCAGTTCATAAAAGCATAAATGTACAGTTTCATATTTGTAGTTCTAAATTGTAGCAATTTCACATTTACCCTTTTATGTTAGAACATCAACCTTTCATGCTCAGTTGGTAACAAGAAGAAACTCAGGCTGATTAGTATGATTAAAAAGGCAAATCATACACTTTTGTGTTTCAAATTTTGACAGTTTGAGAGTTAACAAAAATGTTTCATAGCATTTAAGATAGTTTAGGACACTTAAAAATACTTATTACCATAATTTCCTGAAGATAGGCTACATAAGCATAAACTGTGCACTTGAGAGAAATTTTATTAAAAATACTTAATTTATACAGAAATGCTGCATCAGCACAAACATGTCACTCTTAGTTAAATAATACATGGCAAAACATGAACACCACAGTTGCAAAATTGTGACTTAATCAAATGTTGCTGCTTTATTTTAAATTTGTACAACATGGAAAACTACACTAATCACAATAATTAAACTTATGACTAGCAGTATGTCATTTATGCTCTTTAGGTGCCATTAAAAAAAATTCATTTTTCTTCTTATTGAAAAACTATTCAACAAGTACTTAGCTGAGCAGTGGCTAAATAGTAAGATGTGTTTTTAAGGTTGTAGATTCTGTAGTTTCAAATCCTGTTGCTGGAATAGATATTCACATTCATTTGAAATCAGCATTAGGCAGTAGGTCTCAGTCTTCATAACCCTCATGTAGTAAAACAGTAGACCATAGCATTCCAAATCAAAATAAAAGTACCTATACTAATGCATCTGTAACTGACAGAGTGCCAGCTTTTCAAACTGCTTGTTTGAGTGAGGGAAGAATGCAATTGTTTTGAGTTCTTGTTTATTGTGAATTAGGCAATAATTCTGAATAAACATAAGTGCCACATTAATAGAAGTGCCACAACCATTGAAATTTTGTTTTGAATACATAAATGCTGCAGCATTTCTACTGGAAATTATGGTATTACAGATCACATTTTATGAACTTTAAATCACTTATTTGAGAAATAGAAAACTAGAACAAGAGGTTTGGTATAGAGTTATTATCAATTATGTACCTATGCATGCCTAAATCACTAAAATACAGTAAGAAAGGGTAAAAATTCAAGTCAACTATTGCATTCCAAATATTTTTCTGCCACTCTGGTAATATATGTAGCATAAAATATTGTTTAATATTCAGTAACATTTATACAGTACATTCAGTTTATATTGTTCAAAATATTCAGTAGACCAGAAACTTTAAGGTTTTAATTAACTTAGAAGTGCTAAAGGAAGTTTCGATAAGATTTACAGGTACTAAGAATTTTAAGTGGCACAAACAATATTTAATGCATTAATTATAAGTTTGGCAGTGTTACAAATATTTAAACTCAACAGGCAAATTTTATTTGCAGGGTATGTTTTATTTCTACAGAAGTTTTTATGATTCACTTTTCAAGGCATTGTCAGTTGTTTTAAACTTCAAACCTGGTGGTGACGAAGCTTTATTAAGTTTTATTTTTCGAAGACATGGAAATGGTGGTGTCTCATTTGAAATAATATATCATTTCTTTAAAGTAAGGAAGTATTACTATATGCTTTTTCTAATTAATAAAACTTTTTGTTCATTGATAAAAAAAAATTAGTGTTTTTTTTTTATTTAGATATTTTACTCTTAAGCTAACTGTATTATTTCAATTTTTATTGCTTATTTTGGATAGATAAGCTGCACTGAAATATATGTCACGTACATGATAACTAACTAAAAGGAAATGAAGGTTCATCAGATCATTGGCTCTCCCACAAAGTTGTTATATAGCAATTTTTTTCTTTCTTTATTAATTTCTTTTGCTCAAAGCAAATTTTAATTTTTGACAGTAATAATTCTTCTCTCTGCTCTATTGCCCATTTTTCTAAATAGTTTTTTAAAACAGATCAAGCTATGATAACATGTCTATAAAATACAATAGTCTTGAACCTCCATAAACCATCATCTAGTTGACTCTGAGGATTTTCGTCGGAATAGCACTTACTGACAATATACTATACAGTATTAAAAAATATATAGATAAAAAATAAACTGCGTAATAGAGGCACATAAAGACATTGGTTGAAAAAAATTTTTTTGAACAGGTAACAATAAAAATAAAATTCCTTTGGATATGTTGGAAATATTAAATTTCAACTTGTATATAAATAAACTATAAGCCACAGCTTATGTACCCAAGATTATAGTATTTATAGTATTTGTTATTTTGTTGTTTTTTAAATATGAAACATTAATTTATTACTGGAGCTTAAATACAAACTTAGATGATTTTTTTTTAGAGAATTAATATTCAAGGAAACTTTATTCACACAAATTAAATTCTTTGTTCTATAAATATTTGTAATTAATCAATTTTTTGCTGGGCTTTGTTACCTATATGTTTCTAAATCTTAATTTCAGATGTTATTTTTCTCTGGCACACATTTGAAGTTACTAGAAGAAAAATTTAGTAAATATGATTTGAATTTGGACCAAATTGGATCTGCTGAGGATGCACTTGATATAATGTCATTTCATTATCAAGATTTAATAATGGTAGCAAATGTATTCTTGCTATTAATGTCGTATAGTATTTATAATTTATTATGGTCTTTTAACTTATGCTTACTACATTATCAGGTTCTTGAAAGGTTATTTATTATATATATATATATATGTTTCTAAATTTTATGCCTTAATCATATAGTCAACATGATTAAGGTACAAAATTAAGTAAAAGACTATTCTCAAATAGCTGTTTTATACCTCATCTTTGCTACTACTTTAGTAAAAATTAATAATGGTTTATAGTTAATTTTTATATAATTTCGTCCTAATTGCATTGGATATGCTTTTATATTTATATTCTGTCCTAAAGAGCTTATGTTTTGTAAAATTGTTTTATTTTATACTTTTTCCCATTTACTTATTACATTGTATGAGCTATAAAATTTTAGAAATTCTTGAATAATTGTTATTCTTTCTTTTTTTAACCCTTTAATGCCTGGTGTATCATTTTAGATACGGCTAAAAAATAGCTTGTAGAGTTTTTATGTTTTCTTAGAACAAATTTTCCTTTTGAGAGTAGGTAATGGGTAATCTTATAAACAATCTACGAAATTTTCAAGTAATTTCTATTATTTCTATTTTTTTTAATTTAGATCTAGATTTTATGATTTTTCGATCAGTGCTCATAAATTTACTTTTTCGGCAGGTACAGACTGAGATCATGACAAATTTGCTTTTTCCATTACACTACAGCATTTTGCAGAGATTATTTTACCTGCAATATCAAATAAATCTTTTTTCAGGAAGTTTTTCCTTTTTTTTATAAATGTCACTCTATGTTTAAAACTATAACTGATCACTAACGTGACATGCTCTAGTATTCAAAATTGTTTGATCTTCAAATTTATTTCATTCTGTACAGTCCATATTAACTTAGATTTAAGATAGGCTCCGAAATGTAATCGGCAGAAATGACTTGGGCATTAAAGGGTTAACTTTTAAATGTGCATTGGTGAGTCAGTGGTTAGAAGAAATCGTCATCAATCATATATTTATGTACTATAGTTACTCTTTGCTGGTCTACTATAAAACAATCTTAACAAAAATGGAGTGGAAGAAAAAGAATCCCAGTCAATAAATTTTTCTAAATATCAACAGTATTTGAATTTTAGTTTATATTCTATAAATAAATTTAAAGTTAGGTTTATATAAAATTTTATACAAGTAAATATGTTTTGCAAATAATTTTTTTCCATTATGCCAGTATGGGAGGCTAAGGTTTCTACATGCAAGAGTTCTCATATGCATACGCTAGTATATGTAATATAGAGAGATGAGGGTATTTATTAATTATATTATTATTGTTTGTATTCTAGCATACTAAATGAATTGTAAATATATTGAATTTCACCATGTACATAATCAAACCCAAATTTTTTTCCTTGCCAGACCTAGGTATGACTGTTAACAGTCTATGGTGGGCAGCCGAATGTCATTCACTAACACACAAAATGTTATAGTAATTTTTAGCATTCCTAGCAGCTACTATGTTGACAAATTCAGAATAAAAGTTCTAATAATTTTCAGGTATATCATTAGCAAATAAAAGTGGGAAAATTGTAAAGTCTCCCAAAGCAATTTTGTGCAGGTGCTTCTTAAGGTAGTCTGATTTTTATCCTGAAGTTAGTGATGCTGACAGGTCTAGGCAGATTAAAAAGAATGATATTTTTCATTTAGTAAACTCCAAATCTTCCCCTTCACATAGTTTTAAATAATCTCTTGATAACAGGCCTAAATGTAACACTAATGATTATCTTAACAGTAGGATAGCAAATAGAAGAATCTGGTTGAGGAAGGTCAGAATCAGCCTTGGCCAGTCTAAACATGTTACACATGATACCTTAATGACTTGGTACTCACTGTAGAGTTACATTGTGGCCATTATCTATCAAAGGATAAAAAGGTTATATTCTAATACTAAGTCTTAATCATAACAACCACTTTTTACACTGGCAAATTTCTGTTTTCATGTATATATGGCAATCTTCCATATAAGATAAAATTCAATGCTGTCATATGAAACCTCAGCTTAAATAGTTACACAACTCAGATATGGTCATTTTGAGGTTATATTGATAATAAATATATATAGCATACCTCCATGTTTGTAAAAAACTCATGT
This sequence comes from Pardosa pseudoannulata, assembly GCA_032207245.1. Lineage (NCBI taxonomy): Eukaryota > Metazoa > Arthropoda > Arachnida > Araneae > Lycosidae > Pardosa > Pardosa pseudoannulata. The sequence continues at coordinate 106,532,162 of CM063509.1, forward strand.
CTCTTACTTGTAATTTATCAGTTTGAAGATGGATTAAAAGGGACATACAATAGTCCAATACATATTTTATAGTATTATTTCTTAAATATTTTGTTTTGAGAAGTGTGGTAATTCAGCCACGAAATGCATTAATCTCATAACTGGAGGGTTGGAAGAGCCCACCAAATATCTGCCGTGTTCATTAATTGCAGCTGGGGCATGTAAAATATGTTTGTGGTTGCAATGTCCTCCAAGTTACTGAACAATACCTCTTAACCTTTTCGTGGGCCATTTTTTTTCTTACTCCACGCTTCCAAACTTTCTAAACAGAACTGCTAATTTTATTCAATCGATTGAACAATGGATGACAGAGGGAATCAGTTTTCCCAGCATTCCAATAGCAAGACCAATATATTAGAATGGGTTTTGTGTTTCCTACAGGTGTGTTTTGTAAGATCATAAGGGGGACTTCTGCTTGGTCCTTCTAAATTTTGAAGACCCACTTTGTTTATTTGTGTTGTGAGGTAATGTTGAGGGTACTTCCATAATAAAATCTCTTTGGTGCTTCCATAATAAAATATCATAATCTTTGGTTTGGTTGGGATGAATGCTATAAAAGCAAATGCCACATTGGAAATAATAATAATCATAATAACAACAGTAATTTAATTTGAGTTGAACTATAGACACAGGAAGAGTGCTGCTCTTCGGGACTGGAGTTTGTGAATTAGAATCTCACTGTTGACATGAAAGATCATAGCCAATCAAAATTGTCTTGAAGTAGTAGGTTCTGGTCTTATTAGCCATTAGGTAGCAAAATAGTAGATTGTAGCCTTTCAAACCAACCCAAATACTACTTTTTGAAGTAATGTCACTATCTGGGGTATAATATGTGAGTGTATAAATAATAAGAGAGTTTAAGTCATAAGTACATAGACTTTTTTATATTTTGTCTATTAACTTTCCTAAATTATAATTGTTTAATTTTTGTGTAAGGTATGTAAACATAATACATTATATAGCTAAAAGGTATAGAACAGTTTTGATTGTAGGTTTTTTTTTAATTTCTAAAAAAATTATTGCCTAACTATTTTGTAACTTTCACTGTTTAAAGAATATGGTCAAGCTATCACTTTCATGTAAAATTTTAATTATATCCAAATTTAGAGGATCATCTACATTTTTGAAAAAAAAAATTGTTTGATGATCTTGTGTGATAAAAAGCAGAAAATGATTTGTAATGTATGCTTACTGTTAACTGGCTATTAGCAATGTTTACTTAATGTTTGTATATATTATTCATATATTAGAGAAAATATAAATTTTTTATTGAAAATTTCAAAGATTTTTTTTGGTTATAAATTTTAAAGCTTTTATCAATGGGTTACAAAATAGAGAGAAAAATTATATTTTTGAAAGATAAAAAGCACAATTTGAATTAAAAATTAATTTGACAGTAAAATATGAGCATTTAAGAGAAATACTCTTTCACTTTGCATGCATGAATGATGTCCAGTATTGTATAGCAATTACATATATAAAATGTTCAATTTTATTTCATGAAAATTAAAATTTTCTAAACCCCAGTGGCATTGGGGTAGTGCTTTGCACTTCTATGACACAGATCTGAGGTTTGATCCTCGGGCTGGGCATGGTTGACTCAGCTTTACATCCCTTCAGTGGGTAGACAAATTGAGGACCCAGTATGTTTAGGAACTAAACACTCGGGATTCCACCTACGGGTGAATACCTAACCAGGATGTATGCTTCGCATCCCATAACCCTTGGTCTCAAAAATGGAGATTGGTACCATAGGTCATGGCTCCCATGTTGGGCTGGAGTGCCAAAAAATTTAGTTTTTGTAAAATTTTCCAGTCTATTTTTTTTTCAAATATATTTGAACATTATATGGATATTTTTTAGGGGGAACATGGTAACTCCCTCTATTATATACATACTAGCATAATGTATGCTAGAGTATATATATATATATATATATATATATATATATGTCGTATCCAGTGGTAGGCAAATAGAAGCAGTGTTTCTTATTAAATCACATCTTTATTCAAAATATAGTTTCATTTAAAGGCATCACTTGCGCCATTTTCATTTATTCATGACAGAGCTAAGCTTGGAGGCTGTTGACAGCTCAATGTCTTCGCGCCAACTGTCTCTTATCTCTTTGCATACTCATCCAATTCCTCCAGTATGCTTCCGCTTGACCAGGTTATCCTAAAAGCTTACATGATCGTGGTTTTTTTCTTTTATTTTGTTATTATGAAAGAGTGACCTTTTAAATTGTTTACAAGTCGCTTAATTTTTTCCAAACCCCCCTTTTAGACATGACATATATATGTATGAATGAATATAACCCATGCAAACATTACTAGAAGTCATATAAATGTTAAGCAAAAGTTACAAATAATTTCTTACATTTTATGAAAAAGGAACTTAAAAATTCAATTTTAATTTGTAGATGGTTCTCTAAATGCAGATGCTATTAAAGTTTTGCTAGAATGTGTGAACTCAGCCATGTTCTTTACACAGTGAAAGCTACAAAACACTCAATTATATTTTTAGATATTAAAAAATATGTAAAATTTACAGTGTCCCATGATATTTGACTGTATAGTGTGTATTTTGAACATAATTCTTAAGTATATTTCTTTTCATAGCCATTTTTCTGCTATATTATATGTACATACAAAGCTTTATTCTGGAATGTAATTGTTTTTTACATCCTTGATAAAATAAGAAAAGGTGAAAGTAAGTATTTCTTTACAACTACTTTTAGCTATGATATATTTTGCTTGTTAGATAAGTACACAAAATTTTAAAGATATATACAGGGTTCATGTTAATACTTAAGTGTGTTTTTTACGCAAATTTGTGATATTGATATGAAACTTTGGCAATATTTCTGGTCCCACAGACCTAAATAATTTGTTACTGAGATAAATTTTCAGTCTCATAAACCCGAAAAAGCCCTAGGGAAAAAGTGGGAAAATTTTACAATTTTGAAAGGCCATGACTTTGACTAATTTTGGATATTGTGGATCTAAAAAAGTCTGAAAAAAGGAAAGAACACATTTCTAGTGAAAATAACATAAAAAAAGCTTCTCTTGTATGAGAAGCCTTTTCTAGAAATAGGCTTACAGAAAAAAACTAAAAAAATAAAAAAAATAAAAGGATTTTATTACAAGGGGAAAATAAAAAGAAACTTGTGAGATTCTTTAGAATAAGAAAAAAAATTGCATGTAGTTTATATATACATAATTTCAAATAAAATAAATCTTTTCTTATTTGCAAACATGTGTAATATTTATCATAGTTTTTACTTAAATAAATATGGTTTTTTGATTGAAAATTAAGGGACCCTTGGTTGGGGAAAGCTTAGTTGAAACACTGATATATGTGTACACGTTCACATTCATGTATTTACATGTACCATTCACATATATGTATATAGGCTTTGATTATGTGTATAGACTGATGATTCTCAATATCTAAATTTCATTTATTTCAAATTTCTGCTGAAATTAAAAATTTTTTTCCTGTGTCCTAAATTTGTCAATGTAATTGAATAGAATTTTTTTGTTGTTTCAATGTTCACTCCTGTTTATCTGTGTTTCAAGGAGCTTTTTTAAGTTGTGATTTAAAAAAATAAACTGAATAATTAAAAATAATAATGTAATTTTTAGAAATAAGGCTGCATTAGTGTAAACGCCACATCAGTGTAAATGCTGCCCTAAGTTAAACTGTACATGATATTACAGTCACAAAATTTTAGCTTAACAAAGTACTCCTGTTTCATTTCCAATTTTTTAGTTACACTAATCTTAAAACTAGTACTATGGATTCTGTACTGTTTAGGTACCTTTTTCCAAAATTTTCTGTCTGAACAATGGCTGATTGGTTGCTGGCCTTTGGTACCAGAGTTTGTGGGTTCGAATCCCACGGTGGCATGAATGTTTGGAGCCGTTCGGAATTGGCTTTAAGCTGTAGGTCCCGGTCTCATTAGCCCTTGTGTTACAAAAAGTAGACCATAGCACTCCAAATCAAACCAAACCAAAACCAAAATTTTCTGCTTTCTTCTTACTTAAATACTATCTAATAGGTACTTTATGTATCAGAGTTTACAGAGTTTCAAATCCTGCTGTTTGGATGGATGTACATAACTTTAAGCAGTAGATCCTGATATTAGCTCTTATGTAGTCAAAAAGTAGATCATAGAATTGAAAATTAAACTAAATCAATAACAGGATCTTATACCAAGAGGATAATAAGGACTGAAAGAATAGCTGCAGTTCAGACTGATGTGAATGATATTTTAAATGATGGAAGAATGTAGTTGTTCCTCGATTACTTTAAAAACTAAGTTTATGCCAGATACATGTATTAATTCAAAACTATCCAGGAAAGATAGATCAAACATTTTCTGTAATTAAAAAATTTTCTAATTATGTTCGATAAATTGAGAGGATATTAATTTAACTCATTTGACAATGACTGTAATATCGATTTTCTGTTTTAGTTGTTGCTTACAATAATAAAATATATAGCATAATGTATAAGATAATATGGTATTTTGTACTTGTATTTATTGATTTTTTTTTCTTTTAGAGACACATGCTGATTTACAAAGAGATTTTAATGTGTTAATATCAGCTGTATCGTCAGCAGAAGAAGGTGATATAGTTTTGGATATAATGGTAAATATGAAGAACAGTGTCACAATTACCTGAATAAATATATATTTCTCTTTTATATATATATATATATATATATATATATATATATATATATATATATATACTGTATACTTCTGTGCATAATCTGAGAATTTTCAGAATTTTTCTAAAAATAAATGGGGAGAGGGTGTCTGTATACAGATCCTCACATTAGATGTAGTATAAGTTCTTGTTGGAGATCAAAAAGGTCATCAAATTAGCAAAAGTGAACAAAAAGAAAATATATATAACGGCAAAAAATGAATGAAGTTTACAAAATATCTGAACTAAGAAAAAAAACACAAAGTTTGAAAAATAAATTTGAGTCTAACTTCTGCAATATCTCACCAAAATAGCAAAAAATGCCAAAATTTCTAAAACATGTCAAGAGAATCTATGCTATATCTGTACCAAATTGCTTAATCTAACAAAAATTACACTTCTCTGTAAGCTAGATGCAGACAATGAATTGCCAAACGTATAATTTTTTTTTTAAATTGCTTAAATTTATGAAAATGTGTTATCCTCAGGTAGGGTACCAGAGTTGAAACTGTCATCCAATATGTCTAATAAGTAAAAATGTTATTGATTATATGGTGTAGTGCATTACTTTAGAGCAATTTGATTGGAAATATTTCACCTGTTTTACCTGCTTAGCATTTTTGGCTTCTTGGGAACATTTGAATATTACAGAATATTTTTTTTTTCTATTTGGATATACAAGATTTGAATTTTGGGTAAATATTTGAAAGAAAAATGTGCTCTTAAGTATAGATGAACTCATATTCATAAATATATGGTATATATAAATTCTGGTTCTTATTGTATATATTTATTTTATTGAACAAAAATATTTTTAATTAAGAGCCTCCCTCCCCCCTGAAATTTCTAATATGATTTCTATTGAAATTTGAAGTTAGCTTATGATGAATTTAAGAATTTTTTTTTACTTTATCGTTCTCACTTTTGAAACTATGATATGGCATTGTGGTGACACATGATAGAGTCACCATCTATATTTATGGAGACCAAATAACAACACAAAATATGACAAGCTTAAAGCACAGGGGCTTTATTTTATGACTATATGCAGTTTATACACTTTGTATAACTTTCACAGGAGAAAGTGGAGAGCATGGAATCTCCTCTGCATTTCCCACAACGATTACTTTTTCTTGTGCAAGCTCTTGACGAGATATTGAGGAAAAAAAGGAGCCAGAAAAGTTGTGGGAACTTGACTAATACGTGACTGCAGTGACTAAAAATTTATTGAGGAATTTATTTGATTCAGTTTTTAAAAATTCTAAATCCATAAATCCTTAAAAATGTGGAGACACATGTGGTCTTTTCCATTTTAATTCATTTACCATTTAAAAGTTTTTTTTTTTTTTTTTTTTTTTGGGGGGGGGTCAGTTTACACAATTCATTTGGCAGATTTCGCACAACATTTTTGTACACACGAAATCTTAGTTAAATTACTATGCCAAAAGTAAGGACTTTCTAAAGACATCCCAGTATTCCAAATCCCCAATTAATAAAAAAATTTATTTATTATTTGATTTAATCATTTGTTATACTTATATATAATTTTTAATACATTATGCACACATATAAACATATATATATATATGTAATGCATTAATAATTATCTGAATAGTGACTAAATTCTAAGATCTTATTTCTCATATGTAATGCAAACAGAGCCACATTCCCAAGAATTCAGTAGCTTAATCTTCCCATTATATGAAATCACTGACTTGTATTTTCTTTCTATATTCTGATCTCATGAGAACAGCAGAATCATCACAGTATTCAAACCTCTTTTTTACCTTTATATTTGCAAGGTAGCAGTTTTGACTGTTCCAGAAAAGCTGGTCTAATATAACTTTCACATGTTTTTACTGGGGTTGCTTATCAGTAACAGAAAATAGGCTCATGTAACTTCTTACTACTTGGCGTGGATGGATGGTATTAGGACTCCTGCTACAAATAAATAAATTATATTTGTTCTTAAAGATTACAGCTTCTGACTGTTTCATTAGATTAATTACTTAAATGTGATAAATTTGAGGACCATTGCAGAATTTAGACCCAGCAAATCGAATATGGGCTTGCATTTATAAAAATGTTCCTAAAATTTGCAGACTTAATATATACACAAATATTTATATATATATTTTTGTAACATTTATAATATTTATTTTCAGGATGTTTCACGTAGGATTACTAATATTATAGATCCAGCTGTGTTTAAGAAAATGCCTACTGAGGTTAGTTTGTTATACCTGCAATAAAATTAGTCATACTGTTTCAGTGCTGCAGTGAGTTATTTTTTCCCTTTTTTGAATAGAATGATTCTCTCTTTGACGTGTCAGATTTTGGGCTTATGGGCAAGAGGTTGCATTTTAACTCCAGAGTTAATGGATTTAAGTTCCACAACTGGCATGAATGTTCGTTGCTATTTGGAATCAGCTTTAAACTATGATCTTGAATCTTGTGTTAAAATTTGCAAAAATTTAATAATTTTTCTCCCTGTAGGGGGATTTGTTAAAAGATTGATTAGTATAAATTGAGGTTGAAATCAAGTTACAACATTCCTTTTATGGCAAAAAGGGGAAATTAAAAGCTGATTTTACTGAACAATATAATATATATCTGCTTTAATATTTCTATACCATTTATAATCAAGGAACTTTTTTCCCCATTTGCTGTAAAAGGGAAGTTGCAACTTGATTTCAACTGTAATTAATATTTGACTTGAATTAGTCTTTTAACTGATCCCCAAAGAACGAGAAAAAAATTCTTTAAACTTTCACAAACTTTTTATTAAGTCTCAGTAAGTTATTATCACATAGAAGTTAATTGTGTTGTGGTTCTTAAGAGGAATTTTAATTTCTACTAAATATACTGATTTAAAAAAAGTATAATTTATGTTTTGTAATTTTACAAAATTAAATTTTAAAATTTAATATGACTAAAATATTGTATATGGAATTCTGTCTTCTTTGAAATAATTTTTTAAAAATCAAAAGTATATATGATCATCAGCAGCAGAGAAAAAGGCTGGTTAAGGACTTTTCTTTGGCCTTATGCATGTTAGTATTCAATTAACCTCCTGGAGATCTTTTCTAAGGTTTTGAAGTTCCTAATAAATAAAGTTTTCTATTCAGAAGCATTCATGTCTTTATATTAAAATTATTTACTTTATTAGGATGCTAAAATATGGCTTGAAGATGCTGAAATTGATGAAAAGGTTCAGTTTTCTGAATTTCTCAAGAAACATGGCCATAGATCACAGGATGAAGTAAAGTTTTTAATTAGAATTTACCTTAAAATAATAAAATTAACTTTTTTATAAAGCTTTTATAATTTTATATATATTTTTACCAATTTAGAAATTAAATCAATTAGAAAAGTATGATTATTATTTTTGTTTTGTTTTAAATAGGAAAAAATGTGTATTCATATATATTGTAATGTTTATTAAAATTATTATTACTATAATTTTTTATGCTGCAACTTCATTCAATTCCCTTTTCCTTGCAGGTAGATATTTTCCAAAAATGTTGGAGTATGGATCCCATAAAAATTGTTCAAGTGCTCCAAGTAATTTTTTTTTGTCTACTGTTTTAACTCAAACTTTATAATCTTAAAGTTTTTATTATTGTTATATATTATGACTTGTTTATCCTCTTTTTTTTAATTCTGTAGTATCTTAATTTTACTTCATATAGTGCTTATTGTCAAGGAACTTTTTTAATAGTTCAATATTTAAAACTTTATTTTAAAAACCATTTTTTAATTGAGGTGTATAGATATGAATTGAAATGCAATTTCAGTAGAATATTAATTTTTAATATATATATAATTTTTATCAAAATGTTAATTAAAATTGGAATCTATGCGAAACCTCTTCTGTCAAACTCAAATAAATATATTTTAAGAATCCTTAAACAGCTTATAACTGACACATATATCTCTGAATTAAAATGATTTGTAGTACCATATTTTCAGGTAGAAATGCTGTGGTGTTATCTATTTATTATTATAATTTCCAATATAGGAACATTTGTGACTTCATACCACATATATTTATTGGCTATTTTATATGGGAACACCACATAGGTAGCAAACATTACTCTGGGACAGCACAAACAAACAAAATGTGTCCTCATAATTTAGAAGCAGAGACTAAGCAAAAGACCCACTGCCTTAACCTGCTGCTTCCAGAAGTATCTTTTGAGAACTTAGGCATTAGGACCATGAACCTATTTTAAGTGTCCCAGCTGACATTAATGATCACAATGGATCTCTGATTGGCTTGAGCCTTGAATTTGCAACCTTCCAGTTATAAGATCACTACTTTTGCCGACTGAGCTACCATACTCTGAGTTTATTATTTGCAGAAGCTTGTTCACACTTCATGGAAATGCTTCTGATAGTTGAGTTTTATGTATAAATGCTGTATTTTTAGCAGCAATTTGCTTCTATCTGGTAGCCATGGTTCTTGACAACAGTTTTAACTCAAATTTCTATGAAAATAAACCTTTTCTTAGTATTGGCATATGAATTCTATCCCATTCCTCTTGGACCATTTTCTAAAGCTCATTCAGTGTTATTCGATGCTATTTACCCATTTATGCTCATTTAATTAAAGAAAGAGCACAAAAGTTCATTGAAGAATCGTTTTACAATTTTACAGGTATTTCATTATATGGGGTGCACTTTATTCTTATTTCCCATTCTTTGTTTACTAAATAAGTTGCAGTTGATTTAGGCAGATGATTAGAAACTTTGTTGCTTGACTTGCCAGTGAAGCTTAAATTTACGAATGTCTTTACCATATCAAGCTGGGATTTCTTTTTTGAAAATATGGTTTTAAAATATTCTGCTGATAGTAGAATGAACTGATTTTGGCTGTATTTGAGACTCTTTAGATTTTTAATTTGTCATTATAGCAAAATCCTGCAACTATCATGAATCCCTTTAGGAACTGTTCTGTATACTGACAAAACCATTTCATATGGTCATTCCTGTCAGTTGAGCAATAGAAAATTGATCTTTTTCAATTACAGCCACTGCAATATACCCATGCTTCATCGAGTGTTACCACAAATTTCCATTTTTCAGCATATTGGTATTTTTTATACTTTTTTTTTTTTTTTTTTTTTTTTTTTTTACAATTTGTCTTTCTTTCACCAATATGCTTTGGCAAAAGCAGATGAACTTTAGGTTTAGGCATCTTTTTTAACTTCAAATCTTTATAAATTATTTTACTTACAATGCCAGAAGACATTCCTAATTTCGATGCCATGGATCTTTGAGTCAGTAGAATTTCTTTTAGAATTAGATATTTCACTGTTTTGATATTTAGGTTAAAACAGTTTTAGGAAGAGGTTTTGTGGTCATGTTTTCATTTTTACTTTTAGATAGACATTTTTCCTTTCATATTTAATATATTAAAAATACTTCTTTTCAAATGTTATAACTCTAATTTTTACACTGCTTTATAACTTTCTGATATGAATATTTCTCTTTAGAAAGGGCAGTTGTGTAACCTTTAGGCCATCTATCCATTATATGAACCATTTTAAAAATAAATTTTTTATTTTACATTACAATCAAAACACAACACTATTAAATGATTATTCTGAAGTTACCAAATTTTTATTTTAAAATGCAATTGAAACTATAAACTACAAAATCTTTTCCATTAAATGTAAATGATCTTCTGTAAAACAAACTTTCAGCAGCTGTGGTGTTCTTACTGATGCATTGCTTATGTGACATAAAAATTTTTTCGTGCTTTATTTACCTCTTAACAAGGTCTTGGAAAGATTACATTCTGGCATCTACATAGTCATCTAGCATTATATTTGTTTTTTAATGAATTAATCCTAAAGTGATAAATGTGTTGGCTGAGTGAGGAGGATTTGAAACTTTTACTAAAAGCATCAAAATGTGTAGAGCATGTAATGCTCCTACCCATTTTAAGCCGACCGCTGGCCGAATGGTTAGGGTGCTGGCCTTCGATACTGGTGTTTTTGGGTTCAAATCCCATTGTGGCATTTATGTTCATAGCCGTTCGGAATCGGCTTTAAGCAGTAGGTCCTGGTCTCATTAGCCCTTGTGTTACAAAAAAGTAGATTGTAGCACTCCAAACCAAACCTACCCATTTTAAAACATCTTAATGATGTTTTAAAATAGGTAGAAAGTACATGGATATTGGTGAAGATATCACAAATATTATCAAAATTCAAACCTGCAATTTTTATCCCCAGATAAAAGTACTATAAAAGCAAGTGGATGAATGTGATGATCTGGCAGACTTTGACTGTTTGTCTAAATTTAGATCAGGATTTGATAAATATTTTTTAACTCAGCTAGTAAAGAATCAGATTTTTATTACTTCTTATGAGATTTAGTTAACTGTAATTATTATTGTTACATAAAACAAAAACTCAAATTTTCTTCTTGAATTTTCATTTTTCATTGATTTTAATACCTTATTGTGGCAATATATAATCTTTTATGATATGTATGTTACATATATATATGGACTTCCTTAGTGGTAAACTTAGTGGAGTGTTCATATGCAGTTTTTGTTTATTTTCACCATTTTTCTCGAGTACAGCATTTACATTAATATGACCTTCCTTCTAAATATTATTGTACCTTTTTAAAAAATTTATTTATTTTTTTTTAGTTAGCACAAGGGATCTCAAATAAACCTTTAATCTCAAAATAATTTTGAGAGTACAGATGATGCAATTTTATAATTAGTCTTATCTTAGTAAATATTTTTTCTTTCTTTTTATGTCAACTTTGAAAACATTTTGAGAAATGGATCTCTAATTTAGGAAAATTTAATGGTAGTATCATTTTTAAAGTGTTCTAAAAGGAACTTCATGCCTTGAATAAAAAATTGCATTCGTTGGCAGTAGAAAAAGTTGAAAAACTTTTCCTGTCTGTTATTGTTTTGTTTTGTCCACACATTTAGATTGTTGTTCATAAAAGTTAAATTTTTATAATTATGATTATTAAAAGTAAAAAATATTTTGTCAGGCCCTTTTTAGCAAGTGCTGAGACAGATAGAGCACTATTGGGTTAGTGTAATATTTTAATAACATTTCTGACTTTTGTGAAAGTATTTATTAGATATTCAGTTTTAGCATGGTCAAAAAACTTATAGTATGCTTTGAACAGGTTTAGTAATAAAAGTTTTATTTCATTTTGTACAATCTTCCTTATTCAACCTTTTCAGCTAAATTTACTGTCCACTATTCTGAGTGTTCCTTATTTAGAGGTTAATACATTTAAGAAAAACAATTTTCTAGTTTTTTTTAAGTAATTAAAATCAAATAATCGAAAATACAGTGACTAAATTAAATAATTTTAGAATATTGTACCAGCACCTCTGAATGACTTCAAGTCTTCAACTTGTCCTCTTGATTCTTTATTTAGTCAACTGTCAGGGAGGCCAAATTGTTTACAAAGGTACATTTTAGATTCTTATTATAAAATATTTTTGTATAGAATTACATTTTAATTTTATTTTAACTCATGATTTTTCCCGAGAATCAATAGTTTTTAATTCATTAAACCTTTGCCTGTCATGTACATAACATATAATATATACATCAAATGCTTGTAAATTACTGATACACTATGATATAAAATTATAAAAGTCTGTATATAAATGTAAAATTTAGTTTATTGTAGGATACAAGCATATGAAGCATTAGACATGTATATTATATGTACTATTACAGGATAGGCAAAAGGTTAACCGTGCTCATTATGTCTATACAGTAATATGTTGATTTGCAAAAACCACTCTTTTTAAGTTAAGCTTTGATTTATTACATATATCTTTTCTTTCTTAAGTTTGCCATGGGATATTTTTTCTCAAGATTAACTGATTATTATTATTATTTTACTGAAAAAGCATATGTTATCCTTTTATAAAGCCATTTTTTCCTAATAATGATACACCAAAATACTTTTTAAATTGAGATTGATTTAACAAATAATTCTCTTAAGTTATTATTAAAATTAAGTTAATTTGATTTTAACCATTTTTTTTTATTAGTGATAGAAAAAGTATGTTTACCACCAGGCTTTGAGTAGTGCTAAGTTAAACATTTTATGCTTTTACAAAGTTTAATAAAAATTTAATTTTAAAGTAGTCAGTTTTATATTTAATGTTAGGATACTTATATGCTGTGTAGATTATTATATTATTTTTTACCTTTACAAAGTATGTTTCATGTACATTTTAAACTCTATATAATTTTCAGGTTAATACTAAAATATGCTATACCAAAATGCAGTAAATCTCTTAAAGAAGCCAAAAAGGCAAAAGTATGTATATTCTTGACTAAGATATTAAATATGACTAAGTATTAAAGTTAGATTATAATAATAATCGAAGTTCAAGGGACACTCTGTGTATGTTGGATAAACCCGGGCTGTGAATGGCCAATGTAGGGCAACAAGTCAATTGAAACGACAATGCGACAACACACCCCTCAGTAATTAATAAATTAGATTATTAGATAATGACTAAGCATTAAAATTAAATTTGTTTCCCCTCCGTTTTTAGTGGAATAATGTAGTAGTTATTTCAACTTTTTTTTTTTTAAATGAAGTTTATATATTTTTAAACATTTTTATAATATAGGCAACAGCTTCTAATGCTGTGTCACTAAGGAGAACTGTGTGTGATGTTCCTAACAGAAGTATAATATATTGTTTATTTACTTTCTTTAGCAGCACATTTCATTGGACATTTGGTTGACTTGCATAATATTCAGTGTAAGGGCCCATCCACAATGTCCATGCACGGTTTCCGCACACCTGGAAAGTCAGGGAAAGTCATGGAAAATCATGGATTTAGACAATGGATTAATTTTGTCATGGAAAGCCATGGGTCCACTAAACTACTGATTAAAAAAATGCATTGAATTGTTTAATTCTATTTTTACTTGTCATTTGGCTGAAGTTACAGAGTTCGGTACTTATGATTATCCTATTAACCATATTACCAAGTAAAATTTGTTCACCAATGGAACTCAAAGTAAGAAAGCTTAATGGGTGGGTAAATGTATATTATTCTGGTTTTTTCTTAAATTGTAGATTAAAATTTTATTAATATAATAATTATTTTTCAATAAAAATTAGTTAAGATTTTTGTACAAAATATAAGTTTACCTCTAGGTATATTGTACATAAACATTATGGGGTTATCATGTTTGGCTATTATTCATGGTCACCTGGATAATACCTAAGTACCCTGAATTCAAATTGGAAACATTTTGATTGAAAAATTGCTATATGATTAAACTTATGTATGTAGATACAACAATTTATTTTTATGTATGCGAGTTTATTAACACTTATAAAGTAAGTTTATAGTTTTTTTTATGATAAAATTCCTGTAATTTCTCTAAAAGCATATATTTTATTTGTATGTACATCAGAAGTTTTATTCATATATACTTTAACGAAAGCTTTTTAAAGTCATGAAAAATAATCTGCTAAAATCAGGGAAAGTCATGGATTTGAAAAATTTTATTTTGGCAGATACCCTGTCCATGTCACATCCTGGGTGTCAGATGGATGTCTAGTGGAATATGTATGCCACTAGTGTTATGACTTTTCTTCCCTGTAGTTGAAGTTAATTTTGAATGGTCTCGTTTACTATTATCTGGAAATTTATTCTTCCATTGTAATATATAATTTCTTTTGAATCTGTTATTTCATATTTCATTGTAAATGGCATATTCAGGAAAACTAAATAGCTTTGTATTATGTTTGATTTCATATAAATGTAATTACACAGCATATTTTGCAAGTTGATTTTAGGAAATTTTACGTGTTAACACAATGCAACTTTTTTATTATGTATAATTAAAATGATGAAAGAATTAACAGTTCATTGTTAGAAGAAGGAGCATTAATTATTAGTATGGTCAAGGTTGGCAAAAACCCAGCCTACCCAGGTTTTTATGGGTATTTGTAATATTTATCTAATATTGTTCTAATTTCTTTCATTTTCTATGATTGACATATAAAAATATAAATTACCTTCATTTTCAAAATTTTTTAAATTAAAATAACTTAATTTGCTTTAAAAGTTTTATGTCCTTAAGCCAAGAGTGCCTTGGTGCTACTGAAAACCTTGTTAAAAATAATGTACATAAATAAAACAGGCAGATTAATTCAATATTTTTTGTATTGGTTTTATTAATGTTCTATCAAGAAAATTGATTCCAAGGTAACAAATTGTGGTAAAAAATAAAAATACAGTTATATTGAATTGATATGAATCAATTGTACCAGGACTTTCCATGATAAACACATATGAGTCATCTTTATCAGGTTAAGCAACAGGCCCAGTTGGAAGCACCAGAGCTGAACTGAAGTGAGACTAGTCTGTAGGAGTTCTCTGTCCAAGTCTTAATGAATTACTGTTTATAAGCATAGTAGTATACATATATTTATTGTAAATTTCTTTAACTTCATGAACTTTGTATTTTTTTATAAGCTATGATTTAGTTTATATACATAATTTAGGTTATACCTCTTTATATAAAAGATTTATTAGCAGCAAAAATGTCTAAAGAAAGTTTTAAAATAGAGGGAAATACTAGAAGTCAAATTATAATCAATAACACAAAAAATGAAACATTTTACAAGGAGTAATAAAGTAATGCAATTTATGTAAATTATTGTAATGTAAGCTATTTTAAAATAACCAAAAATTTTGTACAAGACCCAGTGGGTTTTTGTTGAGCCCAATCTGCCAACTGTGATTATAATTGATCCACAAAGTATGGTTGTTACTAAGGCAGTCTGCATGCTAAGACTACATTCACATTAGGATACCAGAATAACAATTCTCATATGAAGGATACAAAAAAACATGGAAGTAGTGATGTTCAGACTATGATTCTGGTATGCCATACATATGAGATACTCATACAGCCATTTTCCAGATTTTGTATTAAGGAGCTCATGCAGCACAGTGCTGTATGGGCTGTTTCAGACTGGAGATCCCACGTCCATCATGTTAATAAATACTAACAATATGTTTTTGCTATGTTTATTGAATTACTGTTTTTCTATGTTCTGTTAAGTTTTATTATTAGTACTGATTACAATTAATGCTTAATCTGTAATGTTTAATGATTTTTTTTGGTCTTAAAAATTTTAAAATATTTTTACGGGTAAAATTTGTCTGTAAATTTGCAGACTTTCCTTGACTAAAACTCACAAAATTACCTTAACAAATGACAGCAATATGACATGCAATATTAGATGGGATGTAATTAAATTTAAAAATGCTATTAGTTATTATCAGCATTACCAAAGTTATTAATTTAAAGGCATTATTAACCTAAAAGTAGAATACTCTAATAGCTCGTTAAATTGATTTGTATAAAATTAATACAAAATAAATTTATAACAAGCCACATTGGGAAAAGAAATCTTGTAAATTGTAACACAAGAGTTTATTATGAAAACTAAAAAGTAACATATTATGTATTTTATATATTTACATATTATGTATTTCATTAAATAACTTGACAGAATCTTTTCCTTCAGATACAAATAAAAGTAAATGCATTGTGAATGCATGAAGAAAATAAGAGATAACTAAGTATGATTAAATTTTTGCATAAACTAAGCCTTTATTGGTAACAAATAATTTAAAAGGTTTAAATGTTCAGCTTTATCAGGATTTTTTTGTGTTTTGTTTTGTTTAAGGAATTTAGCCCATATTCATTTGGAAATCATGGCAAAATTTGACCTTCTGAATTATTTTCTTGTTTTGTTTTGAGCTCTTTCATGCCTTTTAGAAAATATTTGTAAATTTCTCTGACTTTTTATAAGTATGCTATATTTTTCTTGACTCTTCAAGTTGGTAGGAACTTTGTAAAAGAGTTTTTTTTTTTTTTTTTGTAAAATTAAAAAGTTTAAAGATATGCTTTTACTTTAAACATGACTAAATGCATAAACTTAAAAAAATAATATAATTATACATAAAAAATATTTTTGACCACCCTAAAACTTGAAAGTAAAAGTATGCAGCAGATATGTACTTAGTAGTATTGATAAAATTAAAATTACACAATTATTTGGGTGAGTAAGCTGTTGTCTTAGTATATTCAAATGAATAACACAATCAAGATTGAAATGGTTACTCCTGTTTCATTAAAATGCTTTGCTTAATTTATTTTTAAATTAAAAGGAAAAAATATGAGGTTGAATTAAATACAAGCTGAAGAGAGAGCAAAAGTATGAAAAGCCACTGAGGGATAAAATTTAATACTTTTTTAAAATTTCACACATGGAAGCAGCCTAAGGTGTAGAAATTTAAGGTCTTAAATATTAATTGCTTGCTTAGAAAAGTCATAAATATATGAGTATTTGTAAGCAAAAGTTAGTATTTTATTAGGAGTATGGAAAATTCATGTACATTGATTGGACTTGTGATTAGGAGTGTAGAAAATTCATGGCAAAGAAGTACTTGAAGATTATCACTATAAACAATCTACAAATGCTTTTGCCTAAGAGTATTAAGCCTGTAGAGTAATACTCAAACTACTATGAAGACTCCCCTTTGTTCAAAGCATGCTCCAAATCAGCTGATCGGAAATCCCACCTGTTGACCAGTTTACAATAGCGTGGTGTTGCAGCCTGGGATGTTGGCAGTTGGATTGAATAGGCCTTATGCCCCTGATTGGTCACATTAATGAATCCTTGGGAATTCCAGAATCGGGACAGCTAGTAAATTAGAATTCAACTAAAAAAAACTATGTGTAACCTGAGCTGGAGTTCTCAGGTAACTGGAATTGTAATTGACCAAAAAAAAAAAAAAAAAACAAAAAAAAAAAAAAAAAAAAAAAAAACAACGGTTGGCGGGACCATGACTGACTCCCAGGTATAAAAAGCCTAGAATTTTGTGACTCGGGGCTTTTCGACATTGTGCTTTAACCTCGTAGAGGCTTTCACGTCTTTTGACCAGAGCCAGCTTTTTAGTGATTGTGTTTGAGAGACTCGTAAAGTCTGCTCATATAAGGAGCAGCAGGGTCTCAGATACCGAATGGGAAATAGATTGGGTTGCATTGCATCCTGGAAGAGCCTCCCCATTTGTAAGATTATTTAATATTTTGTTTTCCCGACTGTAATTGTTGTGCCAATTCAATGCCAGCTGAAAATCCTCTACATTTCTATTTGTTTCGGGGAGAATTAGAATCCTGTTATATATAAAACAGTATTTACTCCAGAAAGAATAAAAGTAATTTCTAATTTTATTGTGACTGTGATCCTTCTTTGTGCTACCTCTTCACTTGAGAACATTGAAGTCATCACACTACATTCTTAAGCTGGTTGATAAATTAGAAAGTTCATTGATCTGTAACTATATGTGAATTTTCATGGGGGAAATCACATTTAATGATTTATTCTTGATATGATAAATTACTAATTATAAATTTGTTGTTATTTTTTAATTGGGAATATTTAGAGGCAGAATGCTTCTACATTGTGAAAAGTTTTTGTAATATATCTACCTGTGTTATTATTTTATGTGTAGTAGTGTACCATTCTATTGTTTGAATTCTGGAAATTTAGGGAAAAATTGTTTTTCTTCAAAGTGACCCAGATTTCAAAATTTCTTAACATATCTGTATTTGGGAAAATTTATTAGTTTTTTCTAAACAAATAGTATATAGTATTTTTCCTTCTTAATATATTTTCTAATATCCAGATTGAATTAAACATTGTTTGCTTCTGTAATACTTTAACAGATGCCATTGTTTATTTATCAACTTTTGTGTGGAGTATTTTTGATCACGCATGATTATTATCTTGTTGTTGAAACAGGAATGACTTTAATTATTATGATATGACTTAGAAACTAATGACTATAAACAGTTAATTTTCCCTTCATTTTTCCTCTTCTTCTTTCTAACTTAAACTGAAATGCTTATATGAATAATTTAAAAGAATGTAAATAGACTTTCTTACAGTCTTCTTATTTTTAATCTAATTATTACTTTAATGTAAATTTTTGTATTTTTTTCTGATCAAGGTTGAATTTTCTTACCACAAAGAAACTTTTTATTGTTAAATAATGTTAAACAAAATCAGTTACATTTGCATTTATTCCACTTATGTTTAATGTTTTGATCTTTTGTAGTGTTATTTTGCATTATCTTTTAATATTTGATAGTGTTATTTTGATTACTTTTTTCCTATATTTTCATGTAGGACCTGGTCTTGTGTAACAAAACAGCATACTGTAGCCCTCGTAACCAAACCTGTATTTTCATTTTACAATCAACTTTCTTCTCCTATAATTATTCACGTTTTATTACATCTTTCACAGTGTCGTTTAATATGTCATAAATAGAATTTTAAAATATTGGTTTGGGAAGAATTTATTAGTAAATAAATATTACAATGTACAAAATTTACTAACAGTCTTCTCTAAGTTCTTAATTGCCAAAAAGGATATTTATTCTCCCACACATTTATACATGTGTTTTTAAATTTTAAGTTGTTACATAAAAAAAACTTGTACAGTAGAAGTAAAATAATTTTTTTCATGCAAGTTGAGTTTTACTAAGATTTTATTATTGTTTTCTTTTGTTTTTCAGTCTCATCTTCTAAAAGTGACTTGTGCTTGGAGGAAAGCTTTTTATCATATAGCTCACAATGCAGTCAAAGAATTTCGGATCCCTTTTCCTGAAGCAATGTTTTTTCTTACTCTAGAAGAAATTAGACAGCTTATGAAAGCAAGATCTCCACAGCTGGTTACAAAGTATGTTTTCAGTTAAGGACAATTCTCTCAAAGTTCAATCACCACTTATTTAACCCATCTTCATTTTCCCCCTTCCCCTCAATTTGTTCCAAAACTGTAACACATTTATATGGCATGTAATCACAAGTTAGAAAATGTTATCAAAATTAACTTTCCTAACATTTTAAAAAGTCTGTAGAATAACATTTGACTTCAACTATATATATCCTTTGATATATATATATTCATAATTAATAGGGAACAAAAAGTTATTTACAGTTCTGTTTCTTAAAAAATTTCATATACCATTAAAAAACTTTACCATTACTTATGATTACAGTTGCTGTAATTAATTATTTTTCTTTATTTTTAAAGATCTTTACAATTGATTTGATTTAAAAAATTAAAAATATATGGTCAGGATGGTAAGCATTAATAAAAGAATGAGATTACCCATATCCTGTTCAGGGAGTGGGAAAAAAAACCTGCTACTCTAACATTATATGAGCAAAATAGGCAAAAGGTTAAAGAAGTAAAAAGGCATGGAAATAAAGTCTAGAAGAAACAACTAAACAGTATAGTTGAACAGTAAAGGTACTGTCTTTTGGTATTGTATTCTATGGATTTGAATCTTTGGAATACCATAGATATTTAACCATTTGAAATCATTTAAATAAAAAAGTTTTGATCAGACTAGACTTTGTGTAGAAAAATGTGACTATAGTGCTTACAACTAACCAGCCAACTGAATAAAATGTACGCTATATAAAACTAAATGAAAAAACTTAATTTCTACTGAAGGAACAGTGTATTGGAGATTGGTTAATTGTGAATGCTATGGTCAATTTTTTCTGCAATATTTAGTTTAATTATACTGAGATCTACTGTTTTAAGGAAATTCTAAATAGTTACATACATCCTTGCCAGCAGTAAATTTACAGACTTTGGTACCAAAAGGCTACCCCTCCCCCCTAATGGGCCATCATCTGGCAGTATATGGTATTTCTGTATGTTGTATTAAAACTCTTTCATGTTTGAAAAAGAAAGTATTAATTTATCTGCATGTTTAGTAAGATTTTTTGTTCTTGTATTTACAAAGTATCCCAGATAAAGTTTAATATAGTTTCATATAATTTTATTTTCTTTTGTCTAATGTCAGTTAATAATTTTAATTCTATAGTATAACATTTGATTTGACTTTTTTCTGGTTATTACTCCTAACAAATTTTATACAGTATGCCCTAGGGTGGTATAGTACTATGTGTAACAATAAGTTACATTCGGTTCAGCTTTTTTTTGGCTCTTCCTGTGAGTCATCGTCAAAGACATACCAGAACAGGACCAGTTTGAGTTAGAAAGAAACTTTGGATTTCTCCCAACCAATAGAAGGGTCTGTTGGTTTGGGGAATTTCTGACCTCCCGCCGTTCTGGAGTGGACCCCTGTTTTTTTTCTCCGCAAGGCAGTCTGAGTTTTTGTAGAAGACAAGGTTGGGACCAGAGGAGAGTAGAAGGTGAATGCTGCTGGCATCTGCGGCTTGTGGGATAGACCCTTTGAGAAAAATCGCCATATTGTCGTTTAGGGCCGATGCCGACTCGAGAGCAGTCTTCTACATATCTACAAATGATAAGTTGATTCCAGTTGTATTCCTTAGGCATTTATTTAATTGTATAAAATCATTTAATCAAGACATATTTGTCCATGTGTTTCTTAATGAGTTTTAATTTTGTCTTTCTCAAACACTTGGCCAACGTAACATTATTTTTATACCATGTCAAATTTTTAAATTTTGTTGCTTGTACATAGTTATATAAGTTTATTTAGGATTATGGTATATTCTTACTTTTTAAATGACTGAAATTCCACACTTTTTTCTTTTAAATTAAACTTGGTACTACAGCCCATGGCCTATGGTGCTAGTCTCCAGTTTCAAGACCAAGGGCCCTGGGGTGGGAAGCATATGTCTTGGTTAGATGGTCAACCTTTGATGTCACCCCCAGTGTTTAGTTCTCAGGCATGCTTCATCCTCAATTTGTCTCCACAGCAGGGATGAAAGGTTGAGTCAACCTTGCCCAGTCCAAGGATTGAACTTGAACCCATGGCTTGGAAGCACGAAGTGCTACCCAAATGCAACTGGCCTTCACTTTTCTTTTTTACATCTTTAGTTTTTTTTATTCTGTAAAATTTTGCTCATGGAAGTTTTGTTTATGTGTAAAGTGCTTTTTAAAAGTTAATGATGAATCAATATCATAACACATTGGAAATTGAATCAGTATTAGAATATGTGAATTAAAGTGAATTCCAACCACAGAATTTTCTGTTTATTAATGATATAGAATATAATTTTATCCCTATCAAATATGAGATTTAAATATTTTAAATTTTCTCTTGCTTATTAATGTAACCTAAACACTTAATTTCTTTTTCTTACCCATGAACATTTAGAGCTCTTAAATGTTGGGCAGTATTTCCAGAACTAAGACGTTATGTATGTCCCGTAATGCCTGTTCTAGAACTTTCTCCAGTAAGTAGTTTAATTCTTTTATCATAACTATCATATTATGATATTGATATTAACTTTTAAAATAATCATGAATGTGTTTTTTCAAATTTTACAATGTATATTAAATTTAAATTTTATCCATTAGTTCAGTGAAAGATATCTTTTAAACAAAAGACTAAAAGTTGGCATTTCTTTAACAGGTAAGTATTACTACATTAGTTTTTATTTATAACAAATAATTATAGTAATTGTTAATTCTCTTACAGTAAGTAATGTGTGTTATAGTTAGTAAGTGTTGTAAATAATGAAATATGGAGCATTTTAAAATTAGAAATCTCAGTTTTTATCTTTCTGTGATTTTAATGTGCCAGATGGAATTTGGTGTAACATTTTGACCTTCTATTTTATGGTCTGTTTAAATTTTTAATGTACCTCAAAGTTTTAAATTTCAACTTTTTTATGATTATATTATTTTCTGTATACTTGATGTATGAGGAATTAATTGAAATCTAAACTTTAAATTTTGCATGTTAATATGTACAACAATGTAAGTGCTTATTAAGTCAAGATTCTTCTGATCTGAAGCATTAGGAGAAGGATACTTATATTCCTCCTTAATTACTCATAGAATTCCTATTAAATTTTATTAGTACTCTAAATTTCTGAAATTTTATACTTTTTTCTTTTACATCTTTAATTTTTTTAATCTGTAAAATTTTGTGTATTGATATTTTGTTTATAGTGTAAGTATATTTTATAGAAAGTTTTTGTTTGATCGAAATGTAGAAAGCTTAACGTTTTCTATCAGATGTAGAAAAATGTAAGCAGTAGTAAAATTTAATTAGTAGCTAAATTTTCTATACCCTTAAAAAGTTTTTTCTGAAATAGATTTTGAACATTTTATACATAAATAAATAAAGTTTTATCTATAAAAATATCCTAATTAGTCAGTAACTTATTTTTCTCATTTTTAACTCCAAAGGGTGGAAGGATTTCTGCTTCCCAGGTACAAAATCAATAGCTTTCAATTCTTTCCATAATTTAGTGTGGTTTTCATAAGAGTTTGATGATTGATACTGAAGTTTTAGCCTGTGTGGTCACATATTTAACTAGCTGTCATCGAGCTTTCAGGAATGCTGAGATAGATAATATATGCTGAGATCCTTGTAAAAAAATGTGCAATTTTTGCTCTTTGATGACAGTTTGTCATTCCCTTGTTAGGTTTTGTGGCATATATATGGATGGTGCTGTTCAGTTTTCAAAGTTTATAGAATGAAGTGAAGCTTTTATGGATTTTTGGCTGTGATTAACTTCTTGAGTTTAGAGTTTTGGATTGCTTGAACTGAATAGACTGTAGATTCTATCCCAGGAAACAAATTAAGTTAACAATTTTCTCCTTAAATTACATGTGGAGATTTTAGACATGTCATTCATATATATATATTCTGAACAGCCATTACATTATGACCACCCTATTAATAACATGTAGGACCACCTTTACCCCTCAAAACTGCCAGCACCCGGCATGGCATTGACTCCAGAAGGTGCTGATAGGTAGTCTGAGGTAACTGGTATCAAGCGTTCACAAAATGGTTCTGCAATTCCTGAACATTGCAAAGTGGTAGCGTAGCATAGCAGTATGAATTTGATTTTCCAGGTGGGACCACAAATGCTCTATCTGATTGTCAAGCGAATTTAGAAGCCAAGCCATGACTTGAAAGTACTGGAATGTTCTTCGAAATACTCCCTAATAATTCAACCCTTATGACATGGTGCATTAACCTGTTGGTAAATGTCATTCTCTGCCAGAAATACTATTGTCATGAATGGGTGAACCTGGTTTTCAATGATGTTCATATTGTGCACAGACATGAGGGATTGTTCTAAATTATGGGTCCTAATGTGCTTGGACCATAATACTCCTACCACTGACTTGTCTCTGTCAAACTGCGCATCTGGGAGTCAGGGTTTCTTTTGGAAATTGGCATATTCGTACCCTTTGATGTGATGGATCAGAAAACATGATTTGTTGGACCATGAAACTTTCTTCCAATCTTCAAATGTCCAATTCCGATGATTCTGGGCCCATTGTTGATGCAGCTGGCAAAGATGTGACATCAGTGCAAGGACTTGCTTTGCTACGTAGGCCCACACACAGCAATATACCCTGAACAGTGTATTAAAAACACTGTTTGTGTCACCACTGTTGTAGCTGGTGGTGATTTTGACTGTTGTAGCACTTTGGTCAGGGTGAACAATGCATAGCAATCTCCGTTCTCCTCTACTTGTCATTTCACCATCCATACTTCACTTTCAAAATGTGCTAACAACTGCACATGAATAGCTTACTAAATACGCTGTTTCAGATATTGATGTTCCAAGTTACTGAGCCATAATGATTTGAGCTTTAACAAAGTCCAATAAATCAGTTGCTTTTCCCATTATGTTGCTAATCATGCTACATTTGAAAAGACAATGAATAGCCACTTTATACACTCCAACATTAGTTGCACACTTGCAGTAGTTTTGTTCCTCGGTGAGCCCATTGTTATAAATGGAGGGTTGTCATAATGTAATGGCTCATCGGTGTATGTGTAATTTATGTACATACATACATTATATATGTAATATATCTAATGCATAAATAATTACTGCCACTAAAAATCATTAAAATTCTCCAAATTTGCATATTTTTTAATCTTTAAAATCAAGGATGTAATTGAGATTGCATTCATGAAACACTTCCCAAAATTAAAAACTGAATTAAAAACTCCTATGTTTGGCTTTTTCTTATACTTTTCTGAACCACTTGTCAATTTTTCTAGGAAAAGTTGCAAATCCTTGCGGTCTTTATGCTGTTAAATGCACTTTTGTAATTATTGTTTAACAAGTCACAAACACACAGGGGAAAAAAAAATCTGCTGATTTTAAGTTTTTTTCTCATAAGAAATCATCCATGTTATTCTCATCTCCTAAAGCACAGCATTTTACTAATCAGATTCATGGTGGTATTTTGACTATAATACTTCTATCAATTCTCCAAGAATAAGATACAAATAAAGGATTTTTGCAGGGTCTTAGTGTTTTAGTAAGTGCCTTCCACAACACGACTGCTGAGTAGATAACTACTTTTCCAAGCAAACCTTGACAGTTCAAAAATATGTGCTATAGACTTGTATGTTCAGTAAAGAGTAATTTTTACGAGTTACGTATTTATATACACACATATTGACTACCTTTTGGTGACATTTATTTCCATATGAAGGTTAAGATTGTAAAGTAAAATAATCATTTCATAGTGTTTAAGTCACTAGTTTTAAAATAAAGTAGTTTTCTTATTCTTTTATTTTAAGCCCATTTTTTTATACCCATATGCCATTTATATTATATGTCATTTATAAATAATTTTTGAGCAAAGTAAGATTTTTGATAGAATTTATTCCTTCTAGTAAGTATTACTTAAGTGAAATAATAGTGCTTTTTAATTTCATTAATTGTATCATACATTTATTTTATATATAGGTTGCCCAATGAGCAGAGGTACTGCTGTAGGCACAGCAGTTGTGGCTACAAATTTGGATGAAATAACTGATTTAAAAGTAAATTACATATTGATTTTATTATGAGATGCTTTTGAATTATACATTCAGACATATAAATCTCTCTCTCTCTCTACACACATACACATACATATATTTATGCACACTGTATATTTCCAAATAGAAGCCCATTTGTACAAAAGCCAAGAGTATATTTTTATTGAAAAATTTGTATAAAATTCAAAACCTGTGTATAAGCCAAAATGAAAAAAAGAAAAAAATCTCCCTAATGATAAGATGGAAAGCTTGAATATATCACCAAGCAAGTAAAATGGGTGAGATATTTTGCAGTGAAATCACTGTAAAGTGAAGTTGAAAACCAATGGTTTTCAAACTTTTTTCATTGTTTCAATTTGAAAAATACAGAGGTAGACGATCAGCTGCACTTTGAGACAAATACAAGGATATTTCTTAGCATGTTTCGAGAGTGGGAAAAAAAGACAACTTAAGTTTTAACTTTTAAGCATCTTCATGCTTTTTTTTATTATTAATTTCACTATTTTAAGCCAACTTTTCTTGATTACTCTGCAACACTGATTTTGAGAATCACAGAGCAGAACTATGTGGTAATAATGTTTTTGCTTATTACATGCCAACAACGATAATTTAGATCCTAATAATCCTGTATAAAGCAACTAGTTTTTCTAAAATTTAAGAAATATAAATTAAAGAAAAAGATTTAAGAGCGATATTTTTAACTATTTATTGCTTACGGTTTCAGAAAAGTAAGTTTTATGTATGAAATTAGCCAATCTGCTATAGATTTAGTATACATTCTCTTGTCGCGTTTTTATAATTTTGGGTTCTTTTTTTCATGATTTTAGCTTATTGTAACATGAGTAAAACTCATTAAAAATTTACTTTTTAATTTTAGTGTTTTTCTCAGTTGAAAATTTCTTCCAAAGTTCATTTATTATTATGCTATTATATATATATATTAACGTTCTTTTATTTTTGATAATTAGGTGGGTTTTTTTGGTTACCAACAATATAAATGTTACCACAAAGGACTTTAATGTGTATTTGTTCCTTGGACCTGTATATAAGCAGATCCCCTACTTTAGCCCCAAAATTCTTGGCTTATACACAGAAATACATGGTATATATGTATTAGCATATATTTTATCTTCTTTTTTGTTTTAAGGAGGCCGTAAAAAGTGTTTTAAGCTTTAGTAAAGAAATTACCTTGTAAATCTTTTCTGCCTCTATATAAGAGAATAGTTAAATGATGTTCATTAGATATAAAGTTTTAAGTTTCATGTATCTGACTAAATATCCTAACTAAATTTAAGACCAAATTTCACTAAATTGTTTCCCACTTAAAATATACTAGTCATTGTGTGTCACATGTGATGTACAAGTGTATAAAGCATTAGATGTTATATCATATATGATGTATAGGTCATTCAGAGGTTTAATTATTATTGTTGTTTAGATTAATATATTTAGTTAAAATGAAGTTTAGTTTAAATGAAGGTGAATGTGTGGAATTAAATAATCTAGTTTAGTGACATTATTCTTGTATACTTATAATATATTAATGTATTTCTTCTGTCTGTTAGTAGTACCTTGTACTAATCTACCTACAAACCCTTGTATACCTGTATATGGATAAGTATACTTATATTCATATTGCTGCATAAAGAAACTGTGCCAATGAGCTGAGTGACCAAATGGTCAAAGCACGAGAAGTGTTAAGGGAAAAGAAAGTAGAGTTAAGATACAGGTAAACAAAGAAAAAATTGCGAGCAAAGAAAGTAAACAGAAATGTAAATTTGATAAAAAGAAAAGTAAAAAGCCTGAATTTTTCAGTTCTTCTGAGACGGATCTTGGTGATGGGTGCACACATTGTCAAGATCAGGTTGAGGAAAGTTATGAAATTTCAGAGACTAAGACACAAGGCGAGTTAAAAGAAATATTAGGAAACTACAAAGATATTTTTGCTACCAGTAAATATGATGTAGGAAAAATTAGGATAGAACCGCAACGCGTAAGGTTAACGTCGGACTTGCCAATTTCGTTAAGACCGTATAAGACCTCACCAAAACAGCAGGAGGAAATAGACAATCAAATTAAAGAATTATTGAATGCTAATATAATTAAAGAGAGTTCATCACCTTATTGCGCCCCAGTTACATTGGTTTTCAAAAAAGATGAAAATAAGAAAAATAGATTGTGTATAGATTTCAGAAAGTTGAATCAAATTACTAAATCAGATGCAGAACCTTTGCCCCTCATTGAAACCCTAATAGACAAGTTGGTTCAAAGTCAATATTTTTCAAAATTAGATATGGCCTCGGGTTATTGGCATATACCTATTCATCCAGATGACACAGAAAAACTTGCGTTCGGGACTCATAGCAGTGGTCTGTATGAGTGGCAACGTCTGCCTTTCGGGTGGAAAAACGCCCCTAGCATCTTTCAAAGAACCATCCGTAGAATTCTAGCAAAACATAAGATTAACTTTGTTGCTAACTATTTCGATGACATAATCATATTTTCAGAAAGTTATAGTAAACATTTAGAACATCTTCAAGAAATTTTCGAAATTTGCAGGAAAGAAAACATTAAATTAAAATCATCTAAATGTTCATTTTTGCAAACTAAAATTAACTTCTTGGGATATGAGATTTCCAACGGGACTGTCTCTCCAGATAATCACAATCTTGAAGTAATAAAAAATTTAAAACCACCTACCAATGTTAAAGCTTTGCAACGTTTTCTAGGTTCAATTAATGTATATCATAAATTTATTAACCAGTATGCAAAAATTCGTACTCCATTAAATATGTTGTTGAAGAAAGAAATTCCATGGCAATGGACTGAAGAATGCCAGAATGCTTTTGTAACTTTGAAAAATTTATTAATTTGTAAACCAGTCTTGAAAATTTTTGATCCTAAAAAGGAAATTCATCTTTTTGTTGATGCAAGTTTAAATGGTGTAGGAGGAGTTTTGAAACAGCCCGATATTTCTGGTGCCTTACATCCGATAGCTTTTCATTCCCGCTCATTAAAAGATTATGAAAGAAATTATGCCATTACTGAACTTGAATGTCTGGCTATCGTGGATACATTAAATAAGTTTCACCATTATCTTTTCGGACAAAAATTTACCATACATACAGATCATGCGGCGTTGATGTGGCTCAAAAATGTAAAAAATTTAAAAGGTCGTTTGTTCCGCTGGTCTTTGCAATTAAGTATGTATGAGTATGATATTAAATACCAAAAAGGTTCCACAAATGTCGAGGCTGATATGTTATCTAGAGATGCAGTTGAAACTGATGTTAAAAGCAGTAAAAGTAGTTTAAATCATGTTTCGCACCTTTTAGCATTAGATGAAATTCAAGAAGCTCAAATAAAAGACAATTTATTAGGAAATTACATTGAAATTAATAATATTCTATGTCTCCGTAAAAAAGGCTTTACTAAGATAGTTGTTCCGTTTTCGTTACGACTGAAGCTTCTCCAAATCGCGCATGAAAAATTCGGCCATCCCGGTATTCAAAAAACTATTAATCTACTTACTCCTGTCTATTATTGGCGAAATATTACATCAGATATTTCTAACTACATTAAACATTGTCATACGTGTCAAATTAATAAGAAAAAAAGACAGAAAAGGTTTGGATTATTGCAAGAGGTTCCTCCGACAGACCAACCTTTTGAGTGCTTAAGTTTAGACACCGTGGGAGGATTTAACTATTACAATTCAACAAAAAAGTACTTACATTTAGTCATTGACCATGCTACGCGTTACATTTGGGCTTTTCCATCCAAAAGTGTAACAACAGAAACTTATACTAATTGTCTAAAACAGATCTTCCAAGTTCAAACCCCTAGGAAAATATTAACGGATAGGAATGCAGCTTTTACTTCATCAAGATTTAGAAGGTTTTTAGAACACCATGATATTAAGCAGTTGCTCACTTCTGCTCATCACCCTCAAACAAATGGAAAAGTTGAGAGAGTAAACCAAACGATAGTAACTAGATTAAGATGCAAAGTTAATAATTCCTCAAGTAAAATTCCTTGGACTACCGTATTAAATAAAGTAATAAATGAATACAATCATACCCCACACTCTGTGACTCAGTTTACGCCAGCTTACTTACTCTTCGGAGTATTACCTTATGAACCGCATATAAACAAACAAAATTTTTATCCTCCAGTAGATGAAGCGAGGAAACTAGCAAAAGAAAGGACAATAGGTTATCATAAAAGAAATAAAGTAAGATATGATAGTCGTTTTATAGAATCGACATTTAACATTGGAGATCTAGTTTTATATGAAGAATTTCAGTATCCAAACACTAGGAAGTTGACGCCACCATATTCAGGTCCTTACACAATTTTAAAACAAGTTTCTGAAGTTAATTACGAAATCAATAGACCAAATTTTCAAACTAAACAAGAATCTGAAATTGTACATGCTTGTAAATTAAGGTATTACTATGCCCCAGAAAAATTGAAATTGTATCATGAATAGTAATAATTATTCTAAGACATCTAAATTTTGTAATATGTTAATTTTATTATGATCAATTATGTAAAATTTCATAATATGTTAATTTTGTATAAATGTTAACTTTATGCTGATCATTATGTAAAACTTTGTAATATGTTATTTTGTATAATTGTTAGTTATCTTTTTCACAAGTGGGGATTCCTTTTTATGTGATATAATTTTTATGTAAATATTTTGATGTAAAAAAGGATTACGAATAATGTTATTGGGGGGGATGTAATATTAAAATCCCTTATTTAAGTATTTTAATATTAATTTAAGAACTTTTGTTCATAAAGTGAGTTCGGGGTTTGCGCGATAATTCTGATTTTCCCTCCAGACACGCTATAGACTTAGTACAGCCTCTGTCTGGACTACTTTAGCCAATAGTTAGCGAGTTCTCTTTAAACATAGGTATTTTGAATCACGTGATCAATTATGCTTAGGGATTATTCGTAATCTTTTAGTTTAGGAATCCCTACTTAAAAAGTATGTGCGGGACCAGATGATCTGTGTGCACGAAGCTGTAAAGCTGTCTATCTGTTGTATGGATTTCATGTTTATAACCAGAAATAAACTGTATTGTAATTTTGAATGAGTCTCGCCAATATAATATTTCATATATATATATATATATATATATATATATATAATATATATATATAATATCATATATATCCAAGATATAGGTTTTACTGTATTTTCTTTTATAATGACAAATTATCTATATATTTTAGCACTGGTTTAAAAAAAGTGTTAGCTTTTACAAGGATATAAGTATGTAATTTACTTGGTAATCATAAGTTTAGTGTTCAATTGATAGAAGACTTATAAATTTAATGCAACACAGAATTCCTTTTAAACATTTTATGGAGAGAAGAGAGAAGAACAAAAGAACTCTTCAGTACTCTTTGCATATAACATGAAGGGTTTTTTACCCAATCTAATATTTTTATGAAAGTTGTCAAACTGCAGAAATTTAACACTGTGCAATCAGAATATGAAATAATCAATATTTGATTATGCATAAGCATTTTTACTAATAGAAAGATATTTTTAAATTTGCATAATTACATAGCATACAATATACAACAAATTATATAAAAAATCAGTGGAATATTTTTAATGATGCCAAAATATAAAGATTTAATTGAACAATTTTTAGTAATCTCAGGAAGGTCACCAAATGATAGTGAATCTTTCTCATCACATATTTAAATTAAAGCATAAATGGTCCGTTGTTTTGGATCGCTACGGTCCCATTCTTTTGCTACACGAGGGCTAATTCTGACGGGAAACTAAGTCATAAAGATAATTATGAATGGCTATTGACATCCATGCCAGTAGTGGGATTAAAACCCATACATTCCGGTACCGGAGAGCAGCGCCATACCTAATTGACCACGTATACTGTATTATTAGATTTGCCATAATTCATATTTCTTTTTATTTATCCGAATGAGAGGGAATTGATCTATGTTTATAGCTACACTTTTTACATGGGGTTTCTATTTTATTGTTTCAGTCCAAATTTTTTTTTAAATGCATGTACTGGCTGTTCTATTGTATCACCAGTCAAAAATATAGTCTTTTAGTTTTGAAAAACTACTATAAATAGTAACTTTATAAATGTTTTAGAATGTTTAGATTATGTATGTTTCTTAGTAATGAGTAAAACTAATTCATTTGTCAGCTTGTTATTAACTTCTAAAAATTTATCTAAAAAGTTTAAAGTTATAAGTTATTAGAAAGAAATGAATATTTTTAAATTAATGAGATACTCTTAAGAACAAAATAACCGACTCACAAATTAAGTTACGTCAATATATTTAATTCATAGTTTTATTATTATTATCAGTAAATTCAAAAGATAGATCAAAGTATGTATCTGCACCAAAGATTTTCATTTATTATTATTATTATTATTATTAAGGATATGTATTTCGTTGTAATTTTATTTCAATAAGAAGGATGAGTTTCCTTACACTCAATTGTAAAAAGTGACAATGTTAAAAAAATAGGGGTAGGGGGAGAAGCATTTTTTGTTAATTTATTTACAACAAAAGAAATTTTAAAAGTGTACACATTCCATAAGCCTTAAAAAAATTTAATTTTTAATCATGGAAAATACTACTAGAAATTTTAAAGGTATTAAAATACTACTAGCTTATCAATTCAGCAATTTAACCTTTAACTATCTATGAAAACAGATGTTGAAATTAACAAAAGTGGTTTATAATTAAAATATTTCGAAAACAAAAATTTGTTAAATAATTTTGATGATTCCAGTTTGAGAAATTTAAAAGTTTTCAAATATATTTAAACTTTAATGGAATTCCTCGACCCCCCTCCCTTAGTTTTACCGAGACAAAGCAGAGCACTTTGAAACCCTTGCAACGTTAATCTCTATCTGACTTCATATGTAAATCTGAAGTGAATCATTAATTACAATTCTTACACTTTACAAAGCTTTTTTCTTAAAAAAAAAAAAAAAAAAAAAAAAAAAACATTTCAAGTCTATTTAAAAGGTCTGGTACCATTTAGCTACAACAAAAGTCGTCAAAATTAGCTTTATTTTCCTTATTCTACAACTCAAAAACTGAACTTATTTAGAAGAAAATTTAAAATTGACGGCTGTCGTGATATTTCTGTGAGAAAACAAATTAATTATATCTAACTGTACCAAGTAAATTTTTTAAATATTCTTAAAAAGGTGTTTTTTTTATTTGAATGGATACAAATAATCATTTCATGGTGAAAAATTGAAAAGACGCAAAATATATTTTTAAATTAAATTAATAAACTGTATTAAAAAAAATTGGACGATGTTGCGCTCAAATAGATAACTGTAAATAATATTAGTTTGAAAACATAATATTTTATTTAAAAAAATTTCCTTCTTAAATCAAGAAAAGTTTTAAGGAAAACAAGCGACTTTTAAATGGTTGTTTTCAAAGCATTCAACTTTTAACTGGGTTCCTGAGATGAGCATAAAGGATGTTTTAGGCATTAATATCCATCAGAAATAAGTTTTAGATTAAAATAAAATATTTTCATAAAAGTTGAGTCCTCCAACAATATTTTATAGAAACGTTCCTTGGACGCTGAATATTAACAATTAATTGTAAGTTTTCATAAGTTTTCACTCTATGTGGTGAAAATATTGGGTATCGATTTTTATTTACGTTAAATGCAATTTATATAAAAAATAAGTATTAAATTATATATGGTTATGGTGAATTATTTGGTAGTTTCGACAGGTTAAACACTTTGTAGATCAATAAAACTCTTTGCGTTTTAAAAGCTTTCCCATATTAATGAAAAACGCATTATAAGACAATGTACAAAATTTCAGGAAGTCTGAGAAAAAAGGCATGAACCTTAATAATTTTAAAGCCGATAATGCGTAAAATAAAACCAAAAACACGAGGCTGTATAATATAATTAAATTTAGTTTTAAAATAAAGATGTAGGGTAAAAGGCAGATTAAAGATCCAAAATATTAAAGCTATATTAGGAAAAGAAATTATTTAAAAAAAAAATTCTTTTTCTTTGATTTTGTGTGAAAATGCTAGAAGTCAAAATGGTATTACAAACTTTTCCTAGAAAAATCCTACCAGCAAGAATCGAACAGCTCAAAGCGGAAGAGTAACAAAAGGTGACGAGGGATGGACAATGACGGAAAGGGGAGGTAAAACTGTCACCATCCCCGTCAAACCAGGGGGGGAGGAAAAGTGACCTTCTTGGATTCCGGCCGCTTCAGAAGGGAACATGTTCTAACACACTGGGCATTTTAGAAGAGAAAATTTCGTTAAGATGCCGCCGCTTATAAGGTTAAGCTGTAGATTCTGAATCTAATGAATACTTTTGTTGTTAAAAGTTCATAATAGTGTTCAGATACATTTAACAATCTATATATTAGATAAAGAATTTCTTAAAGTCAGTATCAGGAAATGAGTTTAGAATATTTAAGAATAGTTGAAGTATCTGGTATACTGATTTGTGGAACAGACATAGTGTAAATCCTTCTTGATCATGTTTTTTGCTATTGGCAATCAAAAAGTCACCAAATTAGCAAAAATAAATTCAAAGGTAAAATATGTAACAAAAAATAAATAAAATTTAGGAAAATTTTGAACTGAGAAAAAAATTGAAAAAATAAAACCTTTATAATAAGTCTTGTCTGTTCAATCATCTGGCCAAAATAGTGAAATTGTGTCAAAATTTCAAAAATGTGTAAAGAAGACTTATATTGCATCTGTACCAGACTGACCAAAGTCAGATAAAAATTATAAATTGTCAAAAATAGCACTTATAATTTTTTTTTTTAAGTTCTTGTTGCTTAAATTTATGAAAATGTACTAGCTTCTGATAGGGTTACCAGCATTGAATGTTTTAATTGGCATGTTGTGAGTAAAAATATTATTGGTCTTATGACATAGCATTTTACTTTATATCGATTTAATTAAACAGTATTTTAATGCTGTGGCAGAAATTTTTGCGTCTTGGCAACATTTTTCAACTTTACATAAATTTTTTTTTCCATTTCAGCGTATATATGTTTGAATTCTGAGTGAAATTCTGAAGAAAAAACACATTCTCTGCTTATATATGGATAAGCTTATATTCAGAAATATACAGTCTTTTAGATTTAACTTTCCATATTGCTAGTATTCTAATTATTATGGCTTGCTTTAAAATTAAGTTTTGGTTATTCAAGTTTTAGTTTCCCTCTTAAGTAAATTAATAAAATATGTAGTATGTTTGTTTATATGTTTGAAATTGTTTTTCAGAAAGGATGTGTGTTGATTACATATTCCCCTAGTATTATTTGGAGTCTGTTTTTCCCCATATTAGGAGGATTTGCAGCAGATGTGGGTGGCATGCTCTCTGATGGTAAATTTTAATGAATTATAATAGATATAAAAAACTGAAATTTAAATGGAAATATCCTGTGCTTATTGAATGGATTTTCCAAAGTATCCCAAGTATTTTTTTAATAATTGGATTGATTATTTATAAAACAGAAATAATTTCATTCCTAGAAAATGTTATTGGTATACATATCTCATGGGAAAATCTTTTTTTCACTAAAAAAGTTATTAACCCTCTGACTGCTCATCATGCAATTTCCACAAGCAATTCAAATGTAACAAAATTTGGTCATCCTCGATTTTCGCAGGCATGTGTTTTTCTTCCTTTTTTAAGAAGCACATTTCGCCTTTTCACCCTTTAACCAGTGGAATAAATTATATGCAGTATTAGACATTTAATTAGGTAATAAATAGAATTATATGACTAGAACTATAGTTATATTAGATAATAGAATTATAGATAGTATGCTTATATATATACTTAAACTATGCAACAAAAAAATATGCAATTTATAAAGAGATCTCGGTTTACAAATTGAGTAGTTAGAGGGTTAATACTTTTTTTTTTTTAAATATAAGTAGTACCATATTAAAATTAAAAACACACATGTGTACTTTTTTTTTTAATGAATTTTATTTTTACGTGAAAAAGTGTACTTTGATCTACTTTTTAACACAATTTTTGCTATTCTTAAGGTATTTGTTGTATCGTGGAACTGGCTTTTACATTTTCATAGAAATTTGCTTCTTGGCTGTGCACTTGCTAAACATTTGGTTTTGTGCTCGTCAGTCAATATTTTTGGTTCCCAGCTGATGTGTGAGTGGGAAAATTAGCCATAGGTCCAGACCTCTGTGCTGTTATCATAAACAGGTACTGGTACTGGTAGGTGCACCCAACAAGTCAATATCAATTGATGAGTTGATCACAAATTGTGTAATGATTGATCTTTGGAAGAAAGGATATGCATATATATTCAACAGTTTAAAAACTTTCTTGCTGTCCCTTTTTTAAATAATTGTTACTTTTTACATAGTTATATAAACACAGGGCTGTATTGTGTTCTGATGCTTAGAGGCAGTTGCATCAGGCTGCACCATAATGAGTGTGCATAAACAGTGAAATCAAAATATTTAAATGGTGGCTTTTGGAAGATTTACATCCTATGGAGAAAATCTATTGCATAGTTCAGTATAAAATCGTATATCAGGCTAAATTAAGTGCATTAACACTAAAAAAAGTACAAAAATTGTGTTTAATAAAAAGAGAGTTTACATTGTTTTTTAAAAAATTCTTCAGGAGATGTGTGTTGCTTTCCCTTAGCCCATCTCTTGACAATACAAGCACAGGCAAGGGGAGAGTGCTAAAGGTTCAACTCCCCTTTGTCCCTTATGTGTGGATTCTTTCTTAAATTAAAAGAAAGACTATATCCTTCCCACAATGTATTGTAGTAGGTGTAAAATGTACAAAGTTAAGCTACAAAGGGAAGTGAAAAATAATCATAACAACAGCATGTCAAGGGTTTCAATAAAATAATTTAGGTAGTTAAAAATGCTACTCCTGAATGTCAATTTTTTATACACTTTCTTCCTGGAGAGAAAGTCAATTCCCCTGTAATGCAAAGGATATTTGTTTGCACAAAAAGCACCTTAGAAAAGCTGTATTGACATTTGTGAACACAAGTAAATCATGACCTTTTTAAAAGAAAAAGTAGATCCAGTATACAGAGGGTGTTCACACATCTTTGTAATGATTTTTATTTTCTCCATGGATTTAAATTTAAATGCTAAAATAAAAAGACTGGCATCAAAATGAGATGGGGTTTAAATATCATTGGCAGCATAAAAATATTTTGTGCTTTTAAATGATGACTGGAAAAGGAACAATGGATTAAGGCTATATTTTTGTACCTTCCGAAAAAAAAATGTCTATTCAGTTATTGAAAAAAGATGTGAAAAGCATTGTCTTCATATTTTTATTTGTTTAAGTCTCTCTGAGGTCTCTTATCTCCTTTTACACTTTTTACAGGACACTTTTTACCCAAACCTTTTGTCTCCTCTCCTCATGCGTGAACGAATCAATCTCCGGCTGCCACTTTCTAGCCCCTTATTGTTACATTTTGCCAAAACCACTTATCATAGATTCTTCTGATACTTAACTATCTCCAAAAATATAAAAGTTGGGGACTTTTGAGTTCAGTAACCAGGTGGCTCACATCCAAGAGGAATAGATGGTAAAGAAGTCATGAGTCCATATTCCATTAGCAAGAGAGGGGCATCTTGCCTTGCTCATGTTACAAAATTTGGTCATGGTCATCTTACAAAGGTGTAATATAATAGTTCAGTAAAGGACTATGAAACTAAACATATTAAGGTATCCGTCTATGTTGAAAACATCATTTTTTGCCAAAAATCATAATTTTTTTAAAATTTCTCTATTGTAAAATTTCAACTTTTAGGCTTCTAAATCTGTTTTTGTTTTGTCTCTACAGCATTTTAAAGAAAAGTTACAGCTGTTTAAACATCAGTGACAGCTGTCGAAACAAAACGGAAGTAGTGACTTCAGAACCAGAAGTTGTGAATTTAAAGCCTTTTAAAGAGCATTTTTTGGACAAAACTTATTAAATTTTCATAAAGATTAGTTTAAACATTTTTCTAGTATTTTTAATAATTAGCAACTTGGCAATTAGAAAGTTTTGAAGCAAGAAAGTGTGGGGAATTTTAAACATGTATTTTAATTTTTTAATAGGTAAAGTTGCTTTCATAAACTTCAAATGCTATTTTCTCAGAATGTTATTTTTAATAAAATGTTGAAACTTGAAATGGGATTTCTCAAAAAGTTCTTAAAATATTTTGTTGAAAATTATTATGAATGCTTTTGATAGTATTTACTAGTAAATGACCTAATAGCTTTAAATTTGGATAATTTTTAATGATGTTACACTCATGGTTAGATATAAAGGTAATGAAAATTCATTAAAAATTCAATATGTATGATTTTGAAGGACCAAAATTTTTTATCAAATGTAAATTAAGCAAAGATTTTCACTAGTCCAGTGTATAAGAAATGTGTTGCATAAAAAATATTGAAATAATTTAATTTATTAAAAAGTTAGATCTTTTGAAAAAAACCCGATTTTTTTTTTTTTTTACTAAATTTTCTTTACTTATTAGAAATTTTATAAAAATTTCTCCAGGAATAAATTTTTTAAGTGTAATTCTCTATGATAATATAAAAAATAAATCTAAAAATGTAAAAACATGAACTAGTTTCTACTTTTAAAGGAAAAAATTCTCCGAATGTAGACGGATACCTTAAAAAATAAAATTCTTATATTTCTCCCCCCTCATATATATATATATATATATATATATATATATATATATATATATATATATATATATATATCTACAAAATTGTTATCAAAATGTGTGAACACCTTGGAACAAAAGTTAGCCGCTCCTTCTGCATATAAACTAAGATCACAATAATTTTTTCTGAACATTAGTGCTAATGTAATAAAATATTCTGTTATAGGAGCTGTTGCTGCTAGGGAATATGGTGTGCCATGTGTTATAAATCTAGTCATTGCATCTCAGACTTTAAGAACAGGTATTATATTGTATTTAAATTCTCACACACACCTTATAAGTTATACAAAGTTGTGAAGAAATGTTAACCTTTAAGGGTTGAATTTACTTATTCCTTTTACTCTGTTTGTTCATATTTTAATTTAAGTATTTACCATTGATTTAAGGATAGAATATTGTAGCTTGAGGTAAGATTGGAAGTATCAAGAAATACACTTTAATATATAACACCAATGCATCACTCTAATACATTACTCCAATACATTCTATGTATTAGAATTTTGGATATAAATAAACTAGAATTTGAAAAAATTCAGATTTTTCACCCAAAACCTCTTTATTATTATTATTATTATTATTATTATTATTATTCTAAAATTCAATATATTATATATTCAATATATTATATGCAATAATTGCACATATTTTCATCATTTATCAGTAAAATCACAGGCTTAAATAATTGTAAGTTAAATGGTAAAATTAAATATTTAATGGGTATTTGTCTGTTACTCATATTTTGCATTCACTATGCAGATGCAGATACATTTCTCTTATGTTATTAAAAATAATTTTTAATACACATTATTAATTATAATTTTGCATCCTCTATAATAAATTCAGGCTTGCAATTCCGTCACTTTTCTCACCTTTAGTCACTTTTTTTTTAAATTGATCACTTTTAGTCACTTTTTCATGGCATATCACAGCAAAAGTCTGTTGTTAAAGAAAGAAAATCTGAATTAATAACAAAATATTTTAATAAAAGATCAAAAATGGGATGCTCTAATCTTATTTTTCTTATTAAAATATAATTAGTTACGGTTTCCAGAATTTAGTGATTTTAAAAAGTCGTAAAGAATTCCTGAAATCTACATTTGTACTGAAATGTACATTTAATACCTTAAAGTAATTTACGTAGAAGCACACATTTCTATTTTTCTTTTTCTTCACATTGTTTAGATACTCTAATCTAGCTATGCACATATTTCAAAACATCATTAATATATACAGAAAATTGTGATTATAAAATTAATGTATTGTATGTGTTCAAATCTAATTTATAGATTTTCTTGAATAAAAAGCAATGTTGAGTTGTGTTAAACAAAATTTTTAACCTTTTTGTATTTGACGCTAAAATTATGTCTTGCATGAATCATTTGATTTAGAGTTAAAATAAATAGAAAAATCTTAACAATAGCACTTGTAATCAAGAGGAGAAAAATATCGCTTTTTTTTTCTATGTTTAGTCACTTTTTAGTCACTTATTCTGTATTATTTGTCACTTTTCTCGCCTTTTTGAATGTACCTCAGCAGTTGCAAGCCTGTAAATTAAAAAAATCTTGGAAAAAATGTATCATTACATCTTTTTTATTACATAAAATGTTGCTGTCACTGAGATATTGTTTTGAAAATTTTAATAAAACACTATTTCATTGCATGTAAGTAAAACTTAAACATTTTATAAAAATTAATTTTTTTTCAATCCAATTTACAGGAGATCGTGTTTTCATTGATGGAAATGTGGGTTTATTGAGAAGATTATCTCCTGATTAAGATGCTTTAACATTAAACTTTATTGACTCTGATATTATTCAAAATTGTTATCTTTTACTCAAACAGCATGATTTATAGAAACCTAAACGTTTTCATTATGAATGTAAGTATCTTTCTTTAAAAAAATAAAGATTTTTTTCAAAACATTTTGTTCTGTTTTTGATGTTTTATTTACTTTATACCACTTTTGTACTGTTCAATAGAGACTGTAAACTAGATCCATGCTGTTAATATATTGCTTCAGTACTGTATTATCAACATGCTGAACAAAGCTATGTTTTACAAGTAATGTTTTTTTGATTTCATTGCATGAAAATCAATTTAACCCACTACTATAATATATCATTATAGTACTTTATTATCAACACACTGAATATAACAACATTTTATAAGTAGTGTTTTCAGATTTCACTGCACAAAAATCAGTTTAATCCACTAGTTAACATAAGCCGAACGATGGCCGAATAGTAGAGTTCTGCTCTTCGGAACCGGAGTTCGCGGGTTCGAATCCCGGTGCGGGCATGGATGTTGGTAGCCGTTCGTAATCGGCTTTAAGCTGTAGGTTCCGGTCTCATTAGCACTCATGTGCAAAACAGTAGACCGTAGCGCTCCAAACCAAACCAAACCAAACCACTAATTAACACATTGCTTCAGTACATTATTATCAACAAACTGAGCATAACTACATTTTAGAAATGGTGTTTCCTGATTTCACTGCCCAAAAATCAATTTAATCTTTAAATTAATTTTATTTTTATGTAAAAGGGATAAATAGTAGTTGTTAAAGGGTCTCTTTAAAGCAATGATTCCTTTTATCAGTTTGTTCATCAGATCCAGTTTTCTTATAACAACCTCCTTAAAATAAATCCAATTAAAACCTATAAAAATAAAATTTTATTTAAAGAAAGCTTTATAAATTTTATAACTTTTGTGTATAAGTTATTTCTTTATACCACAGATCACACACCAATTGCAAAGTACCTTGGTTAATCTAAAACATCAAAGATTCTAAGTCTGCATGGCATATGTAATTTGCACTAATGATCTAAAGTCAAGAATTGTTTATGAATCTAATTGTTAATCTAAGTTTAGCCTTGCCCAGAAAATCGTTTCGATAAAAACCGAACTAAAAGAAATTATATGGAAATCTAAAAATCAGTATTTTTTAATTTTTAATTGTTTTTATTTAACTTCACTTCTGTGTCAGGTGAAATTTTGTAATAAATTTTTAACTACCTTCCTGACTAACTAGAAATTTGAAATTTTGCCCATAGGGTGAATTCCAGTGACAAAACAATATTCAAACATAAAGAATTAAATTGGAATGGAAGGAAACCTTGTGGTTGAAGAGTAACCTTGTAAGAATTTGGTAAATGCAAAAAACTTCAGCGTACTTGGAATTTTAACTGTAGAAATTTTAATAAACTACTAGCGCCATCAATTTACAATCGGCATAACTAAAAACAAAAACTAAATTTAAAAAAAATATATATTAAAAATTATATATATATATATAAAATTATAAAAATTTATAATTCAGAGCGGTCGAAAGCCATTATATAGTGGTTCAAATTAATATGCATGTAGTATTGATTTAGACAAAACCCTTTTCTAACAATGAAAGTAATATTTTATTTTAAAAGAAAGACATAAACAAAAATGACTTAATCATATCTCGGAAAAAAAAAAACAAGTCCCTAAAATTCCATCATCGTCTCAATCAAGAGACAATCACTTTAAGAACGCATCTGTCTAGGTCTAGAGTCCAACCCGATGTCTTCCACCTCTTTCTCTCTTTACTAGGAAACCTGGTACGAGGATTCGTATCTCGTTTCCCTCCTTTGATTTTCGTCCTTGAGATTATTCAGTGGTTTAACTGTTGGCGCCTGGCTAAAGTGGAAAAATCAACTCCACATTGAATTTTCCCGACGGTCCACAATGGCATTCTTCAAAAATAATTACATTGTTCGAAGCATTCCAAAGTTTGAATGTCAAAGATCATTACCAGAAAACTGATGACTTTTCCATATGTCCCAAAGTTGATGGATAACGCTATGTTGTTGAAACACTCCAACGTTCGAATGTCGACAAAGATCATTACCGGAAAAATGAAGACTTCCACTAGTCCCCAA
Source organism: Pardosa pseudoannulata (assembly GCA_032207245.1). Taxonomy (NCBI): domain Eukaryota; kingdom Metazoa; phylum Arthropoda; class Arachnida; order Araneae; family Lycosidae; genus Pardosa; species Pardosa pseudoannulata. The sequence continues at coordinate 106,574,444 of CM063509.1, forward strand.
AGTTGATGGATAACACCCTATTGTCAGCACAAAACACATATTGATGGGCACGTCACTTACATATATAACCCGGGATTCGAACCCGCGAACTCTGGTTCCGAAGAGCAGCGCTCTACCATTCGGCCATCGTTCGGCGGGGGAATAAACCCGGAATTTTGGGCAGAAATCTTTTTAACAATGTTTACATTTACTTTTTCAACAGTGGCTATTTAAGAACTAGCATATTATTTCTAAGAGATTTTTTTTTTTTTTTTTTTTTGCTTTTGGCAATATATGTATATATATGTGTATATATATATATATATATATATATATATATATATATATATATATATATATATGTGTGTGTGTATATATATATATATATATATATATATATTCAAGAAATAATAGCAATGAGCATATAAATGATTTTATAGTAGTACTTATGTAATTAATTACCCTGTTAGTCTTATCAAACACATAACTGGTTGTCTCAATTTTAATTGCTAACATAATAATTGTATACATTATTTTTGATCATTATTTATTATGTAAATTGTTTAATGCCTCTCCCCTCCTTTTATAATATAAAAATAAATCATTAAATTTAAAATAACAGTTTTTTATTAGAGAGTGAGAGTTCTCAAAGGAAAAATGATATACTCATACTTTACTTTCATGCTAAACACTAATTATTCAATTTTTTGGCTGTTTGGCTTCCTTACACGTTTCTTCATTATAGTTGCCAGTTAACTATTAATATTAAATCATTTATGAAAAGTAAAAATTGTCTCGGGAGATAAAAGTAAACAAAATACTTCAAAATTCCCTTCCCCCAAAACCCGTTTTTTTTTTTTTTTTTTTTTTTTTTTTTTTTTTTCCGGGTTTAAACCGGGTTTTTCCCACTGCTCACAACTCTAGTAGTTATGGCCCGCAACCAACGTTATAAATTATTTTGTTATATATATATAATTCAGATTGCATGTGCAAAAGAGGATGTGCAAAACTAAGCACTACAACAGCCCTAACTAGAAATTTTCGACATTCTACGCTTAAAATCGTTTTTCAGTTATGCCCTCAGATTTAATATACATTATATTGAAATTTTTTCGTTATCTACAGAGAGGATTGCAATAAAAAAAGAGGACAAACACAACTAGACGTTATAATATTTTTAAATTCAAAATATCGACCTTCTGTCTTTAATCGTTTATGCGAGGTATGCACATATTTTAAGAATAAACTAGTCGTAACTAGTTCAGGAATAGTTGAAATAGATATTTAAAGTTTGAAAATTTTTGTTGTAATGGAATATGTTTAATATATTAAAGTTTCCTTGTATGCATATACAGGCAAAATACTAAAACTGGTTTGAAGTTTACTTTTTTAACAATTTTTTTCGACGTGATACAAATTCTCATTAAATAAAAATTTGAAAAACACCTTCAAGGACTACTCCAAAGTTCCTGACAGAGGTACTTCCTGATGGGTTGTCCTTGAAAATGGCAATCATATTTTTTATTATATTAATCATATTACGATAACCAGATATCCTGTACTATACAAGAGGATTCTACAGAGCTAACGAACTCTCACATTTTTGTTTCATGGTTGACTTTTGAAACTTTAGCTTCTTGTACTAAATTGACACATGTTCCTATCAGTTTTGTTGGATGGAGTAAGGTACCTACCTCTGCATCGATAAAAAACAAGATGAAATAATATGTGATTAGTATTCCTAATCATGATTATTTGAATTTTTGCAAATTCTATAACAAGTAAAATTTGCTACGTCTTATCTTAAAATTTATTTTCAGGTGTGTATGTTGCAATTTTTCAAGCAAAGAATTTTTTTTTCGAGAAATTGCATTTTGTTATTCTTTTTAGATTTCAACTCGATAACAATTACTTTATGGACTTCAAAGATTTATCAAAAGAATCATTAGTGATTATTTTATGTCATTCGGAATGCTTAGTTACACCGTGTCAGTTTCTTTTCCCCTAAGAAATGAATTTTTTTTTTTTTGAAAAATTCTTCACAGTTTATTAACTTAAGGTGATTTAATTAGTGGATGTTTAATAATGTTTTTTTTTTTTTGTCGCGAAAAGTAAATTCTTGATGATATTTCAGACAGCGGATTTTTTTAAACAAGTTTTTTCGGCATGTTTGTGGCTTTAATGAAAAATTTCAGACGATTTTTATAATTTAATTTAGACATGCACGGTATTCTTGATGGAAAACCACTTTTAATATTTTATATTAGCAGGTGTAAATACCTCTTATTGGAATTGTAATAAGTATAAAAAAAAGAAAAGAAAACGTGATGGACTTTAGTCGTTTTTATTAAGTCGGAGCTTAAACGTGTGGTCGTAAATAGTTCCAGATTTTTTCTTTAAATTTTTGTTTTTATATTTCTTCACAATTAACGCAAAAAATATTTTTTTTTGTATCCAAATACGGGATTAAAAATATCCAAGAAAAATGTTCATGCAACAGAAATGCCATTAGCTAATGGGGAGTAAAAAGTCATTCCTTTTAAGTTTTTAAACCATTAGCGTGTTCAATTTAAATAACATTATTCCTCATTAGTTATTCCCTAAGCGAGAGATAAAGTAAATGAAAACAGCGTTTTTCTGTATTACTCTTCTTATATGGCTTTACATGTTACAGATGTGTTTTAACTGATACTGATTCTGCAAGGAAATTTTTCTTGAGAAAAGAGAAAGGTATTTGTACCTTCTAGAAAGAAATTTTGGTTCTTTAATATCGTGTTATTTGTAGTATATTTGTGTGAAATTGCGTGACTCAGGTGATGTTTGATAGAAGATCACAGTAATGGAAAATATTAAATATTTTAAAGGTTGACTTTAATACACGCTTTTAACGTCTAACTCGCATCTTAAGAATTTTTTCAGCGACAGAAGTATTTTTTTCTTGAGATATTAAAAAAATTTTCAGAACTTAACAAATAGCTTAAAATTTTTTTTTAATATCAGCAATTATTACAGTATTTATGTTTTTTAACACAATCTGTGATTGCCTTAATATATTTTAATAAAAGGATTGTAATTAAAATTTTTCAAATCAGTTTTTTCTTCAGGAAATATAACAAAAATAATTCAAGATTGAAAAAAAAAGCCATAAAATGTTTTATTTTTTAAATCTGAGCTTTTCTGATAAAGGTGTGTAACTGATGTATAAAAAAAAGAGAAGATAATTTCACAGGCTACATCGAGATTTTGAAAGTATTTTATACTATCCAGAAATTTTTATTTAAATATAAAAAAATCCAAAATAATGAAAAAAGTATGATATTCACCGACAGCCTCTTATAGAGCAATTTATTTTATTGCTTATACGGAAAATATATTACATAGGAATAACTGAGAAAAAATTGAAATTTTATTTAAAAATGTTATTACTTATAGGTTATGAAGTTTATTGAGTTAAATAAAAGTAGAATGCAGTACAAGTTAATGCGACACACGCTGAGAACACATCTCTGATTGACTGGCAGATACTATCTGTTGCCAACATTAAGAATACATTTCAACTGATATTACCTGCTGCCAATACATATTACATAAGTAGTGACAACATAATTAAAAAGTCAATACTCCCTCCAATTGTGGTGTCACAAAAAAATTACAATGATACATAAACAATGGGATAATTGAAAAATATATACAAAAAGAACTTCAAATATTGCTATCAAAAATGCATGCAAAAAGTAAATGAAAAAAAAAATTAAAGCATTAAAAGTCTGAGAGGAATTGGGTGAAAAGTCACAGTTAGTTAAATAATGTTCACTCAGAGTCATTGAAGAAGTCTATTCCTCTTATATTCACCAGTTCCCTTAGTTTCTCAAACTTGGGTTTTGGAAGAGCCTTCGTAAAGATGTCTGCCAACTGTTCTTCGGATTTTACATATTTAATAGCTATAGACCCATCTTCATATTTTTCTTGAATAAAGTGGTATCGCACATCTATGTGTTTTGTGCGCTTATGAAAAACAGGATTTTTTATGAGCTTGATAGCACTTTGATTATCAATATACAGGATAGTGCTATCTGAACACATTTCATTTTCACCTATGTCTTGTAGAAGTTGGCGTAACCACAATATCTCTTTTACTGCAGTTGAAGCTGCAACATACTCAGCTTCTGTTGTAGATGTGGAGACTGTTGGTTGTTTCTGACTACACCAGGTAACAGGGCCATTGCTCAACATGAACACATAACCAGACGTTGACTTTCTTGTGTCGATGTCATTAGCAAAATCAGCATCGGAATACCCAACTAGTTGACACGACTGGTTAGTTTCTCGGGTGAACTGTATGCCATAGTTTGCTGTAGCTTTTAGGTATCTTAGGATGCGTTTTACAAAATTCCAATGTGATTGGCCTGGGTTTGTTTGGAATCGACTAGCCACATTATTAGCAAATGCTATGTCAGGGCGTGTGGTAGTGGCAAGAAACATTAAAGATCCAATAGCCTCTCTATAGGGAACAGGCTTACCATCTGGTAAAGGATTAGATTCTGCAGATATGATTATTCCAGGATCTGCAGGTATGCTATTCGGTTTGGCATCACATAGATTGAACCGTTTCAGAATTCGTTTTATGTAACTATTAGAGTGCAGGAAGATTGAACCATTAGATTGATGAACAATTTCGATCCCAATGAAGCATCCTGTTGTGCATATAGTGGCTTCGAATTTCTTTCGAAGGTCATCGACAATTTGCATTAATATGGTCTTTTCTTCACATAATAAGAGTGCATCGTCAACATATAAAATTAGAATGACTTTCTTGCTTTGGAAAATACCACTGAAAACGCAGGAGTCTGCAGTACTTTGTTTGAATCCAAAATCTGTTAGGAATTCTGAGAAAGTTCTGTTCCAGCACCTAGAGGCTTGTTTCAGTCCATATAAGGATTTATTTAATTTGCACACTGTATCTTTATCGCAATTTAATCCTGTAGGTGGTTGCATAAAAATAGTTTCTTTGACTTCGCCATGAAGAAAAGCAGTTTTTATGTCAATCTGTATTACTTTCCATTTTCTTTGTGCAGCTAAGGCTAGCACAATTCTTATTGTGTCAAACCTTGATGTCGGTGAAAAGGTCTCACTGAAGTCGACTCCCTCCACTTGGGAGAAACCTTTTGCACACACTCTGGCCTTATATTTGTCAATTTTTCCGTTGGGTAAGTATTTGACTTTAAATACCCACTTGGACCCAATTATATTACCTGCCTTTGGAGTAGGTACAAGATCCCATGTTTGATTTTCTTCTAGGGATTTCAGTTCTTCCCTTATGGCTTCCTTCCACTCATCTGCTTGAGGGGAATTGACTGTTTCTTCATATGTAAGTGGAGTTTCGATGTCTGCTACATTTACTTCGTAACGAACAGGAACCTTTAGTTTGTTCCTGGGACGCAGACTGTTGTGATCAGTATCATCGTTCGAGTTAGAGGGATCATTAAATTGATCTTGATCACTGATTGTGGATTCGTTGTTGTCAGCATTGTCTTCATTGAATGTAAGCTTGATTGTTGATGGTGGTGGTGAGATCCTCAATTCGTCACAATCTTCGTTAAAGATAACATTTCTGGATATTTTTATGGTTTTAGTCACAGGATCAAAAAGGCGATAGTTCTTTGATTCCTTTTCATACCCCACAAAAATCATCTTCTTGCTCTTTGGAGCTAATTTCTTCCTCAGGCTATCGGGCACATGCATGAAAGCATCTGAGCCAAACACTCTTAGATGGTTGAGAGTGGTTGGTTTCCCAGTCCATAACTCATATGGGGTAGAATCTGGAGCCTGAGTTGTGGGGGTTCTGTTCAATATATGCACCGCTGTGTTTACAGCTTCTGCCCACAAATACAGAGGTAATTCTTTTGAGTATATCATCGAACGAGCGCTTTCCACAATTGTGCGCATGTCTCTCTCGGACCGACCATTCTGCTGAGGAGTGTAGGGAGCTGTTGTTTCTAACTGGATACCTTTCTTCTTTAGGAAGTTGCTAAAATTCAAATTGATGTATTCAGTTCCATTATCCACTCTGAGTGCTTTAACATGATGACCGAATTTGTTTTTACACAGTTGAACAAAGTTTTGAAAAGCTTCCAAGGCATCACTCTTGTGTTTCAAAAAATATACAGTTCTAAAACCACTGTAATCATCCTTCATTAAAATAAAGTAATTAGATCCACCTACCGATTCTACCGACATTGGGCCACAAATGTCACTGTGTATCAGTTCTGCTGGCTTAGTTGCTTTGTGTTGCTTACAACTAAATGAAAACCTGTGTTGTTTTCCGTATCGACATCCTTCACAGAAAAATTCGTCCTCATTTGGGAAATCGAGTTTGTCGATTAATCCTCTGTCACTTAATTGACGTAGAGCATTCAAATTTAAGTGTCCAGCTCTTTCATGCCAAATTTGCAGGTTGTTCTTCTGGGAGATGTTTGCTTCAGGGGATGTTTGGGTTCTGAAGAGCATATGGTACAAGTTGTTTGATGAACGTACGGCTGTTCCAACTAATTCATCGTTGTAATTATATATTTCTGCCTGATCCTCCATTTTAATTATTTTCCTGCCTTTACGGGCAATTACACCTTCAGATAGAAGGTTCTTCTTCAGATCTGGCACGTACAAAACATCTTGTATTTCTCCTTCCCCCCATTCTCCATGAATAAGTTTTAGAATTTTGACATTTCCTTTTCCTTTGATGGATAGTTCTTGATTATTACCAAGACGAATAACCTCATTTTCGTGCGACTCGTTGAAGCTGTTAGTAAAATAGCTAAGATTATGAGTCATATGAGCTGATGCTCCACTGTCCAGAATCAAAATATCTTCGTTGCTGCCCCTGATTTCGCTACTAAAAGCGCAATAGTTCGATGCATTTCTTCTCTCAGGAGGTTTCTCTCTATCGCGAGGTTTGGAGCGACATTCCCGGGCATAATGGCCTTTTTTTCTGCAGGCGTAGCACGTTACACTGGATTTATCTGATCCTTGATTTCTGGGTTTATTTTCTGTATAAGCTGCTTTCTTTTGCACAAATTTTCGATGATTAGAGGCAAGAAGTGCGGCTTCACTCTGTTCTGTTTGCGATAACGATGTTTCTTCATCTATTAGTCTCGCCTTCAAATTTGATAGGTTCTGTTTGCTATCGTCAACAGATAGCCATTCTTGTCTAAAATTTCTATACTTTGAAGGCAATGTACCAAGAATTTTAGTAATTATGGTTGCGTCACTGATGCTTTCGCCGGAGTCCTTAATTTGGTGCGCGAGATTTTCAACCTTCGAGATATATTGCACAACAGTTTCATTACTTTCTATTTTTAACTGATGGAATTTGTCCAATAACAACATTTTGTTGAAGTCCGATTTCAATTTGAAGACGGAGTCCAGTTTTGAGAGCATTTCTTTCGATGACACACAGCTCTCGATAAGCGTGACCTGCGACAGTTCCATCGCCGAGGATATCGTGAACATCGCTACTGCATCCTCTTTTTCCCATTTCTCAATTTTCACTTCGTCATCATTTGGCTTGATTTTAGTTCCACTGGCCACCGAGAACACACCTTTTGCTTTGAGAGCACAGTTAATTTGGAATCGCCACTGTGAATAGTTTTGTCCATTGAATTTGTTGATCGCAGAAATGTCAACACCGGCCATGCCGAAGATTAGGCTTAGCAGCACTGCTTCCGATTTCACCGTATTTCTCTTAATTGAAGGAACGAATCCACGAACGTATCGTGCGACGATGATTTCTATGGAAGAGTAGGACCTGGGCCCATAACCTGTTATTACTTATAGGTTATGAAGTTTATTGAGTTAAATAAAAGTAGAATGCAGTACAAGTTAATGCGACACACGCTGAGAACACATCTCTGATTGACTGGCAGATACTATCTGTTGCCAACATTAAGAATACATTTCAACTGATATTACCTGCTGCCAATACATATTACATAAGTAGTGACAACATAATTAAAAAGTCAATAAAAAATAATAATAATTAAACTTATTTAAATTTTAGTAAATCTCTTAAACCAATAGTTCTTTTCAAATATTTTGTGAAGTGTTCCGAAATGCCGGTTGGAGTTAAATGAATATCATAATTAAAAAGAAGATGACTTGTTTCTACTAAGCTGAGATTAATTTTGTGTAGATGGATTATAACATTCAGAATGTCAATATGTTTTGTGGGGAAAACGTTTATAAATACTTCACACTACAAAACTTAAGTTGTGCTTTTATCCTCGATTATGAAAAGGTGTTTAAGTGGAAACTAAAGAAATTCATCTAGTAGCCCCGAGGAAAGACAGAACTAATTAGTTGAGGTTTAGAGTGAATTTTGTCTTCTTGGATTTGAAAGAATGGCAATAAGTTACTACTTTATCAGTTCTAGATTGCAGGTACCAGTTTAAGTTTTATTAAAGTGTAACCCAAGTATTTACGTCTGATGATATCGGATACTCTGTCACTCTGAATAGTGATTCTGTAGACATGAGGGAAGTTGTAAAATATTGGTTCATCAGGAAACTTCTGAAATTTTTGATATTGAAGTGTGTTATTTTTTGAATATTTTGTTGCCGCCGAAAAGGATGACCTTTATTAAAACAAATGTGTAAATATGTTTTATACGTTTTGTCTTTTTTTCCCAATGCAGTTGGCAGTACAGACCAGGGGTAATTTTGATCCGAGCAATGGCCAGTGTGGACATTGTATAATTTCATAATATGTTGGAGAGAGTTTGCGATCAGTGCAGTGCTTAGTATAGATAACCTAAAAGTTCATCTTTGCCCAACTCTTCATTTAGATTTCTATACTCTTTCCTTTTAGAAAATAAACAGAAAAAAATATCATTATGCAAATTGGTGTTGTATGTGGGCTAAGTGACGGTTCTGATGGAGAGGAGGAGTGTTCTGAGAAAATTAAGTACGGAAATTAAGACTGTGTTGATGTTGGTTCTGGATAATCATCGTCTGAGAACAAAGACCTATTAAAAGAATTTACCTCTGAAAATAATTTTATATGTATACGAGACGACCCGACAGACGTTGTCCTATTTTAAAAGATGTAAAGTTGTTTTAAAAGCGGTTAAGCTGTAAATCCAAAAGTTGTAAAATGTTTTTAAATAAATCATAAATTGGACCGCTTGATGGAAAAATAAGGTAAGAAAATATTTTAAAAATACTTGACGGCACCAAGCGTACAGTCATCACAAACGTAATTAGATTAAATTGAAATTCCCACATCGCCTGTAGTGTTGTAGAGTTGTGAGCAGTGCTCACAACCCTAGTAGAGTTGTGAGCAGTGGAAAAACCCGGTTTAAACCCAGGAAAAAACAGGGTTTTTTGGGAAGGGAATTTTGAAAATTTCCAAAACATAGGAATTTAGAAGTAATTTGAAGTCGCCAATTCCTATGACACAATGAGAAACACCATTTTTTTTCTGTCTTTGTTGTAGACCTCAAAAGTTGATATTTTGACAAAATTTAACTATTATAGGCTATGAAAAAAATTTGAATAATTGGGATTAACTAACTATATTTGGCAAGGTATCATGTTTAGTATGAAAGTATATTTTTCCTTTGAGAAATATCCAATATTTTTATTATTACATAAATATTAGGCAATAATCTGTAGTGTCACAAAATCATAATATATATAATGTATGTGTGTAGGAATTGGACACAAAATGCAACAGTGTCATTTGATTACGCCTTTAAATGATATATGCATTACAAAAAATAATAAACTGTTATTTTAAATTTAAAGATATTTATTTTTATATTATAAAAGGAGGGGAAAATGTTTAGCATAAAGTAATTTACATAATAAATAATGATAAAAAATAATGTATATAATTATTATATTAGTAATTTAAATTGAAGCAACCAGTTAAGTGGTTTGATAAGACTAACAGGGTACAAATATAACAGGGTAATTACATAAGTACTATTATAAAATCATTTAAATGCTCATTGCTATTGCCAAAAGTAAAAAAAAAATCTCTTAGAAATAATATGCTAGTTCTTAAATAGCCACTGTTGAAAAAATAAATGTAAACATTGTTAAAATGATTTCTTCCCAAAGTTCCCAAAATTCCAGGTTTATTCCCCAAAATTCCTGGGTTTATTTCCACTTCTTCAAAATTCCGGTTCTTTTCTCTAATCGCCTGTACTCGGATTCGATCTTGGGACTTCTCGAACTGACGCCAGTTGCGTTGACCACTGCGCCCAGGTACGTTGGCAGTGAGGAGTTTCAAGCGGTATTATAATAACCTCAAAAAGTGCGCAATTCTGGATTTTTAATTAAAAAAAACATTTTCTATCGGAACAAATTGTGAATCTAAATCATTCTTGAATCAACTTAATTACATATAGAAAATTTCATCAAAATCAGTCCAAGCGTTTAGGAGAATTCTATTACAAACAAATGAACAGAAGAATTTTATATATAAAGATACCAGGAGTTATCAAACAAACTGTGAGATGTTAAGAATTAGTGAAATGTATAATAGATAAGAATAATATGAACGAGGGGGATACATAATACATAAACACAATCAAATAGAATTAAATGTATATGGATTGGAACAGCACAAGGAAAATGAAAACCCATTAAGATTCATGATTAAAGGAATTAAGAATTTACTTACTACAATGACTTTGAAAATTTTCACTCCAAACGTCGTCCAAACCATCCACTTTAAAGAAACCAAGAAAAAACAGAATATATAGCCGATTTAATCCACTTACTCCGCGCTCTCAGCGAACATTATTGTATTATTATTTTTTTTTAGATGGCGCTAAGCTCAACGGTAACTATTAAGCAATTGCTGCCGTCGATCACATCATGGCTGCTGGACGGAACAGTTAGATAAGCTTACAATGGAACTGTCTGTTGTAAATTGTTGCTACTAAATCAGTGACACTTTTTAAATTTGGGACCGTTCTACAGGAGGCCGGACGATGGCCAAATCGGTACTCTTTTGGTACCGGATTCTGTGGGTTCGAATTTTACTGAAGACATGGATACGAACATTCTTTCGGAATCAGCTTTAAGTAGTAAGGGCAAAGACCGGTCCTTACTACTCAAACCAAAGTCGTTTAATGGCTAACTGCGATTAATCTCTGTTTAAACGTAAAATTGCGTCCCACCATTGGTTGCCGCCATAAGTTAATCGCGGTTAGCCGTTAAACTAGTTTGGGGAGACCGACCCTAAGTCTTCTCTATTTAGCTCTGGTGTAGCAAAAAAGTAGACCATAGTGATTTCAACCAAACTGTACAATAAGGCGATTTCATGCAGCAGTGCACATCTCAACTTGTGACGATTCTGGGCTTAATTTCAAACGAAAGGGCAGCTTATTGGTTGCCTATTGGCTATCGTAAGCTTAAAAATGAATGGAAAGGGCACTAAAGCCGTTCATGACGTTGCATGAAATCGCTCTATACTACAAGAGAGATGGCTATCTACTCCTGTAAAGTTCTTCATAACTTTTATTTGTTTATCCTGTTTCGGATACAAACTGTAATGAGGAATTTGCACATGTGGGGGATTCGAACAACTTAGTGTTTTTATGATAATTTCAGACTCGTAGATTCCAAAAATGTTCTCAAAAATGTAAAAAACTGGGTCCATCATTTAAAAAATTAATTTTAAAGGTTAAGCGAAAATCACGTGACATCAAAACGCTCCGTGATTGGTTGTGATGTCATCGTTCATGCAGACCAATATTTTTGTATTGCTTTTAAGTGCGCATTATTTTTCGATTTTGTTTTTGCAAGTTCCTAAAATTTTCTAGCTATCAAAATTTATTTTTATTTAAACCTGAAGGTTTATTTTATTGATCTAGATTGCTTAGTTATCTCAATTTGTCATAAATGTCTCTTCTACCTGGATTTACCAAAGGACAATCAGACAACCTCCCAAAAATTGACAGCATGTCAATGTCTTTCTTGGCAAAAAACCCGGATTTTATGGGAGCAGAAATACGAGGAATTAAAACCCAAAGATATGTAAAATCATTTATATTTTTTTTCCAATTTTACTTAACATGTATTAATACTTTATTCATGCTAAACACAGCTCTTTTGTTTGTAAACACAAACAAGTCAAATAAATATACATATATCATATACACACACATTTGTAGTAGCATCGTTTTTTATAAATAGAGATGGATGTAATATTAAAATAAAAATTAGAGGAGGTATTTATTTTGAGACCGGAATTCGTGTTGCAAAAAGTAGACCGTAGCACTCCAAAACCAAACCAATTCTTAGATATTTTAAATATGATGAAAAGAAATTTAAAATTTTTAAACGGCTTTATTTACTTAATTATTTATACATTTTTAAATAGCAATACAATTTTATTGCCTTTAATATTAATGTCAAATTAAAAAATGTATAAAATTTCTCAAATTAAATTTAATTTTTAATGTAATATCATTATTAAGTATTTTAAAAATATTATACTTTTTTTCAAATTAGTCAACCAATTTAATCGAAAAATATCACTGTGATTTGATACACAAGAAAGTATGCATCTCTGAAGAAAATATTTATAATACCTTGAAAATACATAACCTTCCCCTCCCCCGAGTTATTTATTAGATAATTATATGCTTTAGATATTTATTTGTTTTTCGATATTTATATGCTTTATAAAATATTTATTGTACTTGAACTCTGTGATAATACTCGAATATTAGCAGTTTTAAAAGTTAAATAGCAGTGGTTAATCAACAATCCTTTTAAAGGTATAGATGTATTTTTATATACTTTAATTGTTCTAAATTAATAATATTTAAACAAAAGCAAGCATTTTAAAAGCAAGAAATGGTCTTCACAAACCCATAAAGATGATTTACATGATAATTTGGGGTTTGATTTCTCATCCCTTTTCATCGCAGTTGCCCAGATTTTACGTGTATGTGGGTCTTTCGGGACGCTGAAAAATATCTTCTCACTGCAATTAGTTGTTGTATTTTTACAGAGTGACACAATACAATAATTAGAGTATGATATTTTAATGCCAGACATAACAAAAAAATTTCTATTATATGCGATACTTTACACAAAAACAAATTTAAAAGTCGCCTTTTAACATGTAAACAGCATATGCGCTCGGTGTCTACATGAACGATGACGTCACAAACTCGGCGGAGAAAAAGTATCGTTTTTGAGAGACGTTAAAGAGTCCGCTATAAAACCTATCAGAAATCACTCATTAGGCCCCCAAATGAAAGAAAAATAGCTACTGTCCTGCTTACTTTTTTGTCTTCTATCGTTTAAAATCAAAATTAGAAAACGTGAAAATTCCTCATTAATACAAAAGGAGAACCATTAATCTATAAATAAAGATTATGTCTCATTTCACATTTATTTTTACTGTACGTTGTTCTAAGTAATGTGTCTAAAGAAATATGTAAATCCCTTAGCGTGTAGAACTGTCTAACGTTAATTTTGTAATATGTTTTCGTATTTTATAACGTAAGCCTACGTAATGTTATTGAGAAAAAAAATTACTTGCTGTAATTAAAGTTTTTAGAAATGTATTTTTATGTTTTTTATCACCTTTTAAATGATTGCTTGAATTGACAAAGAACCCGCTTTCCACTCGTAAAAAAATAAAAAGAAAAAAGAATTTAAAACTTAACTGGCAAAAGAAGCGTATATTTTTAAAACTAGCATTGATTTTTAATTTAAAATATGTGAACTCGGAATTTCTTTTCACGCCTTCTTAAATTAGCCAAATGAGAATTTATTTTGATTTTGCCATTTTTTTCTCCTCTTTTCGCAATTTTCTATGCTTATTACGTACAAAGGAAATACTGCCTTGCTTTGGTTTTGCTTGTTATTTCGTTTCTTAGAATGGGTAATTCCAGATGGGAAAACGGATAATTTTAGTTTTCGGCAGAATGAAAATACGGTAATAACTACTTTGATCTTTTGGAGACAAATATATGTATATAGGCACAAGTTCTGTCGTAATAACTTTGCTAGAAGGAACGTGTATTATTTATTCTTCCGAGTTTTGAATTTCAATGGTTTCCGCGGCATTGATGTGCAATTTTATTCGACTTTTCAAAGAAAACTTTGACACATTTGAATATTGTAATGATTCTTTGAAGTAACTCCTGAATCCATCAGATATAATGTTTTGTCTATAAAATTTTTTGATAACTTGATGAATAAGATAGTGTTTTTCTTTTACGTTGCTGATCATTAAAATAACTTTTTACCGGGTGATCAAAAAGTCCGTATAAACTTTTAAAATTTATAATAACCGGAAAAATAACCAAAATAAAAAACGGTTTGCAGGGTTAGTATGGCTAGGGCATGGAAATTTTTTAAACAGAAAAAAATAACTCAGATAGATGGCGCTGATGTACACAAGTCAAAGAAATAGAAACGCAAAATAATGCCTCCAAGTCGTTTATTACAACAGTATGTGTTCCACATGACGACCACCACAGGGGATAACACAATGTAGACGAGTCACAAATCCAGCAACGGCAGAGTGCAGCAGGTTCGGTTGTATGCAAGATACCTCTCGGAGGATGGCATCTTTCAGTTCAGAGAGATTGGATGGTTTGGATCGATACACTCGAGATTTCAAATATCCCCACAGCCAAAAGTCTGCCTGTACGTCTACATCAAAATTTGTGTGAGCATAGGTCATTAAGAAGCGGCAGGGCAAGTGAGGGCAGACCACGCTAGACACAATTGGTTGCCAGGGAAAGTGTGTTGGATGTCGTGGAGACTAATCCAAGGACCAGCACACATATATTTGTCTCTCAAATGAGAATGTCTCGTAGCTGTGTCCAGTGTGTTTTGAACTCCGAATCCTTCAACGCTTTTTGTCTCCAAAGGGGTTAGTTACTACTCCCCGATGACTATCTTAAATGTGTCCATTTCACATAGCGAGTTCTGCAAGAATGTACCCGATATGTGAATTTACCAGCTTAAGTAATTTTCACTAATGTAGCCACTTACGATAGAGATGGCTTATCCAATCACCACAATAAGTATTTTTGGGCTAAAAAACTTATACGGTGTGTGACACAACATGTCTTCTAAGTTAATGTGTGGGCGGATTTAGTTTGCGACTGCTAAGCCGGACCCTATCTTTTACTATCCAGGTTGTTCGCCGCCAATTTTCTGATCTTTCTGGAGTTGGTTCTTCCTGGCTTGTTTAACGATGTTCCCCCAAACGTGAGGGGCAGCATTTAGTTTCAACATGATGGAGCTTCTGCAGCCTTTGGATTGGCTGTTCGTAATCATTTGAACAGGTTATTCTCGCATCGATAAATTTGGCCCAGTAAATTGCTTCCCTGGCCAACACACTCACTGGATTTGTCGATCCCATGAAATGTGTCGTGTCATGAACCTGGGGAGTATGAAGTGGGTCTAGTGACAAGACTCGTCTGCTCAGCTTCTACAGTCAAAGAAACTCCGTATGTGTTCGACCATGTCCGGCAATCAAGGATCTGTTGATTTCAAGCATATTTGACGTCTGAATGTGTAAACTTTAAAAGCACCTGATGTAACATTCAAGCTGTACTAGTGTTGTACATAATTTGTATTTACTATGTCTAATAAATATTTCAAATTAATGTTTCTCTTGTTTTCTTTCCCATCGTCGACATCTGCTACCATTTACCACTGTCTTTTCATCCAAGGGTTTCTATGAATTTTTCCACCCTCTTGATGTGCTTTACCTCCTGTAGAAGTTTAGTGCAATATTTACGGGACATCCATTATAAAACTAGCAGAAAATTTTGAAATATTTATAACAGGCGTTGGACTTTACCCGGCACAACATGTCTTCTAAGTTAATGTGTGGGCGGATTTAGTCTGCGACTGCTAAGCCAGACCCTATCTTTTACCATCCAGGTTGTTCCCCGCTAATTATCTGATCTTTCTGGAGTAGGTTCTTCCTGGCTTGCTTGATGATGTTCCACCAAAAGTGAGGCTCAACATTTAGTTCCAACATGATGGAGCTCCTTCCGTCTTTGGATTGGCTGTTCGTAAACATTTGAACAGGATATTCTAGCATCGATAAATTTGGCACAGTGAATTGCTTCCCTGGCCAACATGCTCACTGGATTTATCGATCCTTAGTTTCTTTTGAGTACCCATGAAATGTGTCATGAACCTGGGGAGTATGAAGTGGGTCTCGTGACAAGACTCGCCTGCTCAGCTTCTACAATCAAAGAAACTCCGTATGTGTCTGGCCATGTCCGGCAATCAAGTTTCTGTAGGTTTCAAGCATGTTTGACGTCTGAATGTGTAAATTTTAAAAGCACCTGATGTAACATTCAAGCTGAATTAGTGTTGTACATAATTTGTATTTACTATGTCTAATAAATGTTTCAAATTAATGTTTCTCTTGTTTTCCTTCCCATCCTCGACATCTGCTACCATTTACCACTGACTTTTCTTCCAAGGGTTTCTATGAATTTTTCCACCCTCTTGACCTTTATCTCTTCTAGAAGTTTAGTGCAATATTTAAGGAACACCCGTATAAAACTCCCAAAATTTTGAAATATTTATAACAGGCTTTGGACTTCTTAAAGGAACATTTGTTACAACTTCTGATTTTTAATTGCTAACTTTGTTAAATTCATGGATAATTGTACGGATGTCCCTGGCCACAAAAATATGTGGGTTTTCTATCCCTAAACTTTCTACTCTTTAGTTTTTGTGTTATGAACTCACGAATCCACCTCCCTATCCCCTCTTTCCTCTTTTAGTTGTTTATTTTCTGCTCGTTGTCATTTTCTGCTTACTGTTAGAAATCTCTGGATTAGAGGGCTCGGCCCAAGCAGTACCATCCTGAAGGTCCTGAAGAAACATTTGTGTCCTAGAAACCTAAAAATAAACCAGAAAATTAGCTTAGAATCTATGAAAACAGAACTACATAAATTTTGTTAGTTACTCTGGTAGCGTGTAGAATTAGAGAATAGGAAATATCAGAGACGTCCGACTTGGAATAACACTTTCTAAAACGCAACGCCTGCGAACATATGTCAGCTAAACGTCTGACGTCACTAACTCAAGTCTTTTCAAACTTCCTGTTATCGATGCTGATAGAATATGCTGACTTTTGACAGTAAAGAGCAATGTCGGAGTTCGGACACATTGATATCTATTACGCTCCTTCCTATTTACAGAAGAAAGTCAACACAAGCAGCATAATGAATATATACAGTGGACGCCGCTGAATGTGATGAGTTTGGAACATCGTAATTTTGATAACAATAATCGATTGATAACAATAAACGATATGCAAAGTTAGATAAACAAAAATTTATAAAACCTAATCTAAATTAATAAAAATTATTTTTATGTTTAAATATTATTATTTAGGCCCTTTTCGGATTTTTTAATACAATTTATTTATTTTTAAAACATATATTCTTATTTTTTCCATAATTTTTAATTTTTTCGATCTGGATCACTATTATTCTACATTTTCGGCTTTTTTTGTACGGATGTCACTGGCCACAAAAATATTTTATGTTTTTCTATCCCTAAACTCTTTACTCTCTAGTTTTGTGTTATGAACTCACGTATCCACCCTTCTATCTCTTTGCTCTTTTATGTGTTTATTTTTCGCTCGTTGTCATTTTTGTGCTTACCGACAGAAGCCTCTGTATTGAAGGGCTCGGCCCATATGGTCCAGTTGCCACATCACCTTTGAAGCCTTTGAAAGTTAGATAAATTTACCCCCCCCCTTTAATTCACCCGTACTAAATTTCAAGATAAAATGAAAAAAAAATCACCTTATATTAAATCACCTGTATTGTATATAACATAAGAATAAAAAAAAATAAAAAAAAATAATTAAAAAAGTTTATCAATTGTTGCCTGTCTACAATTTTTTCTAAGAAGCTCATTGATAAATTATTCGTAATCATAATGTTTCAACATTTTCAATGCATTCCTCAATTCATCACTTGTAGAAGGTAGCTCAGTATCAAGAGATTTTTCATCTTACTCATCAGTTCCATCATTCGTGTTGTTTTCCTATGACAATCTGGAAGATTTCAGATTCTGCTAATCTGGAAGCTACTGGAATGTTTTGATCTACTTTCACCCATGATTCGAACTCTTTAGAAGTCATATCCGAAGATTTTTCTATCATTTCTTGAGATTTTTTAGCAAAACCAAGTCATAAAATGTGAATACTCTCCTTCTCAGTTCCGATTAGGTTTGGTTTGGTTTGGAGTGCTACGGTCTACTTTTTGCAACACGAGGGCTAATGAGACCGGGACCTACTGCTTAAAGCCGATTCCGAACGGCTACGAACATCCATGCCACAGTGGGATTCGAACCCACGAACTCCGGATCCGAAGGTAAGCACCCTAACCAATCGGCCATCGTTCGGCTCAGTTCCGATTAGAATGTGTTGCTTTCTGTTTATCGGTTAATCATTGACCACTAACAGGGTGTGCTTATTTCTGAAAAATTCCAGGAACGTGTAAAATCCCACTCCTTTGTTCATTCCCCATTTCCCTAAGTGGATGAGGGAGAAATCAAATAACAGCGAAACGTTTCAACACTTTCAATGCAATTCATGGCTGAGAAATGTTTAACTGTGATGCAGCATTACGCGGACTCATTTTTGGTAACCTGTCATAACGATTTAAAATTTCGATATTTAGCTTTAATGTTAAAGGATTTCGCTATCTAGCTTCCATATCGACAAGTTGCATCTAAGCGAGCAAGGCATAAATTGTGAGTTAGCTCCTTCTCAGTTCCAATAAGAATGTTCTGCTTATCTGACAACCATTGATCATCAGCAGGACGTACGTATTTCTCAAAATTTCCAGGAACGTGTATTACACCCCACTCCTTTGATCATTCCCAATTTCCCTAGGTGGAAGAGAGAGAATTCTTGGAAATTAAAACAGCAGATAATGGAAAGAAACGAATGGGTTTCTTCTGAATATATTGTGAATATTCCTTTGCCACTGAAAATGAGGTTCGAAAACTGATAACATTAGCCGATGTAACGATCCCATAAAGAGATAATTTTAACATACAAATGAATAGAGAAAATCGGGACCAAGTGATTTCGATAACAATAAGCGATTGATAACATTGGCCGCGATCACATTAAGCGGAGTTCAGTGGACTTCATTCTTTCTTAACCCTTTAAAGGTCACCAATATAAATTCATAGGAATTTAATGTAATTTGTTTAGAAATATTATCTATGAACCTTGGAAATGTAAAATATATAATGCTTCTTTACATTCCTTAGAAGGGTTTGCCCTATAAGATACCCAAGGAAGGTTTGAGGAGTGGTTTAACTGACTAAACCCTCCCCTTGTAGAGCTTAAACATTATGCCTTTTTAAAAGTTTAACTAAACTGGAAGAACAATAAATGATAATTCTTAAACTGGTATAATAAATAAATAGCTTAACAGCTTATAAGTGTTGTTTGTATAGATACTTTTATTTGGGGTCATAAGTAAGATAAATTGAATTACTGACTTCTCAAGTACAGAAAGTTTAAATACATATATTTCAATAGAAAAACAAAGATAAACGTAGAACCATCATCTTTTATAAATTTAAAATATCAAAAACATAATATGTATATATAAATATATATGTATATATATATATATATATATATATATATATATATATATATATATATATATATATATATATATATAATCAAAAACTCATCCATGTCACCAAAAAGTTTTTTTAATTGCAGAAGCTCTTGATTCTACATCATTGTTTCTCATACATCATAGATGTATGAGATTGGAGCCGTAAGTAATTATAAAAAGATAAAGTACTCCAAAAAGTAAAGTTTAAAAAAAAAGATGTTTAATAGGTGGTTTTGCTACGATCTTAAATTATAAACGACCAGAAACAATTCGTCAGTTGAGGAATTTCCTAGGACTCATTAATTTTTATCGTCGTTATTTAAAAGACGCAGCGAAGAACCAAGCACTGCTTCACGAATTTCTAAAAGGAGCAAAAAAGAATGATAAAAGTAAGATTTCATGGACAGCAGATGCTGAAAAACAGTTTGAAAAATGCAAAGCAGAGTTGGCAAACACTATCCTGTTGTCATTTCCCAATTCTGATTTACCTCTGTCTTTATTTACAGATGCATCAGATATGGCAATAGGGTCAGTATTACAACAATTTGAAAATTCAACTTGGAAGCCAATAGCATTTTACTCAAAAAAGTTAAGTCAACAAAAATACAGCACTTATGATAGAGAATTATTAGGCATTTATCTTTCAATCAAACATTTCAAACACTATTTAGAAGGCAGAACGTTTGTTATTTATACAGATCACAAACCTCTTATATTTGCTTTCCATCAAAAACTTGACAAAGCCGCACCCCGCCAATGCCGCCAACTTCAATACATTTCTCAATTTACAACTAATATTAAATATATTAAAGGAGAAAGCAATATAATAGCCGATACTCTATCCAGAATGAATGAAGTTTCATTAATAAATTATGATAAAATAGCTGATTTGCAAGATCAAGATACAGAATTACAAAATTTGCGTACGAATTCTACATGTAATTTTAAACAATATCCATTACCTTCTGGAAAATCTTTGTGGTGCGATACTTCAACCAAAAATATTCGACCATATATTCCTCAATCTTTTCGTCAACAAATCTTCCAACATATTCATGGATTATCACATCCAGGAATAAAATCAACTGTTAAAATGATGACTTCAAAATTTATTTGGCCGAACATTAGAAAAGACGTTCAATTATGGACTCGAGCTTGTATTTCTTGCCAAAAATCTAAAATCAATAGGCATACAAAAACAAAGTTGGGTGAATACGAAATTCCATCAGAAAGATTTTCTGTAGTTCACATAGATCTGATTGGACCTCTTCCTCCCTCTAAAGGAAAAATTTATTGCTTAACTTGTATTGACAGATTTTCCAATTGGATGGAAGTAATTCCTTTAGACAATATTTCAGCTGATACAGTCGCAAGAAGTTTTTATAGCAACTGGATTGCTCGTTTTGGAACACCATCTCGACTTATTACAGATCGAGGTACACAATTTAAATGTGAGACATTACAAGTTTTATCTAAAATATGTGGAATTAAACTTCAACATACTACTGCGTACCATCCTTCCTGCAATGGTAAAGTAGAAAGATTGCACAGAACTCTTAAGACAGCATTAAAAGCTCATAACAACCTCTCATGGGTAGACACATTACCAACAGTACTTCTAGGATTACGAACCGCTATTCAAGAAGATTCGAAATTCACAATAGCTCAAATGGTCTACGGTCAAAGCCTACGACTTCCTGGAGAATTCTTTTGCGAACCAACTACTGACATAACATCGGAAACCTTTGCAAAAGATTTACAGAAATTTATGGAAGTAATAAGACCAAGAATAGCAAGAACCAATGTGTACAAACCAATTTTTGTCCATAAAGATTTGAAAACTTGCTCTCACATTTTTATACGCATTGATAGGGTTAAAAAGCCCCTAGAACCACCTTATGAAGGACCGTTTCCTGTAATTGCTCGAAATGAAAAATATTTCACGATTGAAGTAAAAGACAAAAATGTCAATGTGTCATTAGATCGATTAAAACCTGCTTACTTATTACCAGTCAATGAAAATAACTATTCAACACATCCAACGGAGAATGTTCAACAATTTGCAGAGACTCCTCCAGTGACATCGCAGACACAAAATTTGCAAAAAGAAGCTTCATCGCCTAAGCATTTACGGTTCAACCTTTCTCGTTCAGGTAGAGAAATAAAACCGCCTTCTCGTTATAAAGACTATATTTAGAACTATACTTGCGGAACTATATTTTGTAAATTTTAGTTTGTACAAATAGTAGTATTTAATTTACATTTATTAATTTTATTTGTCTTTTAATGTATTTAATTAGTATCGTAACTTTGTTACTGGGGAGGGAATGATGTAGTAGCACAGACTCAATGATTTGTTTTTCGTTTAAAAATCGTTTGCAGTTTGTAACAAGTTTATCGTTTGCAAGTTTTGGTTTTGCTGTTACGTTTTTATAAAAAATGATGATGGAATAAAAAGTTGTTGTTCTAAGTAGACTGGAAAATGTTTCGTTTCTTTTAATTGAATTATTATGCCTGATTAATGAATAAGAATATAAATATAGTTCAAACTAAGCTTAAAATTAATTTAATATCGTACCAGTACGCGATACAGGGTAAAAATATATTTGAGGGTGCCCCTTGGCGAAATTGGCAATTTTTGTTTGGCGCCAATCCAAAATAAAGCAATTTGTCGCAATGTCACGAACAATTTTGCTAACTATGGATGCCTCTATCCATTCCAGGCCCAACGCTCTTCATAAAAATTCGAGGACAGACGGACAGATAACTTGGCTATTATTACATATAGATGTATGCATAATCATTTGATGCATGCTGTCCACAACTTCAATGGACTCTTATTAATATTAGAGTGCTTACTGCTCTGAAATTACAAATACTATTATACATTCAAAAATAGATCTAAAATCTAAAACAATCAAAATCAAGATTGGGTTTAAAAAAAAACTACAGACGTTTCCATAAATAAAACAACATTGGCGCTTGGCGATCAACCGCGATCACAACTTGGCGAGAATCAAGGGGCACCCTCAAATATAGGCTAACCGCATACAGCTCGTCATATGACGGGATCAGTAAAATTTTTAATTTTCCAAAATTGTGAAGTACCATATGAGGCAGGTAAAAAATGGTTTGTTTTTTGGCTGAAAATTATCTGGTAGAACTAACTGACCTCTGAAATTACAAATACTATTATACATTCAAAAATAGATCTAAAATCTAAAACAATCAAAATCAAGATTGGGTTTAAAAAAAACTACAGACGTTTCCATAAATAAAACAACATTGGCGCTTGGCGATCAACCGCGATCACAACTTGGCGAGAATCAAGGGGCACCCTCAAATATAGGCTAACCGCATACAGCTCGTCATATGACGGGATCAGTAAAATTTTTAATTTTCCAAAATTGTGAAGTACCATATGAGGCAGGTAAAAAATGGTTTGTTTTTTGGCTGAAAATTATCTGGTACACGCTGAACAATTTGTTTTAAAAAATGGTTTGTTTTTTGGCTGAAAATTATCTGGTACACGCTGAACAATTTGTTTATTTTTATTGACCGCATGTTAGTTGCCACCTTTAATTTAACTTGTAATATTACTTGATAGGATGGACAGCATAGGTTTTAATATTGACAGCTTTAATATTGATTATTTGGCGATATATATGAATGATGTCCAAAATTTAGCGAATGGATCGCAAACCCTGTGGTTATGTATAAAAAACAAACACAAAAACGAGTAAACTTCTTAGTTTTCAAAGATATATAAATTAAACGCTAGATATATATTAGTCCATGAAATAGACTCGTAGTCTTTGTTGTTAAAACGGGTGATAAAATTTTCATTGCACCAAAAATAATCGATAATTAAATTTAAAACTATCATATATGTACCGAATATATTATTTAAGCCAAATATAAAAGAAAATTATTTACGTCATATATAAGCTCAATGATAAAACGTATGAAAATAAGGTATAATTTAAATAATTTAAAATAAGAAATTTTTCAATGAACTGGTTAAAGGAATGACGTTATAATGCTAGAAAAATATTATTTTTTACCTATTTAGTATGGGATAAATTGATAAATTTAATCGCCTGCTCTTAACCGGGGAAAGTAGGAGTTAAAATAATGGCATTAAAAGCTCGAAAAGAGAGGAAGGGGTGGATTTCGAACGTTTTAAAGAAGGTAGTATTTTTCGCTGTGATATGAAGCATATTTATACCTATTTATTTTAGAATCGGATCGATAGTTTAGGAGAAGATAAATATTATTCTCTTTGAATTTTGCTAACTATGGATGCCTCTATCCATTCCAGGTCCAACCGCTTCATAAAATCGAGAACAGACGTACAGATAACTTAGGCTATTATTATATAGGGGATACTTGTTTTTTTGTTGTATATAGCGACGTAAAATAAGATTTTTTTGTGTTTGAAAAGAAGTGCTTTCATTCGCTTAATTAACTACATCGCAACAGTTTTAAAAATAATATTAAAAAACGATTTAAAAATTTTGGCCTCAAACGTTACACAATATTTAACCTTGATAATTATTTCTGAGGTGTGATATTTCTTTTTCTGTGACGTATTAGTTTTGTCTAGCAGATATATCCAATCTCAAAGATATATTAGTTTTATATTCGTTTTCTTTCGAACACTTATATCTCGGAAAGTAATTTGTGACTAGAATCAGATACTTTCTTTTATCTCAAAGTAATTTCTTCCCTATCTCGCTTGTCCAGCTCTTCTAGGTTATCGTATTTCAGGTTTTAAGACGAACAACTTGACACCGATGGCCATTAAAAGCACTTTAATCTTGAACAACTTTTTTTGAAAGAGCAATCGAGAGACTGAGAGCTGCGATCTCATCTCCATTTTTCGCATTCATGTATAGCTCTACATGCATAATGTATGAAGATTTAAATTCAGTAGTTCATAAGTTCCATATGAACCTCATCTTGCGATGGAGTTAGTCTTTTTATGGGAGTGTTATTGGGAAACGCAGCTTTGATTTTCCCGAAATAGTTAACTGGAGAGTTAAAATGGGTGAAAGTGTTATATTTCAAAGAATTCCCATACCTTGTCATACGTAAGTTTATAGATGATGGATAAAAATGCTTTTATATTTTAAAAATGCCAAAATTGATGTTTCTAAGAGGGGCACATATTTAATTCATAAATTTGAGTTAAATTTTGAGCCTAACGTTAGTTAATACTCTTACTTAAAGTGGATCTGAACCTGACATATCGAATTCCTCTGGATTAATGTTAACCTCTGGGAAATGTAAGATTTGCTCTGGCTTTCATTATAAGAGTTTCTTAAAAAATATATTACGTGATAAAACAGCAAATTTTTTTGTATGCTATTTCACATCTAAATTTTTCAAACTTATACGACAAAATGGTATTTGTTCAAAAGACAATAATAGTTGAAGTGTGTAACGGTAACAAACGGAAATTAACTTTAATATACGATACATTGCTGAAAATAAAAATTGAAGTGTGTAATGGTAACAAACGAAAATTAACTTTAGTATAAGGCAATTTGTCGCAACGTCACGAACTACTATAATGCCCTTCCAGTTCATTTTCATGTTTACAACATCCAATAGACAAACAATAAACTGACCTTCCATTTGAAACTAAAGCCAGAATTGTCATAATTTGAGAATTTGCCCTACTGCGTGAAATCGCCTTATACGATACATTGTTGAAAATAAAAGTTGAAGTGTGTAATGGAAGCAAATGAAAATTGATTTTAATATATGATACATTGATTAAAAGGCTGAAAATAAAAGTTGATGTGTGCAATGGTAACAAATGGAAATCAACTTTAATATACGATACACTGATCACAAAGCTGAAAATAAAAGTTGAAGTGTGTAATGGAAGCAAATGAAAATCAATTTTAATATATGATATATTGATTAAAAGGCTGAAAATAAAAGTTGAAGTGTTGTAATGGAAGCAAATGAAAATTAATTTTGATGTATGATAAATTGATTAAAATTCTGAAAATAAAAGTTGATGTGTGTAATGGTAACAAACGGAAATTAACTTTAATATACGATACATTGATCACAAGACTGAAAATAAAAGTTGAAGTGTGTAATGGAAGCAAATGAAAGTTAATTTTAATATATGATACATTGATTAAAAGGCTGAAAATAAAAGTTGATGTGTGTAATGGAAACGAACGGAAATCAACGTTAATATACGATACATTGATCACAAGGCTGGAAATAAAAGTTGAAGTCTGTAATAGAAGCAAATGAAAATTAATCTTAATATATGATACATTGATTAAAAGGCTGAAAATAAAAGTTGATGTGTATAATGGAAACAAACGGGAATTAACTTTAATATACGATACATTGATCACAAGGCTGAAAATAAAAGTTGAAGTGTGTAATGGAAGCAAATGAAAATTAATTTTAATATATGATACATTGATTAAAAGGCTGAAAATAAAAGTTGATGTGTGTAATGGAAACAAACGGAAATTAATTTTAATGTATGACACATTGATCGCATTGAATAATTTTACTACATGTTATTTATTATCAACATCATTGATTAAATTCATGAAAAATATTTTTTTTTACAGATTTTCAAGTAACTGACCAAGTTTAAATAAGTTTGTTTTTAATGTTATTATAAGTCAAGATGCACCCGTTTCATTCCCATCAGAAGTTCCAGAAAAATACCGGGAGTACGCAGTTAAAGGGCCAGACCCTTGACTGTTAGCGCAAAATAGCACATTATATCTTTTAAATAAAGAAATAAATTGCGGCAACATATTTCTGAATGCTTACCAAATTATAAACTACATTTTTTATTCAAAAAAGGTTTAAATTGGATTTTTAAAAAACATTGAATTTTGTTCTTACAGGGTGTTTAAAAAATGACCGGTAAATTTGAAAAACCAATAAAAACTAAACGTACAGTGATAAAAATACACAGTTTATTTCAATATGCTTGGGACAATATTAAATTTTTAGGCAGACAAACTTTCAAAATTAGCTACAATGTACCACAGCAGATGGCGCTGCAGTCTGGAAAAATCTAAACTACGATATTTTTTAGATATTCACCATGAGCAGCAATAATATGGCGTATTCTCAGAACGAAATTATCAGAAACCCGTGTAAACGTCTCAGGTGGGATGGCTTCACATGCAGAACAAACGTACTGTTCTAGTTATTCAATTGTTTCTGGATAGTAGCGGTACACCTGGTCTTTTAAAAGTCACCATAGACAAATATCGTAGTTTAGATTTTTCCAGACTGCAGCGCCATCTGTTGTGGAATGTTGTAACTAATTTTAAAGTTTGTCAGCCTGAAAATTTACTATTGTCCCAAGCATATTGCAATAAACTGTGAATTTCTATGACTGCCCGTTTAGTTTTTACTGATTTTTCAAATATACCGGTCATTTATGAAAAACCCTGTACTTCAGCCATCATAACTGTTATGATAATTTTCGGAATTTTAAGAAATTTTAACTGTATATCTTTAATGAACTTAATGTATGCATTTGTAATTTATGTTTGAAACTAATTTTTTCTTGAATTTTTGATTTAAATTACTTGATTTTATACTGCACAACATTTTTATTTTTTTAGGCTCAATACATAATAATGGATTGAATAACCATGAATTTTGAATTTTGGTTTTAAGAATTATTTTAAGCCAATTAATTAATGTAAATGTTTAAAAGTAATCATTAATCAATAATTAAATCAGGTAATTGCTTACTTTCTTTTTATCCTTTTGACTTGATATGTAGGATCTTCTGAAACCGAAATTATGAATCAAAATAGAAGTCTATTGTAGGTGGCAGGACTAATTTTTATACGGCATATGTTTGCATTAAATATAATCCAACATTTTACCTAGCAGTGAAGAATTCACTACTTCAACCTCCAAACGAAAAAGTTCTAAAACATAATTTAATTTTCTTTTCATAAATGCACAGTAGCCAGTCGTGAATTTGGAACACTCATAGTAACTTAGGAATCAAAATATTGGAAATTCTGCAAGGTTTTTGCAAAGCTATGAGAAAACAAATAAATGTCTAATAAAAAATTTAATTTGACATTAAATTAGTTAGTTTTTACATAATCTTTTATTTTTGTTCTAACTGGGAAACTACAGATTTAATATCCATCTCAGTTGAATACAGTGATCTCTCGTTTTTCGCGATTAATGGGGACCAGAACCTTCCGCGAAAGCTGACAAACCGGGAAGTAGGATTTTCCCCTAGGAATTTGCGGGTACACAAATGTTTTAAATATGTAAACAGTATTTATACTTTCCACATTTAAGACAAAAATTACAACAGTATACGTATTTACTTAAACGTGTCAGTGCTAATTAATAAGGCTAATTACAAAACCTTATAGAGTAATAAACATTAATCAACATTGCTTTCTGAGAGAGGCGAAGAGTCTTGTGTTGGTGGCGGAGGAGAGGCTCTCACTTGACTCGTAGAAGTTTTAGGCTCACTCGGAGACTCTTCTGCTGGAGGCGCTGAAGGTAGAGCCAGGAGGCTTTACCTTGGAGAGAAACATGGTGATGGGTAGTTGTTGTCTTTGTTTTCCCTTTTCCTTCAAAATACCCCTGTACAAGGACATAACCCCGTCAACGCGATGGCTGAACTCGACAGATCGAACCATATTGCCCTCAATGTCTTGTGCAAATTCTTGCCATGTTGCCCAATTGTTGCAGATTCTCCAAGATAAGGCCACACTATTCAGTTTGTTCTTCGTCGTTCTCTTCATTTTCTTCCTCACCTGCAGACTTTGTCATCTCAAGAGCTCATGGTATGTACTCTGAGTCAGCTCATCTCTTTGTTAGACATGCAGGGATCCTTCTCGCACATCAACATGAAACAACTTTCCTTTCCTCAGTGTGGCTGCCGACATGGTTGTATTTTTTCATTTTTATTTTTTGATGAATATTTTGGAAAGACCTGAAGCACTGAAGCCGCAAAACATGAAGCGCGAAGGAGCGAGGGAACACTGTATACTTGATTCTAGTTCATTGAGACAGTGGGAGATTTTATATAATTTAGCTTATAGGCATTGAAGGATTTAATTTTCAAAAGTACGACCTAATTTACTTCTTATTGTCTTACTTGTTCTTATCGTTATACTTTTTAGTCTAAACTTTGTAAATATTTACTCAAATTCTTTAATAAAGTTTGTCGTAAGATAGTTTTAGAAGAGTAGCAGACAAAAACCTCGTGTAGCAATACAATACAAATGTTTGTAGAACTGCTCAATTTGTATTATGGTCGTGTAGCTCTCATTAAATTTAGGTTATTTACCTGTGATCGATTTATAGTGGGAATTATTTAGTTAGTCTAAGACTAAATTTATTTGTATTGCGTTGTGTAGATTTAAGTTTTCATTTCAACCACAGGTTCTGAGAGACTACAGACTAATCTTTAAAAAGCAATAAGCTATTTAAGAGTTGCTAAAATAAATATTACACACTTAAATAAACACATAACAAAGTTGATAGTTTTAAATAGAAATAAGAAAATTTATTGTTATACTATTTATATATCCATGCACAGAAATTGATTCAAATTTAAAAAAAAAATTGCTTTTCCAAATTTTCTATTATGTTTCACATTATTGAAAATTCAACATTAATCAGATACTAAATTATTACGTAAAAAAGAAGAGAGAGGACCTAATTCCAAATTCAAATTTTTATAACAAGTATCTTTATGGATCTGCAAAGGGATGTGCATCTGAAGGACTGTGTAAGGGCTGTACGCTGGTCGGGAGCTTTTCAAACTTGGAGTTGGTGGAAGGATGTAGACCTCTTTGCGCGATTGGTAGGATGACAATGCTGACTTCAGACCCACCATTGGTCTGGGGCCTTCAAAAATAATTAAGGGATTCTGTGAGGCTGCAGCTTGTAATACTTCAGGGCGCTGTTAGATGTCCTCCTCGTTAATTTTTCGGCGTCTCTCTTGGACCCTACTCTTTCTTTGGTTCCCGAACTCTGATCTCCAACAACTTTCTTTCTTTTCTTTATATTATTTTCATCTATGTCCTTTCCTATTTTTCTTGATCCAATCAGCAGAGCTGCACATATTCATTGGTCTCCCTTTCCCCGCCTTTAAACCGAAAACATGGAGACAATCTTCTTCTTCAGCAGCGCTACAGCTTTCTCTGTCTGCTTCCTCCAAACGGCACGGCTTTTTGCAAGGTTTCTCCATCTATTAATACCCAAGATCTCCGAATCTTTCTCCACAAAATCCAACCACCTTGTTGCGGGTTTACCTCTTCTTCTTGTACCCTCAATCTTTGAAAAAGTTAATTTTTCAACTGGGTCCAAATCTGCTCGTCTGAAAACATGTCCCAGCCATCTAAATCTGTCGGATTTAATAACTCTCAAGATGTTAGGTTGTCTGTATTTAGTATATAATTCATGGTTATATAAACCTCTCCATATATTATTTTCCTTTACTGCTCCAAATGTTGACCGAAGGATTTTTCTTTCAAAAATGAGTAGCCTATTTTCTTCTGTTTTGTTAATTGCCCATGTCTCACTGCCATATAAAAGGAGAAAAACCTTACCCTTCAAATTAGCACTGTCCCTGAGGGTTTCATAAATAATTCCACAAAAGTACATTCTTATTTAGTGCTATGAACGGAGACATGATTCTAATCTGGGAATGGAATCCGGCTCCCGCCCGAGAATCCCGCACACGACGAATCCGTTCAATTAATTTTTATAGGTCTCTCTCCTTTAGAAAAGATGTGATGAGGTCAGATTTAGATACCAAGAATTTCACTTCTCGTTTTATTTATATTAATTATATTAATTAGAATGATCTAAATCGCTTCACTACAGTTACAAGCTAACTATACTTTACTTTTTTATGCTTATATCACTTGTATATAAATTTTAAATGTACACTTTTATGAGTTGATTTTGATTATCGAAGGATAGCCGAATGAGTAGTTTCACTGTTCTTCGGTACCGGAGTTCGATGGTTCCAATCCCACCTTAGGCGTGGATGTTCGAAACCTTTCGGAATCGGCTTTAAACAGTAAGTACCAGTTACGTTAGCCC
Organism: Pardosa pseudoannulata; assembly: GCA_032207245.1. NCBI lineage: Eukaryota > Metazoa > Arthropoda > Arachnida > Araneae > Lycosidae > Pardosa > Pardosa pseudoannulata. The sequence goes on from CM063509.1 coordinate 106,605,186, forward strand.
TCGTGTACCAAAATAATAAACCGTAGCACTGCAAACCAAACCTGTTTGACTATAATGATTATTTTTTAACTACTGTTAAAAAGTAATAAAAATTTAAAGTATTGAATAAAATACTAATAAGAGTAAAAATTAAAGTATTAAAAATCAAATTAATCAGATATTTTTCATCAAAATATGAGGAAAAATATTTACGTAATAGAAGAAATCATTGGTTTTGGAAATAGTTAATATTATTAATATTTAAAAAATAATAAATTTAATAATGAAGTAAATGCTTAATTTTCTATCATTGGGTTTTGAAATAATTTGAATGATTAATATTTTAAAAATATTAGCATAAATTTAACATTGATACAAATTAATATATTTTTTAAAGATTTCTTCCTAATGTGCTGTTTTCTTAAAAAAGTTCCCGAATAAACGTTAAACGTACTGGTTTTTGAATGATTTGTATCCCATATCTTCCTAAAACACTTTTATATTCGTTCTTTTAAGTCTATAAAGCTGAATTTGACAACGAAATTTATGAAAGTGATCACGAGTGTCAATATCTTTCGAATAAATCAAAAAATATAATTCTTTTTTCGTATCAGTTTTTTTCAAAGGAGGATCTAATACACTCTTTCTAAGAATATTAGATCGCGAAGTTTCCCGCTTTTCTAAGAAGAAAAAAAATAAAAACCGCTTCCAATTTTCAAAAAATTCTTTTAAATTTGAAAAACCTTTTTGCCCTTGCTAGGTTGAGCAAAAGAGAAATTGATTTAAACTTTATTTCTAAAACTTCCTCATGCGTTTTATTATTTTTATCCTCCCATTTTTCGATGGGGAAGAAAGTGATAAAATCTTCGAGAATTCACGATAAATGATTTCTTGCCGCAGAAATTTTTATTATGTTGAAGCAGACGATAAAATATTTCTACACGCGGAAATTAGGTTTAAAGAATTCTGATGAATGGCAATTTTTACGGGAAGCTACTTGTTACAAAGTGATAAACGGTTTAACGAGGGTTCGACGCCGAATAAAATGTATTTATGTATAATCATAAATATTTATGCTCATTTGTTATTGAAACCAAAATTTAAAAACCAAAGTCGTTTTGAAGAATTCACAATCATGAATGTAGACAAAGAGAAAGCGTGTTTTTGATAATAATCAAGATGAAGTAGCTTGTAAAGCATAATTAGATGTATTGGGCACTGATTTATTCTTCTTTAAAGAGAAAAGTTTAAAAATAGAGCTGTTATTACGGCGAAAAATTTGACAAAGATTATTTTTATTCCTATTTTAAAGTTCTTTTTTCCCTTTTGATAAGGTTAAACGAAAATTGGCAAACATAACGTCTTTCAAACGGTTGCCAGATTTTGTTCTTCATCTCCTACTCTTGACATAACAATCATTATCCAAAAATCATACTTAGCGAGTTAAGCAAAAGTGTTTGTGATAAATAATAATAAAAAACCACACCAGAGCTTATTTTTAAAAGAGTATAATTTGTCCAGGTTAATTTTTCTTGAGAGCCATTAATATTTGTAGATTTTATTCAAAATTGCTAGTTTCACCAGAAGTAAGTAGATTGTTTTAACAAGCTTAAATAGATGTATTGGTTTTGCTTCACCCAGAAAAATGGCTGCTTTAAAATCTGTAAATTACATGAAAAATACGTATTCTTTTATTGATTTGACATTTAATACGGACAATCCGGTAGGTTTCTACGTTTTAATACTAAAATTAGTGATTCGAATTGTACTGCTGTCAAGGATGTTGTAACCATTTGAAGACGACTTTCACCTTAGAATTTTAAAGTCACAGTACAGGGCCTGATTATCTCACGGACGTCTGAGTCACACACTTTGGGTACAAAAATTTTAGACGTCACAAAAACTTATTATGATTTTTTAAATGATATATATATATGTCTGGTGTGGAATTTTAAAGATAGAACTCAAAGCATTAACTAATAAAAAGACACCAGAAGCGGAACAAAATGGTAGTAAAACAATACTATTTAAGAGGAAAGCGCACCAAGTTCCAGGAGAGCTTTTGTGTTATGAACTCGTGAATCCACCACACTATCTCTTTCATCTTTTAGTTGTTTTATTTTCTGCTCGTTGTCATTTTTATGTTTACTGTTGGAAATCTCTGGATTAGAGGTATCGAACGATAGAATCCAGTTGCACCATTGCCTCGTAGTTCCAGGAAAAATCTGGTAAATTTTGTACCTGCTGCCAACGGAGTCTGTTGTTGAAATCAAAATGGCTAATCTGGCTTTGATATTTGAATAAACCTTTAACGGCTGGAATGGATGACTTTCTTATTTTTCTTTGCATGCTATGAGCCTGACATATATATGTATACATACACACACACACACACACACACACATATATATATATATATATATATATATATATATATATATATATATATATATATATTCAAAAAATTCAAAAATAAGCATTTCTTTTTTATTCAAATAGAGTTTTTACACTTCGAATTTTTTAGTTAATCAATACTTAGACTAAAAATGGAAAAACATGTAAACTTCTGTTTTTGTTTAAATAAGGATAAATGTTATTCAATTTTTTTTTCAGTGGCATATGCACTTGATTTTTTTCAACTGCAGAGACGACATGCAGATGATAAATTTTATAGTTATGTTACATTTTACATTGTTATAAAAGGTATTTAAAAATTATTAGTAATAAAGAGACAAAAATCAAACTGGAACAAAGTGCTTTATTTCTGTATTCAATTATTCAATGTGAGACACCAATTTTTCAATGTCGTGTTACCAATTGTTATCGTCGAAAAATTATAATATTTTGATTATTACTTGAATCAAGAAAATTGTAGGAGGTTCATATGACCAGAACGGATAACGTTTGTACACTGTAATAATGAATATTCACTTTTAGATCTGTTCTCGAAACAATGACAGCTTCTTTATTAGAACACATAAGCACGTTAATCCCCTAAGGAAAACGAAAAAATAGATATTTATGAATTAAGTAAAGTAATATTAAGTAACTAACGTACTTATTGTAGGTTATACTAAAACACTGAGTGTTAGAATGGCATTTAATACAATCAGTGTTTGAGAACTGGTGCAATTACAGTTTCCAACTTTACTTTTGGAAAGAAAAATTTAAAAGAATTCCAGAAATCAGACTGTTGCCATTAGTATTTTTTAATTTATTACAGAAAATAGACTTCAATATCTGAGCACTCCAAAATCTTGCTAATTATTGTTGTTATTCTTGTGACTATTACTGAAGCGGAGAGGTGCTTCTCAACTGAGAATGTTTTGACTTCTTTTAAGAATTACTGTGAGCGAAGACAGACTAAGAGCTTTAGTCGTGTTCTCAATTAGACAAAAAAAAAATAATAAAGTTAAATGATATACATAAATTCAATAAAAAATTATTGATTTTTTTTCTCTAAAAAGAGAACAGACGATTTAATTTACAACAATCAGATGATTTAATTTACAAATACTGAATTTTGACTATTTTGTAATCTGTTAAAGAATGGTATTATTACATTCCGTAGTAAGGAATATAATGGGAACTACTTAAGAATTGGGTTCCCCTTGGCAAATTTGGCTAAATTATTGGCGATATTTACTAAAACACAAAGGTAATCCATCCAAACATTGTATTTCATGCTTTTTCTGGCGACTTTAATGAATGCACAGTGCACCATCGTAATAGAATTATATAATCTTACTTAGTTAAAGAAAACGACTTGAAAACCGGACATTTATACTTATGGGAAATTAATCCCTTAACAGTTTAAAAACGCAACAGCTCTAAATTGTTAAAAATCAGCCATAATGAACCATTAATGGCTTGTTATATCTAATTTTTTAAGCATTGCACACATTTAATATGTAAGAAAAGAGTGACACAAGGAGAGTTGGATGCAAATATTATAAATTATAATATATACACAAATTGTTTGGACACGGTGAGATCAGGGGAAAATGTTAGGCGACCATACTTATACCATTATCGCCAAGTTGGCGGGGGAACCCAGTTCTTTAGTCAAGCCATATAATGTTATATATATATATATATATATATATATATATATATATATATATATATATATATATATTTAAATCTCTGAACACTGTTTTCTTTTAGCTGCACAGTTTTCTTTTAACTTGTGAGAATACAAATGCATTTTAACTTGTTACGCCGTACTTGCATATTTAATTTTAAGAATTTGTTTTGTGAATTTCCATTTAAGACCTCTATGAGAGAGTGCAATAAACTATAACTTTCGTAAGCCATAAACTTTAAAACTGAGTTACAAAACTGTAAAGTTATAAAGTTAAATGTTAAAAAATTAATCATTTAAATTTTTTTAAAAATTTGATTTTGTTTTTCAAAAATTACTTTTCATGAATTTTTTTTGTTGGTTTTTAAATTGCTCCTAGCTAATTATCTTTCATTTAGCATGTTAACTATAGTCTCTTAATATAAATCACATTAATATAAATCTGGTGATTTAATTTTTAGCTTTATTTATATTATTAAAACTCAATTTAAATGTATAAAGTCAGAGTTTTCCATGAAATTTCAGCGCAAAGAGATAAAAATTCTTATTATAAATTAACTAGTCAATCAGTCCTAAAAATAATACCCCAAAATATTCAAAATATGTTTTTAAGTAATAATAAAGCAAAAATAGAAGAAGAAATAAGCTGAAAATTAATATGCAAGCAGCATTAAAAAAGTGAATTGATTATTTAAAAAAATTGAATTAAAAAAAATCTCATTTATAAATGTTTTTTAGATGGAAATGATTTATTTATACTTCAATATATCACATTCTAAATTTAAAATTCTAAATTTAAAATTTAACAAATATGAGTTGTAACGTCTCCTTATAAACCCCGAGCGGACACGGACTCGAAAGTCCAAATATTATGTCACCCCTTAACTTCTTTTAAACAGAGACAGCATCTAGGTGAATTTATGACAGAAAAGCTACATTTTTTTTGTTTTACTTATGATAATGTGCCTTTTTTTTATAAAGGAGGAAAAATGAGTTACATACTTCCTTACTACAATCAAAAGAAATTTCAGAATTAAATCCGAATCAAATTAGAATTGAATTCGAAATTTGTTTTTAAACCGCCATTTTTGTTTAAACTGTACTAGTATAAAAGTGAATTTGTGACGCAAAAGCTACAATTTTTTATTTATACATGAAAATGTACCTGCTTTTTTAAAAAATGATAAACGAATCACAAACTTGACTACTATAATGAAATTTCAGGATTAAATTCGAATCATATTCGAACTGAATTCGAAATTTGTTTTTAAA
>CM063509.1:106613020-106648020 GCA_032207245.1 Pardosa pseudoannulata
CTTTTTGAAACAATTTGATGAGCTTGCAAACAGATAAGTTTCAATCAGCGCGTGGACTTGGAACTGTGAACACTCTACGCTTGTCTCTGCCACGAACAATGAAAATGGCGCAGGTTTTGCTTTTAGAAGAAATGATGATTTAATAAAATTATTATTATCAAGAAGACTGTTTTCCATTCGCCTTAACTCTGGATCACGACATGTCATATATATTTGTGTGTGTGTGTGTATGTAAACCATTTTTCAATACAATGTATAGAGAAAAAAGATCTGGGGCTCTGAGAGTCCAGAGGTGTTTTGACCGGGTACAGTAGTGTAGGGGAGGGGGAGTTATAACCCCACCTCATAAAGATTGCTGTATACAATAAATGTAAAGGCATTATCACACGTCAACATCTACCCGTTGAAAAGACAGCAGATTCAGTTTAGGTTTCCTTTTCCCCTTGTACAATACGCGGATTTCCCGTGGGATAGCAAAAACTTACTTACAAACTATTCAAGGCTGAACACAAGTCAAACTGAACAAAAATAAATCAGTTGAAAACTTTTTGCTGTAACGCAATTAATCTGCACATTTTTACTAGGCAAAAGGAATCAGAAAATAACACGTATATCACATGTTGACGTAAGTGTTTTAGTGTTGAGATTTGTGTTGTAGAGGATGGAATCCCCTACCCCTTTTCATGGATAATTTCACTCTACGCCCCTAAACTGGTATACATACGAGTGTGTGTATGAAGTCCGTAGAAAGCTTACTTAAAGCTAAAGGAAACAATTTTTAAGGAAGTTTAACTTTTAGGCATTTCATTCTTATTTACTTAAAGAATATACAAAGTAGGGTAAAAAAAATTCCCGGAATAGGTCAATTACAAATTATTAAAAAATAGGATAGTAATTTTACTTTATTGGCCTTCAAAGTAATGACTTCCTGCATCTATACATTTGTTCCAGAGTTCGTTTAACAGTTCAAAACACTCCTGGAATCTAATTTTTTGAGAGGATTATCAGTTGCTCTGTCGCATTGTTGAACACCTCATCTGAATCCACAAAACGGTGTACCTTCAGTTTCATTTTCAGCCATGGAAATAGGTAAAATTCCACTGGTGCTAGGTCGGGAGAATAAGGAGGGTGTTCCAAAGTGGTAACACTGTTTCTGGCAAGCTACTTTTCACATTCAGAGGACGATGTGGTTTGAGTATTGCCCTGTAAAAGAAATCCATTTTTCAAGTCGTTTTCGTCTGATTTCATCTTGTGGACGTTTAAGGATCTCAAGGTAAAGTTCTTTATTGACAATATGGATAAACATGAAGAATGCTGTAAACACTTCCATGTGAAATTTCGATTTCAATAGCATCAATGGTTATTCGTCTGTCAGCACTATTTCTTGAACGCTCTCAACATTCTTATTTCCCGTGGAAGAGGAGAGAATTCAGTCTGAATGTCACCTGCGATGAGACCTTCCCGAAAACGCTTACGCCACGCGTACACAGCAGTTTTTTCATAACATATTTCCGTATGTTTACTTAGGGATCTCGAGCGTCTTAGAAGGTGATTTTTCAAGCCAAACGCAGAATTTGATATTTGGAAGTTGCTCTATAAACCACATTTCAAAATCAGACGAATTAAAAATTCGCTTTCTCAGAAATGTTCTGCAGCTAACGCCGACAGTACCGAAAATGAATTCTAGATGGTATGTTTACTCCATTAGTGCTGCCAATCTCCAAAAGAGATATTTCTCCTTCAACGAATACCTGCATGAATGTAGGCGACTATTCCGGTAGCTTATTGATTCTACCTATTCTACCTCGTAAATATAGCGGAATTCAACTTGTATTATCCCATCTTCATGTTACATAGTAAGATAATTTTTTTTACAAATTGATTATTAGAAAAGAAACTACATGTGTTAACTAGAACCCAATGCAGGCAGGAAAAATTACATTAATAATCCATGCGAAAGCAGGTGTTATAACATTGCACAAATTGATAACCGAATAATCAAGCTGACAAATCAATTTTCCCGTAAATATTTTTAATACATTTCCACCTCACTAAACTCAAAAATACCTTTCAGTAAAAATTAGTTACATCCATTATACATAAGAATGAAACATAAAAATTGAAATTAAAATTTCCCCTTTCTTCAAGAGCTCTGCAGTTAGTCTAAGCTGAACACAATTAAGCACAGATGACATAATTTCTTCAGAAATCTTAACGATAGATAAAAATTAGGAATGATAATATCATAAAAATTATCATTCAGCAATTTCAATAAAAAATAAAGTAAACTTCATTATTCCGATTATTTAAATTCATTTTCTTTAATATGTGTTACAAAATTTACAAAACGAAAAGAGAATTGTGATTTGCTTTACTTTCCCTTCCATCGCGAACAGTAAATATCAGAAAAAAAATCTCCTAATATCATTAATTTGCATTTAAAATTCTATTCAGAAAATTATGCATTAATATTTTTATGCAGGAATAATACTGCAAACGATAATTTTTTTATTGTCTTCTAAATTTATCATTCGCTTTCAAAACAAATTCAATTACACAATCTTTTCATTTCTAGCATTTGTTTATATTAAGTGTCTTCAGTTTTTTATTAGTCAATAATGTTAAAATAATTAGTTTGTATAAAGCTATTTTTTATTCCATTTTTACATAATTGCATAATCAGGTGCTGTTTATTTACAGACATCAATTTTGGATTCCAAAAAATTTCTTTTAAGGAGATATAGTACTTTCGAGGTAAATATTGTTCATTATTATGAACTCTTTTAGTTTATTTGTGTATAAAAATTCAAATGTGGATACTGATATATATATATATATATATATATATATATATATATATATATATATATATATATATATATATATATATATATATATATATATATATATGTAATCATCCCAGGGGTCTCACTGGGCCCGAACTTTACACTTGAAAACTCCTTTTGAAATTGCCCCTATTATTTTCCTCAGCCCGGGCATGCTGGGCTGCCAAGTGTCCCGCTAACCGTCCGTTAGAAAGAAGAACATCATTCGTCGTGGCCGAACTTAACTTTTATTTCATCCTATAAAATTGCACAGAATCCATAGACGTCTGAACCTGACGGTGTCAGAACGCTATCTCTCTAAGTAATAGTAATACCAACCTTCTGCGAGAGACGGCTAAAACCCGTGTGTGGGAAAATGCTGAGGCAAGTGTTTTAATTGCTTATAGAAAGTAACCTTTGACTCGAGCCATCTGCAAAGTGTGGCGTCTCAGAGGAGCATTACTGCTGATCATTACAGATTTTTCCTATGAGAGTTATAACTTCCTAATTAAAAATGCCAGCTATATCATTTTCTGTTTTGGGAATCATAGAAAGAATTTCGGGGTTACGCTGAAGGAATGAAAACATCCTCGTTTAAATTGGATGGCTGGGAAATATGGTTAATATAAAGAGAAGAAATTAAGATCTAGAATATGAATGGGGAAAAGGGATAATTTTGGAATGCGCTTTAGGGTTTAGATATTGATATTATTACACACACACACACACACACACACACACACACACATATATATATATATATATATATATATATATATATATATATATATATTATATATATATATATATATATATATATATATATATATATATATATATATATATATATATATATATATATGTATAGCTGGTACAATTACTCCACTCTCCTTTTATGATAGGTGGCGCTAAGAGAGGCATATAGTTTGTTTTCCATAGTGCCAATCATCTCTCTTAGTGGGTGCGTTGTATATGTTGTTTTTGTACTGTGTTGTGGAACATAGTGAATGAAATAAAAATGGTTACTAAAAATAGACTAATTATTTCACAACTCCTTTTCGAATAAATGAGTCTCGTCCAGCTACATATGTATACAGTCAAACCTGCCTATCTCGAATCTCTTGGGAGTAAATAAAAAATTCGAGATAAACAGGTTTCGAGATACACAAGTTTTATGAAAATAGACTAAGAAAATTTATTTACACAATACAAAAGATTGAAAATTTGAAGTACTTTTAGTTTTATTTACATACCTTACATAAAGTAATCCGTTAGGAATTTTTGATGCAAAACTTTTTTAGACTGAACAATTTTTTGTAGTTTTGACACAGTGGCGAAACAATCCTGATCAATATTTTCTTAAGATTCAAGAAAAATTCTTAGTGTTTCAATGACTTTTTCTGCTTTTTTTAAGCGTAACAACTCTTTCTACATCGATGTTGTCCTCTTTGTCATGATCCTCTTCATCATTATAAGTTCCCAGAATGTTTTCTAAAATTTCGGAATCAGTTAATAATGTTCCGCTCGTTACCATTGATTTATCTACTTCTATAAAATCTTTAAATGAAGTGTCAGTATTCAGTTTCTCTCTGAAAATCATACATTCCTTCGGGTTTTTATCAGTTTCCTCGGTCGGTTGCTCTTCGGTTTCTTTTATATGATGTTCTCCGACTGTGCATTTTTAGTACAATTCCCACCCAGTCCCTGACCAAATAACTCCCCGAGAGAGAAAACTAGAAGTGTATTTCCTGGAAATGGGAACTTGTGAGGTTGTCAACGCAATAAAGCTCTAAACCGGAATGTTGTGATTTTACGAAAATTCGAGATAGACAGGTTTGGGAAAAAAATAATTTGAGATAGGTTTGGAAAATACGTTAAAATTTTATTGAAAATGTAGGGAAATTAAAAAAATTCGACATAGACAGGTTTTCGAGATAAGCAGGTTTCGAGATAGTCAAGTTTGACTGTATATATGTACCAAAGTACTTTCCCAAGGTAGTCTGCACGTGCATACACAGTCGTGGGCTAGATTTCCTAGAGGAATTTAGGACTCCAACTGTGCACGTCTAGTTTAGGGACCCCACAGAGAAGGTACAAATCACGGAATGGCAGCGTAACGGTCAAGCTCGCACAGATATGTAACCGTGAGTTATGTTAGCAGAGGCTAAAAAGTAATGTCAGCTTTCACAAAAGGGGATACTTTAATGAGCCCACCTGTACTTCCGAAGGGGATGCAGATGTGGGAAAATTTCCCGAAAACAAGCGATTGGAAAGGAAGAAAAAGGGGCGTTAAAACCGAGGTGAGGAGTTTGGAAACGAAGTTAAGGAGAGGAGTTGAAGTCGGGGATTCGAGAGAAGTGGGACAAGAGTCCTAAGCCCCGCTCGCCATCACCAACTCGTCCCGTGCGCCTGGACCGACACCGCGTGAGGAAAGCTCCTGCCTGCTCCCCTGTGCCTGTAATGGAGGTAAAGATAAAATAATATTTACAGTCACTTAGGCCTCTATTAATGATTTAAGCTTGTAATTGAATAATTAGTTCATTATAAGGAGAATTGTAGTAATTATGGTGTAAATATAAGACATAAATAATTGATGATTATGATATATGATAACCAAGGAGCAATTTGTAAATGAATGTACATAATAAATATCTGAATCTCAGTATAAAGTATTATATTTTTACTGTGTTTCCCCCTTGTAACCGAACACTGGTGTAGAGGTTGTAAGTACATTACAATATCATTTTTCATTTTGTATGATGGTAGAGCACTTTAGTCAAATAATTTCAAAGCATTTCAGTCTCAAAGGATCCGTTGGAGCAAATAACAGTACAAATTTTGATGGCGAAGCGGTTGCTGTAAAAAATGGTTTTAACTGAAATCAGTAAGAGCAACAAACTATTAAGGTAATTTCATCATTAATTCCTCCATCCAGGCAATTGGTTCTTGACTCTAAATTACTTATTTGTTCACTTTTTCAAAGTGGTAACAATGTTGGTCTGCATTTGGATTCTAAGTCATTGTAGAATGGTGGGAAATAAGTCTGCAGACACTCTTGCAAGTCTGATTTAGACTTTCCCCAACCAAATCCTCCTATCTGCTATCACAGAATTAAAAGCTATATTACAGCCAGGTTGAAAGCCCGTTACCAAGATAATACCTGGAAGTCTGATTCAGATACAGGGTGTTTCATAAAGGACCTGTATATTTGAAAAATCAATAAAAACTAAAAGGACAGTAATAGAAATACATAGTTTATTGCAATATGCTTGGGACAATACTAAATTTTTAGGCAGACAAACTTTCAAAATTAGTTACAATGTCCCACAACAGATGACGCTGCAGTCTGAAAAAATATAAACTACGATATTTTCCAGATATCCACCATGCGCAGCAATAATATAGCTTATTCTCAGAACGAAATTATCAGAAACCCGTGTTAATGTCTCAGGCGGAATGGCTTCACATGCAGAACAGATGTACTGTTCCAGTTAGTTATTCACTTGTTTCTGGATAGTGACGGTACACTTGGTCTTTTAAGAGGCCCTACAGAATAATATCGTAGTTTAGATTTTTCCAGACTGCCACGCTATTTGTTGTGGAATATTGTAGCTAATTTTAAAGTTTGTCTGTCTGAAAATTTACTATTGTCTCAAGCATATTGCCATAAACTGTAAATATATATCACTGTCCGTTTAGATTTTATTGATTTTTCAAATATACCGGTGATTTTAGAAACACCCTGTAAGTCCTGGGGGTTCCGCAATGTTATGTCCAATGTTACAGTATCAATGTAAACCATGTGGTTTCCCAGTGGTGAATCACATGCCTTCCAATCTCCCTAGATCAGTGGGTGTCAACAACTTTAGAATAAGGACTAGACAAGACTCCCTGAAAAAAATATCTATTTGGTTTGGATTGATGGACTCTCCGACTTGCCCACTTTCTCCGATGCACTTCAACATAAAGAGAGATAATTTGAATTTATGTCCTGGATTTCGTGACATGGCAGCTGTTGACGCTCATAATGAGTTTAACTGTTTTTAAAAACTACGAACTGTATTGGGCTGCCCGGAAGAGATTATTGGTAATTATGCCAAAATCTGGCATAGGATAAAAAATCGAATGGATTGTTTAGTGTACTCCCCTGATTTAAATATCATCGAACATGTGTGGGATGTTTTGGGGAGACGCATTGCAGCAAGCTTACATTCTCCGGAGAACACCCAACAACTCAAACAGATGCTGATTGCTAAATGGGCACTCCTACCGCAAGAAATGTTGAACCAGCTGGTTCTGAGTATGAGGAGGCAATGCGCACTGCAGTTAGGGGAGGGCATATCCCATATTAAGGAACATCTGCTTGTTGTTCTTCCTCTTGGATAGACAATCATGAGCACCATACTATGCGTTGAATAAAGCTTGTTTTTGTTTGATTCCATAATGTATGCATCGTATTCTTTTTTCAGCGCCGATGATTTCGTCATTCTTTACGTACATAAAGCTCTCCCTCATTTCTGAATTTCATGTCTCTCAGAGGATTTCTCGTCGAGTTATGGCAAAAAACCCCACCTGTTTCTTAAATTTTGCACACCAGTGTATAATCTTTCAAAAAACTTAAATCTCTCTCATTATATATGAATGCTATATATATATAAATTATTGCTCCTAAAATTCTTCGAAATTTTCCTAATTCAAGTTCTTTTCTTCTCAAGCCACCTAAAATAAGTCAAGGATATAAATTATTGAGATTAGCATTCAATCCATACTTCCCAAAATTAAAATTTGAATTACTAATTAGTACGTATAGCCGTTTTTTACCTCCTCTAACCCAGATGTCGATTCTCTCAGGAAAAAATGAAGATATTTGCAATCTTAATGCCGTTGTTTGCATTTTCACCACTAATATTTTAACTAGCCGAAAAAGAAACGTTCGTTTATAATTCTTTCTCACGTAAGTCACAAGACAACAATTTTCCAGATCAAATAGATGGACGTTAGTCTCTTGTCTGTGTAAGATGTATCCTTAATTCTCCTTCATTACGATGAAAATATTGGATTTTACTAAGTATTTGAGCCTTTCTCGCCACGATGACTGAACCTGGGTTACATTGCCCAAAACAAGCCTAGGCAGTTAAATCCAAGGCTATCTAACAGATGCCCGTTAGTCTCCTGTTTGTATGAGACACATTCGTGAGTTCTCCGTCATTAAGATGAAAAATTGGTTTTTACTAAGTAGTTTAGTCTTTCTCGCCATGATGACTGAACCTGAGTTACATTGCCCAAAACAAGCCTAGGCAATTAAATCCTTGGCTATCAAACAGATGCCCTTTAGTCTCCTGTTTGTGTGAGGCACATCCGTCAGTTCTCCGTCATTACGATGAAAATATTAGATTTTACTATTTGAGCGTTTCACGCCACGATGACTGTAACCTGAGTTACATTGCCCAAAACAAGCCTAGGCAATTAAATCCTTGGCTATCAAACAGATGCCCTTTAGTCTCCTGTTTGTGTGAGGCACATCCGTCAGTTCTCCGTCATTACGATGAAAATATTAGATTTTACTATTTGAGCCTTTCACGCCACGATGACTGTAACTGAGTTACATTGCCCAAAACAAGCCTAGGCAATTAAATCCTTGGCTATCAAACAGATGCCCTTTAGTCTCCTGTTTGTGTGAGGCACATCCGTCAGTTCTCCGTCATTACGATGAAAATATTAGATTTTACTATTTGAGCCTTTCACGCCACGATGACTGTAACTGAGTTACATTGCCCAAAACAAGCCTAGGCAATTAAATCCTAGGCTATCAAACAGATGATCGTTAGCCTCCTGTTTGTGTGAAACACATCCGTCAGTTCTCCGTCATTACGATGAAAATATTGGATTTTACTAAGTATTTGAGTCTTTCTCTCCACGATGACTGTATTTGATTAACATTGCCAAAGTAAGCCTAGGCAGTTAAAAATGTGAGCACTGAAGAATGGTCGAATGGGTAGGGCACTGTTGTTCGGTACCGGATTTCTTATATTCGAATCTTCTGACTACTGGATTAAATGTTTGTAGTTATTCGGAATTGGCTTTAATCAGTAGGTCCCGCTTTCATAAGCCCTCGTGCAGGAAAACAGTAGATTTTGCCCTCACAAACAACTTAAACACGTAGGCTATTTCTCCCGTGTGACCTGTGAATATTGTTTTTACCGGTCACATGTATATATATTTTAGTTCTTTTCAAAAGAGTAATTCCTTACTTCATAAAATATTGTTGAAACTCTAGCAGTTGACATATTGAAAATATTAGATATCTCAATTTAATGTTGCTTAATATGTTAATTTACAACGAAAAATATATGCATACACGCATTCCCCAAAATACAATAAAACTTCGAAAGTTTGTATCATCTTATAAATATGAAACATTTTCCGTAAAACCCGAGATAAAATGCATAACGCTATCTAAACATTTAATTCAAATATTATTCTCTGCTTCGAACTTCATGACTGTATTTATGATACTCCAAAGCAGACTTGTACTCCAAATTTTATGGCGTTGTAAAGTAGGCCGTGACTCTAAAATTTCCTCCAGGCATAAAAGCTGTCCCCGGAAAATGGCCAGCTTAACAGCGGTCCCGAAATAAGTTCAGAGAAAAATGGCGACTCTATCTTTTAAAATGTCCCAAATTTCTTAATATAAAGCTGCGCCCTATTAAAGTGGATATAATGCAGTCGTTTCAACTGAGGATCGTTTTCTCTCCAATAGAACTGATTTATGATGCCCCAGCTAGAGTGGGAGAGGGAGATAGCGCAGAAATTTGCTCCACAGAAGGTGCTGATATCTATTTTACAGATCAACAAACATTTTCTCGAAAAAAAAATGGCTGTGTTCTTTGAGGCCATTTATTTTAAAGGAAACTGTCTCGGAGGACTGTTCGTTTTGTTTAAATTTATCGTCTGTCGTGGTTAAAATAAGAGTTGTATGAAAATGTAAAATGGTTATTAAAATATACATGCAGCCAATTTTCTCGCTTAAAAGAATTTACGAATTTATTGTAAGGTAGTTCTTGAAATTTTAATGCAAAGGGAATGGATCGAGTCAAGTTGTAGCATCTGAAATTAAATAGAATAAAACACTTGGGTTAATTACATTTTAATCCTGAGTTTCCAGATCCTTTTGAAAGGCGAAATATAAACTAATTAGGTTCGAAAGAACAGTTGAAAGGATTGCAGGCATTTTTGAGAAATACTTTAAACGTTACAATTTAGCATTTCAGCTGAGATCTCCAAAGTACAAGATGGTTTGGATGTAATTACCATTTGAAAAGGATTCAATTAAGTTTCGCAGTGTGCGTGTTAAAATGAATCGGGAAAAATGTGTACCAGCGGTTAAAATGACTTAAAAGCATTCAGAAATAAATTAATGGTATTATGTTAAGAATTAAAGAAAAATAGTAGTTCACAGTATGATAATTTAAAAAAAAATAAGTGTAAAACAAAGTCAATTGACTCTCTGCAAATTGCTAATGCATTTTAAAATTATTTTTTTAGCCGTACAAAGGTAAGTTATATAAAGCATTCACAACATATAACTAACAATGTAATGTCCTAAGGTGTTCAACGCATGCTTAAATCTCATTATTCAATTGATGAAGAAATTTCTAGTTTTTCTGCTAAGTTATTTCAAATATTAATCCAGTACCTCAAAATTGTTAATCATGTCTTTTGATTATAGCATTATTTTTTAATGTACTAAGGGCCATATTCACCAAAATCAGGGTATCCAGGATCAATGAGCGGATCAGGGAATAAGGCGATTTCACGCAGTAGGGCAAATTCTCAAATTATGATAATTCTGGCTTTAGTTTCAAACGGAAGGGCAGTTTATTGTTTGTCTATTGGTTGTTGTAAACATGAAAATGAATGGGAAGGGCATTATAGTAGTTCGTGACGTTGCGACAAATTGCCTTATCGGTAGATCAGCGATCACACGCCTTTAACTGTGACTTAAACTGGTGTCATATGCACCATGAGAGGATTCCCTGATCTATAGATTAATTATTGCAAATATGCAAGTGATGTTTTGATTGGTCAATAACCGAGATTCTCCGGGGATAGTTCTCATGCTGACTTACATATTTACTCAACAAGACATAAATATCGTTTGAGGAAATTATAAATTTAGTCAAGGATCTGTAGTTTTACTGAATAAGTATAAGAATAAGAATGAAAGAATATAAAAGGAAGAATTTTGATGAAACTGAGGCAGAATCTTTTCTGAAAAATCTAGAAAGATCCAGTAGGAAAATATCTTGATGCTAACAAAAATTTTTCAGCAGAAGATAGAGCATTATTCTTTTCCAAAGGAGCTGAAATCGTGTCATCTAGCATTCGAATTAATGATTCAGCTGTATATTTATTAAAAGGCTAACGCGACCGAAAGTCCACATCATCTAAAGAATCCAAATCATTTGTTATATCTGGATGCACAAATCTTTTCCTGCGGCTTTCTGTTATTTCCAACATTTGTAAAACTTCGAGATCTTTTAAATCTGAAAATGTATCCGCCATGTTTATTTTCAACGCAGAGCGCATGCGTAAACTGTAGTATCCGTGGATTTGGCAAATAATCCTCCAAATTCAGGTAATCAGAAACAGGGGATTAAAGTGAGCTGAAAGCCGCCTATTCTCGTTGAAGAATACGAAAATGCTGATTCGTGGTTAGATCAGAGTATTAAAATCGTGGTGAATATGGCCCTTAGGACCGGTCTCACAAAATCGTTTAACTGCTAACCGCGATTAACCCATGGCGCCAACCTGTGCTGGAACACAATTCTCCGTTTAAATAGAGATTAATCGCGGTTAGCCGTTAAACGCCCTTGGTGAGACCGACCATAAGTGTGAACGGCCAGGTCTGATTATTGCAAGGGTACCCGAGGCACATGCTCTGAGCAAGAAAATTTATACGGTTGGTAACAATGATTATGTAAAACAAACATTTTATTTTTGGTTTTGAACATTATATTAATGTTGATTTCTTCTGTGCATATCTAATATTTATCAGGGTTCTTGATTTATATCGCCTTGATAAGACTTAAATGAGTTGATTTAAAGCAATTTTTAAGATCCAGTGTACATTTTTTAGACTTCGAGAACTATCAGTTCAATTAACACGTAGACTGGTAATTAAAAACATCTAAATTTGTGTTTTTATTTAAACGGCTAAATAAAGAAAAAAATATTTGTTTATATATTTTGTTGAAATTGTAATTTTTTCATTGGCATTTGTAGTTGACTTTTTTCTCTACAAATTCATCTAAACATGTTAAGAAAAGGGAGTATATAGATAATTGTTTGATATTTTTCTATCTTTTGCCATTTTGCCATAAAGTGAACACACTTATTTTAACTCATATTTGTTGGGATTATTTAAATTTTAATTCAACATATAGTTTTATGTTTGTAAATAATGAGGAATAGATACAAAATAATACTCAAAATGTTTTCTAATTTAAAGTTATAATTTTTATAAAATGTGATTGTGCTATTAGTTTTTTTTTTGTTAATCGGGAAGGGGGAGTTTTGTTTTGGTTTGGAGCACTACGATGTACTTTATTGCTACATGAGACCTAATAAGACTGTGACTTCTGTTTAAAGCCGATTCCGAACACCCATGATACAGTGGAATTCGAACCCATGAACTCTGGTACCGAAGATCACCCCTTAAAAATTCGCCCATAGTTCGGCGGGAAGCGGGGTAGGGGAGACAAAATTTGGATTTTGTTCTGGGCACAACTGTATCTTAATACATTGTGTGCAGGTACATTTCGCAGAGGAATTGTACCGGGAGCGGGCTTTTTGCGCGTAAATTTAGTTATTTAGTTAAATCTCAATAAATCAAGAAATATTTAATCGTTTAACCAATTTTTCGTATTTTATATTGAAATATATATGTATACAAATATATAAATACAAATAAACAAATATATATATATATATATATATATATATATATATATATATAATATATATATAAATATATATACATATATAATATCATTTTCGCAAGGATAAATAAAAAGTTAAAATTAAATCTAAATTGATTTGTTTAATCAACCTTCCCGTTTTGTGGTTCCACATCGACTGATGTAAAAACTAGTTTTTATTTGTCTAAATTTTTCCAGAATCTATGTAGTAGACAAGAATATTCAGCTTCGTTTTCCTGTATATACCGTTATTTCTGTACCCGCAAACAAACCATGTTGTTACACTAACCCGTACTAGTACGTGTCCCGCGTTTAAGTTGTTATGATGTCGTGGTCATAACATAATTATTCCAAAGTCGAAGTTTGTCGCTATCTTAAATTCGAAATCAGAAGTAATTTTAAACGTGAGAGGTTACATTAAATGAGAATAATAAATTTCATCTTACTAGATGAATAAATCAATTCAATGATGTTGATACATACGAAAACTCTTTTATTTAAAGAAAAACACTTAAGAAATATATTCATGATCGAACGACGATCATACAATCGAAAACGTCAGCCATTCCTATTCCACGCTCACTGCGCCATCTGTCTTCTGTAAGGGAGAGCACCTCAAAGTACCAATCGCCAGAAAAAGTACTAGTACTTGTCCCGCATGCAATGTGTTAATAGATCCTTGAACAATGGTCAGGGCTAATGTATTTTGCCTGTATTACGAGGAATGCATTTTACATGTACTTGTACCTTTAATTGCCAATTGACTGTTCTGTCATTTTTCCAATCAACGACAAAAGCATTTAGGCAGTTTTCTAACTACAAAAAGTGTAAGCAGATTTTTGCACAATCAAGAATTCACTTCCAACTTCATTTTATTTAAAAGCTTGTAACAACATTATGAACAAGGTAGAAATTTTGGGTAGGAGGTTGCCTTTTATTACTGTGTGGAGGGGGGGGTCTGTAAATTTTAATCCCAGCATGAATGCATACAGATATTCTGAATCGTCTTTGAGAAGTAGGTCTTGATATATTTAGATCTCATGTTGAAAAGTATTTACCGGAGAGATCTGTTGTGAACTAAATATATCATGTGGTTTACGGTGATCTGGTGATCTGGTAATATTTCTTTTAGAATTGAAATGGTGTTTTTCTCTTGTACCCGAAATGTGGTGACTATTTGGAAATATTTTTTTTTCTAGTGCACCGAAGCGATGTTCTTTCTTTTATTTGATACTAGCATATAGCTCATCATATGACGGGATGAATGAATTTTTAATTTTACAGAATTGTAAAGTACCCGATGAGGCAGGTAAAAAAATGGTTTGTTTTTTTGGCAGAGAATTATCTTGCAACCAAAAAAAAATCGATGATTAAATTTATAATTATCACATATGTACCTAATCTATTATTTAAGCCAAATATAAAAGAAAATTATTTACGTAATATCCAAGTTCAGTGATAAAACGTATGAAAATCACGCAGACGATATTTAAATAATTTAAAATAAGAAATGATTAAATGAGATGATTAAAGGAATGTGTTCATAACGCTAGAAAAAATGTTATTTTTACCTATTTATTATGTGATAAATTGATAAATTTAATCGCCTGCTTTTAATCGGGGAAAATAGGGCTTGAAATAATGGCATTAAACGCTCGAAAAAGGGGAAAGGGGTGGATTTCGAACTTTTTAAAGACAACAGTATTTTTTGCTGTGATAAGTAACATATTTATACTCATTTAGTATAGAATCTGATCCATAGTTTAAGAGAAGCTAAATTTTATTTGCTTTGAATTTTGCTAAACCTAACTCATCAAGAATCTAATAAAGATGCTTTTATCCATTTCAGGTCCAACCGCTTTATAAATTCGAGGACATACGGACAGCTAACTTAGGCCATTATTATATAAGGGATTTGTTAGAGCTGGATAAATAAAATAGCTTATATAAAAAAAGAACACTTTTATACCCAATTTGTATGCAATTTATATTTCATAAACTTTAGAACCCAATTGAAACCCAAATTTAACGTAATTCTATATTTCCTGACGTTGCCAGATTTTAAAGATTGAAATTTATTTTATTATTTAGACACGCCCACTTTATTTACGTCACTAATTAAAATATCGATCCTCAAACTCTTTATTTATGAAACATCTTGTACTATTGCAGAGATGATAGTTAATTCATATTAAGCTATAGCAGTTTTATTCTAAAAAAAAGTTTCCAAATATTAATAGTAATATAATATTTTTAAGAAATAATCTGTGAAACTTATCCAACGCAAATCACAGATATTGTTCTAAAAGAAAACTTTAGAATAAACAGTGTAGCTACAATTTCAGAAAACAATGGTTAAATGACAAAAGATTATGTTTTGTTTACCGTGAAATCACAGGTGTTGACATATAGCATTTGTTGCTAGGATCACCATAGCCATGTTTGTTTTATTTAAGAGGTAAATTATAGCCTTAATGGAACGTCAAATGCAACAGCCATAAAACTCCCTTAGATATAAAATACGGAAGAGCTGAACTCTAAAAGCGAGATAATGGGAATCAAAGATAAATCTTGATAAACACCCACTTCTTTCACTTTTAAATTCTCGAATTCCTTAATTTGAAACCTTTTCCCTTAAAGTACATATAATGTAACCAACGAACACGTATATTTGTCTTCTCGATTGAACATATTTACTATGTGTGTTGAACAGAGAATGCTTTGTCAAAGGATGGTTTCGAAACTTGTCGTTGAAAGAAGAGCTAATATTTACTCTCCGGAAAGAAGCGAATTTTACGAAAGGTTTGTGGCATCACGCTCAGTTTTAAATCTATTTTCTCTTTGTTCTATTATTCCTTTAGTTTCTTTAGGGCTGATTCTTCTACATCCTGTAATTGTTCCGGTAACATGGAAAGTGATGTGTTCAGTGATATAAAATGTTCGCTAAATGACTATGAATAGGTTAATTAAAGCTCTATCTCAACAGACTCAATTAAGACTAATCTGTGATCAGCTTCACTATGATTATTTTGTACTTAACCTAGGCTTGCTTCTAATTACAAAGATGGTGATATAACAACATTCAACTTGATTAGTTTAATTTGAAAAAGTTTATGAACTCTATTTATTTTTTCTAAATAGTGTTTTTCATTTGTAATTGTTAATGCATACCAGTGGCGTGCGGTAGGTTTTCATGCAGGGTGTTCAGAGAGCATTTATATATATATATATATATATATATATATATATATATATATATATATATATAGATACTAGCATATAGCTCGTCATATGACGGGATGAATTAAATTTTTAATTTTCTAGAATTGTAAAGTACCCGATGAGACAGGTAAAAAAATGGTTTGTTTTTTTGGCTGAGAATTATCTTGCAACCAAAAATAATCGATGATTAAATTTAAAATTATCCCATATGTACTTAATCTATTTTTATGCCAAATATAAAAAAAAGTAGTTTCGTTATATCTAAGTTCAATGATAAAACGTGTGAAATTGATACAGACGATATTTAAATAATTTAAAATAAGAAATGATTAAATGAGAGGGTTAAAGGAATGACGTCATAATGCTGGAAAAAATGTTATTTTTACCTATTTATTATGTGATAAATTGATAAATTTAATCGCCTGCTCTTAACCGGGGAAAATAGGGCTTGAAATAATGGCATTAAACGCTCGAAAAAGGGTAAAGGGGTGGATTTCGAATGTTTTAAAGACAACAGTAATTTTCGCTGTGATAAGTAACATATTTATACCCATTTAGTTTAGAATCGGATCGATAGTTTAGGAGAAGATAAACTTTACCCGCTTTGAATTTTGCTAAACCTAACTCATCAAGAATCCAATATGGATGACCCTATCTATTCCAGGTCCAAATGCTTCATAAATTCGAGGACAGAAGGACAGATAACTTAGGCCATTATTATATAAGGGATTTGTTAGAGCTGGATAAATAAAATAGCTTATATAATAGAAAGAACACATTTATACAAAATTTGTATCCATAATATTTTATGATTTTTTAGAACCCAATTGAAAACCTAACTTAAATAATTCTTTTAAGTACAATTCTATATTTCCTGACGTTGCCAGATTTTAAAGATTGAAATTTATTTTATTATTTAGACACGCCCACTTTATTTACGTCACTAATTAAAATATCGATCCTCAAACTCTTTATTTATGAAACATCTTGTACTATTGCAGAGATGATAGTTAATTCATATTAAGCTATAGCAGTTTTATTCTAAAAGAAATTTCCAAATATTAATAGTAATATAATATTTTTAAGAAATAATCTCATTATTTACACTGACGTTGCCAGATTTTAAAGATTGAAATTTATTTTTATTATTTAGACACGCCCACTTTATTTACGTCACTAATTAAATATCGATCCTCAAACTCTTTATTTATGAAACATCTTGTACTATTGCAGAGATGATAGTTAATTCATATTAAGCTATAGCAGTTTTATTCTAAAAGAAATTTCCAAATATTAATAGTAATATAATATTTTTAAGAAGTAATCTGCGCAACTTATAAAATGCAAATCACAGATATTGTTCTAAAAGAAAACTTTAGAATAAACAGTGTATCTACAGTTTCAGAAAACAATGGTTAACTGACAAAAGATTATGTTTTGTTTACCGTGAAATCACAGGTGTTGACATATAGCATTTGTTACTAAGATTACCACAGACATGTTTGTTTTATTTAAGAGGTAACTTATAGCCTTACTTAATGGAACGTCAAATGCAACAGCCATAAAACTCCTTTAGATATAAAATACGGAATAGCTGAACTCTAAAAGCGAGATAATGGGAATCAAAGATAAATCTTGATAAACACCCACTTCTTTCACTTTTAAATTCTCGAATTCCTTAATTTGAAACCTTTTCCCTTAAAGTACATATAATGTAACCAACGAAAACGTATATTTGTCTTCTCGATTGAACATATTTACTATGTGTGTTGAACAGAGAATGCTTTGTCAAAGCATGGTTTCGAAACTTGTCGTCGAAAGAAGAGCTAATATTTACTCTCCGGAAAGAAGCGAATTTTACGAAAGGTTTGTGGCATCACGCTCAGTTTTAAATCTATTTTTCTCTTTGTTCTATTATTCCTTTAGTTTCTTTAGGGCTGATTCTTCTACATCCTGTAATTGTTCCGGTAACATGGAAAGTGATGTGTTCAGTGATATAAAAATGTTCGCTAAATGACTATGAATAGGTTGATTAAAGCTCTATCTCGCCAGACTCAATTTAGGCTAATCTGTGTTCAGCTTCACTATAATTATGTTGTACTTAACCTATGCTTGTTTCTAATTACAAAGATGGTGATAACAGCATTGAACTTGATTAGTTTAATTTGAAAAAGTTTATGAACTCTATTTATTTTTTCTAAATAGTGTTTTTCATTTGTAATTGTTAATGCATACCAGTGGCGTGCGGTAGGTTTTCATGCAGGGTGTGCAGAGAGCATGGATTTTTCAATAAATCTTTAATTATTGAGACATCTGAGTTCTCCATTCTGAAACGGGTTATTTATTATAGATATAAATTTAAAGACTACAATAAATAAAATATTTACCTCCGAGTAGTCGAGTTATAACTATAAAAACAGCTCAACTTACGAGAATTCTACTAGCACTGAATCATGTCTTTTGTTGTACGGTGTCATATCGGCGTAGAAAAATCAACGCTTCTGTCATCCACGAAAACCTCATCCGGATGCTCATTGGTGCCGACAAACCGAACGTCTATTCCACGTGCAGAGGATTTCACTGCACACTGGCACAATAGAGCGAACTGTTTCTTGTTCTGTCAGTGGATTAAATTATATTTATTAATTGTTTTTAACATTTGGAAATCATATATTCTGCGATGAAATACTTCTTTAATATTTCTATGAAAACAAAATCTTACAATATATAAATTTAAACATTATCTGCCAAATCGTATGGCCAGTTAATCAGTTAAAAAACCAAAAGCGCCTCAGTCCCCCCTCTAATACAACGCTTAATAAACCGTAACTTTCGGATGATTCTGAATGAAAAGTGCAGGAAAAATAGCTGCACTTGCCTCAGTGCCATAGTATGCTGTTCTTCTCCAGTAGCCCATACATATAAAGCGTGATTTTCAATTTCGTGCGCAGTGCGTACACATCAGAACTTCCTACGTTCGTTTGCGCGCTACGCAGCACCTAGTACCTCACGCACTGCGGGAATACAAGCAAGCAAATCATATTTGAATATATCATAAATAATATTTATTATATACCATATAAAGATAGGTAGACATAAGTGCAGAAAATTATTGTCCCTCATAATTTTGCCAGGATGTGCAGTGCACACCCTGCACATATGGACCGCACGCCACTGATGCATACATATATGAAACATAGCGTGGCCTGCCATGCTTCGAGGATGTATCATGGTCGAAAAAGAATACGATTTTTTCAGGAACATTTGAACAGCATCTTTATTTAACAACGTGTACAGAAAAAATGCAACAAAAGATGGTCACACGGCCTTTTATAACCTTGGGGACGCCACCAGTGTGAGAAAGGAATTTGTTTAATCAGCAAAGCAGAAATGCTCTTAACCAGCAAAATAGGTTGGCGAGTTAATCTCGCCAACAGAAAGGAGACAAAAGAATTTAACGCCGATAGGTCACTAAAAAGATGACGAAATTGCGGATTTGGTGGTTTTTTTAATAGAGGAGTTAGTAATTTTAGTTTAACCCCTTACCTTATGAATAGAACGACGATTGTGTGTGCCACTTTCGATGAAAGCTTTTCTCATGCGTCGTGACCAGAAGCAGTTTCATCATGGGCTAAATTGTGAACAAACCAGTGAACATTAATAGTACTGCATTTACTATTTAATAAAACCACAGAATTTGATAATTATATTTCATTGTATTTTCATTAAAAATTATATTGATGTTTTTATTTCACATAATATTATTTCTATGTTTTTGGTTATATAACAAAAGTAAAAAAGTTCAGTAGTTTAAATATTTTCTATGTAGAATTTATTGCGTGAATAACCTATAAGTGATTAATGTATAATATTAGTCAAAATTATGTAAGGGGTATTGTTTTATTACTGATACGAGCTTTTCCCTTTTGGCCAGAAAGAATCATCACGTGTGTGATACCAGGTTCTCATTTTAGGCAGCAGTACGATCACGTCTCCCATACGTTGTTTTAAGGCAAACGGTTAAGATTAAAATATTAAATTTTTACATTACATATGTATATATATGAATATATATATATATATGTATATATATATGTATGTATATATATATATGTATATATATATATATATATATATATATATATATATATATATATATATATATATATATATATATATATATATGTATATATATGAATATATCTCTAACATAAAAATTATCATCCCTAAAAGAAATAGCTAAAATTCTATGTTTTAATATTTTCTGTTTTAAAACCTAATTTCCCAGCCATAAAATGTCAGATAAAGGAAAGTTCTCCAACTTAAATCCTTTTAACCCATTTCTCAAAACTAGCCCTTAAATAAATGATAATTTTCTGTCAGCTGGTCTTATTTGTCAGCTCTTTCAGGAAAATGGTATCGCTTCTGCAATAATTAAATTGGTGCCTGTGTGATTTTCAACCTAGTTTAAATGATCAAGATTCACTCTTGCACCCTTAAAAAGGCTGAACCTAAGTAATTCTCATAAGAAGAAAATCGTATGTTCCTCTCACTCTGGAGGCGGCATCAGCAACAAATGTGTATATTATTGGAACATTATATGCAGAGCTGGTGCAATGAAAAGATGGTCAGTTGATCTACGCGTTTAATTTCTCCATAAATGTTAAACTGAAAGACGCTAGACTATATGCATGTATAAATATATATATATATATATATATATATATATATATATATATATATATATATATATATATATATATATATATATATATATATATATATATATATATATATATATATATATATGTATATATATGTATGTGTATGTGTGTATATATATATATATATGTGTGTGTGTGTGTGTGTGTAATCCAGCAGAAATTATTTTCTGTGGTCACAATAATTATGTATTCTCTATTGTTTTTATTTGCCCGGGCAAGGAGAAGCCTATGCAGCTAGACTAATGAATAATGTTGCAGACGGACCACATTGAAGATAAGCACAATATTGAGAACAACTTAAATCTTTATTGAGGAGCTGCTAAAAAGACACCTTTGAAAGTCAACTGCAGACAAGAGAATGATACGAAAATCACTTTGCTGGAACAGAGGTGTACCCCAGAGCGAGACAGATAGATATTTTCCCAAGGAACAAGAAGCTTAACGAATTTAACTGTTAAATCAGTAGAAAATCTGAGCCATTTGTCGGCGACAGCTGGAAAACGTTTTGAATGCACAGAAAATTTACATTTATTGCACAAAAGCTTTGGGTAATGTGTTGGAAGAATTTTAAGTCGAGGACAGTCTTTTGATTAAGACATTTTGTCGCTGGGAAAATAGATTTTAAGGAATTAGAATGGGAGAGGAGATTTTAAAGTGAATGATTATAGAGATATTAAAGTGATAGCAAAAATATTAAAGTGAAATGATTTTGATATATTACATTTAAAAATATACGTACACACACCACAGGCACACACACATCACATACACAGACACACATACACACGCACATATATATATATATATATATATATATATATATATATATATATATATATATATATATATATATTATATATATATATATATATATATAACTCCTAACTCTAGGCTACAGCACAATAACATAATCTAAGGATGAAATCAAATATGGGTCCCTGTTCCCATATTTTTTAATTAATTTCAAGGTGATTGTCTCCTTTTTCCACCGGTTCTTTCTATTCATTATAATTTTTAGAGATAGGACTATGGAGAAGGCTTTTTGTGTGGACCGCTTTCTCTCTCCACCCTCACTTTCTTTACAAACCCCTTTCCTATTTCCTGATAACATTTCACTGTTCATCTAATATATTATTTCGTATGGATGTCCATATCCACTCCCTCAAGCAGCCTTTTGCTCTTATCGGCTGTAGCGGGAGCTTGTAAGTATGGGGTCGGTTTGGAGCGCTACAGTTTATTGTCTTGCTACACGAGGGCAAATGAGACCAAGATTAGCTTAAAGCCGATTCCTAATGGGTGCGAACATCCATGACAGAAGTGGTATTCAAACCCAGGAACTCCGGTGCTAAAGAAATGGATGTGGGACTGTTATAAAGTACTTGCAACACAAACACCAGTGTTCGTTCTCAAAGGGGAAACACAGTAAAAATATAATACCTTATGTTTGAAATAAAACATTTATTATGCATTTATTATGTACGCTAATTATTTACAGACATTATTTCTGGATTAATATCTATATATCTAACATTCATTACTCGACGTTTATCATTATACCACAATTCATTACAATTTCCTTTTGTTTTTATACGTTATACGTTAATCAAAAGATTCTGAGACCCAAGGCAATGATTTTGAATAATTATCAAGTTTACCTTCACTAATTACAGGGGAGCATGATGGGGTTATCAACCGAATCGCCGTCGGTGCGGGCGTGAAGAACGTCGGTGAGGGCACGGGATTTCGATGTCCAACCACTCTTGGATCCTAAATTCGACTCCTCTTTCCCAATTTTCTTTTCTACCTTTTCACCTCGGTTCAACGCCCCTTTTTTTTTCTCTGTCCCAATCATTTTTTGGTGAAATTTTCCCATATTTCCATCCCCTTCGGGTGTGCAGGTGGGCTGATTAAAATGGTCTTTTTGTGAAAGTTGACATTGCTTAGTACCTGCCCCCATATCTCACGGCAACTTATTTCGTTTTAACTGTCTGGGCTTCACCGTTACGCTTGTGCAATTCCGTGATCTACAACTCCTCCACAGGGATCTCCACAACTCAAAGTCAACAGCTGCACCTAAATTCTTCTCGGAAATTTCTTCCACAGCTGTGTATGCATGTGCTGACCATTGTGGGAAAGTACATCGGTACAGGGACACTTAAAGGATAATACGACTCTTAAAAGTCAAAAAAATATAAAATAATTATCATTTCCGACATCTCATACCTTGAAAACTACCAATTTTACAAACATAATTTTTAAACATAGTTAGAAATAAATATTATCTTTACACACATATCTAATTCATTTTTTGAACATAAAAATATTTTTGTTGGAAAGTTTTAAGTAAGAGACACTTGTTGTTGGCAAAAATTATATCACGGCTAACGTGCATGATTACCAAAAATATAATTAAGTTTAAGATAAACTTATTGTTTCAAAACATACTACAATATCTCAAAACAACTGAGAACCTAAATTTGTACATATATAAGATACATATATATTTTTAAAAATATAAAAAAAGTGAATATTTTTTCATTAAAAGTTAAATATTTATCACTGCATAAAAATAAATAAATAATAAAATTGGGAAATGCACAATAAAATTTAGGTTTAATCGGATGAAAATTATATTACATACAACCAGTAAAAATTTCGTGTAAAAATATTAAAAGCATTTTGAGATAACATTCGAGTTACATGAACACAATCTGAGAAAAATCAAGTTTAAGTTTTGTAAGTTTAAATTATTTTAGAGTAAAAAGGTGGCATGTTTTTATGCCTGTTTACATTGTATATTTGTGTAATCTCTTTCAATTCTGAATAATTTATAGCAATGTACTGTGACATTGCATGGTGCCACAGTGGCATGGATGTTCGTAGCCGTTCGGAATCGGCTTTAAACTGTAGGCGCTTGTCTCATTAGCCACCGTGTTGCAAAAAGTAGACAGTAGCACTCCAAACCAACCAACATCTAAATATTAGAATTTTTTTAAGCGGATTGTTTCAAAATGTTCAGGACTAAATATCTCTTCACATATATTTTTCCTAAAAAATCCAACTTTTTGTTGATTTAATAATGACCCCTTAAACTTTAAAGTCATACATATAGAATATTACAAGTTGCCAATTCCATTTAAATCATATTCACTAAATTTTATCAATACGCTCAAAAGCCACGAGTAAAATAGAGGCTATTGAGTTTAAAAGTGAAAAATACTACGGTTATGTTTTGATTGAAAGTAACATTTGTTTCTGTCTTTCGAAGAAAGGTTGAAAATTTTAGTATTTTATGAAGTACTCCTAAAATATTGTCTGTTGAAATCTATTTTATACTACGTATTTTGTTATATATATAAAAGCTTAAGCCATTTACTATACGCTCTAATCCTATATTAAACGTTATAAATGATCTAAGCAAACCCGGGTTACGTAAGTAAATCTTTAAATTGACAAATGTGTTTGGAATAGCTACTCTATAATCTTTCACGGCCATAAATGGTCTCAAAGAAAATGACCGAATCTCTTTAGACCTGAATCCAATAAAAGCTTTAAAATGGCATGAATCATTTTAATGAAATGCTAAAATTACTAATCTACAGTAAAGTATTGTTTAATTATTAGAATAACAATATTTTTATGCTTGTTTGCATTGAATATTTGTGTAATCTTTTACAATTCTGAATAATTTGTAGCAATGTACTGTGAAGACCCCTTGGTTCGGAACACTAACGCTTTTTTCAGCTGTAACCTTAACTGGAGTTCTCAGGTAACTGGGACCGTAACTGAACCCCAGGAATAAAAATCCTAGAATTTTGCGACTCGGGGCTTTTCGACATTTTTTACTTAGATGTTTTGACTTCGTGGAGGCTTGAGCGACTTTTGACTGGAGCCAGCTTTTTAGCAATTACGTTCGGGAGACTCGCAAGGTCCGCTCATATAAGGAACGGCAGGGTCTCGGACACCGAACGGGGGATAGTTTGGGTTCGAGTTGCACCCTGGATATTTAATTCTTTTTTTACGACTGTGATCATCGTGCATATGTTATCCAAGCAAACATCCTTTACATTTCGAAATGTTTTGGGATATTAGAATCCCTTTGTTTTTTTAGCCAGTATTTACTCCAGAAATAAAAGTGATTTCCAATTATGTTTTGTCTGTGAACCTTCCTCACTCTACCTCTTGATTCAAGGCGTCACAGTAGAGTCAAAATAAAACTCGTATGCTAGGCTAGTTCAGTGTGAAAATTTAAAAAGACAAAACATGATAATTTGAAAATTTGTTTTAGTTAAATAATATATCAAATTAAGATATTTAGATAAGAAATTTTCAACAGTTAAATCTAGTAAAAAAAGCAAAAGTTCTGTTATATAATTCTGTTATTATATAATATTCTGTTCTATTATGGAATGCATTTAAATGGTTTATAGAAAATGATCCATTCTCTTTAGACCTGTATTTGAAAAAGCTTTAAAATGGCACGAAGAATATTAATGAAATGCCAAGATTACACTAATCTACAGTAAAGTATTATTTAATGATTACAATAAAATATTTTTATGCTTGTTTGCATTGAATATTTGAGTAATTTTTTTCTAACTCTGAATAGTTTGTAGCAATGTGCAGTCAAAATGAAACTCGTACGCTAGGCTAGTTCAGTTTGAAATTTTAAAAAGGCAAAACACAGTAACTTGAAAATTCGTTTTAGTTAAGTAATATATAAAATTTAGAAATTTAGATAAGAAATTTTCAATAGTTTAATCTATTAAAACAGAAAGAAAAAATTCTGTTATATATTACTGTTATTATATAATATTTTGTTCTATTATAGAATGCATTTAAATGGTCTATAGAAAATGATCCATTCTCTTTAGACCTGTATTTGAAAAAGCTTTAAAATGGCACGAAGCATATTAATGAAATTCCAAGATTACTAATCTACAGTAAAGTATTATTTAATGATTACAATAAAATATTTTTATGCTTGTTTGCATTGAATATTTGTGTAATTTTTTTTCCAATTCTGAATAATTTGTAGCAATGTACAGTCAAAATAATACACTAGGCTAGTTCAGTTTGAAATTTTAAAAAGGCAAAACACGGTAATTTGAAAATTTGTTTTAGTTAAATAATATATAAAATTAAGATATTTAGATAAGACATTTTCAACAGTTTAATCTAATAAAAAAAATTCTGTTATATAATTCTGTTATGGTATAATATTTTGTTCTATTTTAGAATGTATTTAAATGGTCTATAGAAAATGATCCATTCCCTTTAGACCTGAATCTAATAAAAGCTTTAAAAGGACATGAAGCATTTTAATGAAATGCCAAGATTGCTAATCTGTAGTAAAGTATTGTTTAATGATTACAATAACAATATTTTTATGCTTGTTTGCATTGAATATTTGTGTAATCTTTTTCAATTCTGAATGATTTTTAGCAATGTACAGTCAAAATAAAACTCGTACACTAGGCTAGTTCAGTTTTAAATTTTAAAAAGGCAAAACAAGATGATTTGAAAATTTACTTTAGCTAAGTTGTATATAAAATTACGAAATTTAGATAAGAAATTTTCTACAATTAAAAGTAGTAAAAAAGAAAGCAAACATTATGTTATAAAATTAAGAAATTTAGATAAGAAATTTTCAACAGTTTAATCTAGTAAAAAAGAAAGAAAAAATTCTGTTATATAATATTTTGTTCTACTATAGAATGCATTTAAATTGTCTATAGAAAATGATCCATTCTCTTTAGACCTGTATTTGAAAAAACTTTAAAATGGCACGAAGCATATTAAAGAAATCACAAGATTACTAATCTACAGTAAAATATTATTTAATGATTACAATAACAATATTTTTATGCTTGCTTGCATTGAATATTTGTGTAATCTTTTTCCAATTCTGAATAATTTGTAGTAATGTACAGTCAAAATAATACACTAGGCTAGTTCAGTTTGAAATTTTAAAAAGACAAAACACGGTAATTTGAAAACTTGTTTTAGTTAAGTAATATGTAAAATTAAGAAACTTAGATAAGAAATTTTCAACAGTTAAATCTAGTAAAAAAGAAAGAAAAAATTCTGTTATATAATTCTGTTATTATATAATATTCTGTTCTATTATAGAATGCATTTAAATGGTCTATAGAAAAGGATCCATTCTCTTTAGCCCTGTATTTGAAAAAGCTTTAAAATGACACGAAGCATATTAATGAAATTCCAAGATTACTAATCTACAGTAAAGTATTATTTAATGATTACAATAACAATATTTTTATGCTTGTTTGCATTGAATATTTGTGTAATTATTTTCCAATTCTGAATAATTTGTAGGAATGTACAGCCAATATAAAACTCGTACGGTAGGCTAGTTCAGTTTGATATTTTAAAAAGGAAAACACGATAATTTGAAAATTTGTATTAGTTAAGTAATATATAAAATTAAGAAACTTAGATAAGAAATTTTCAACAGTTAAATATAGTAAAAAAGAAAGCAAAAGTTTTGTTATATAATTCTGTTATTATATAATATTCTGTTCTATTATAGAATGCATTTAAATGGTCTATAGAAACTTGTCCAGTCTCTTTAGACCTTATGATGGATAGGTTTCACGGTACCATTCTATAATGGTACCGTGCTACATTCAGACTAGAAATTGCTAGACTAGAATGTCTATAACTAGAATTACTCTAACCTTCTACAGACTGCCGGTGAAATTCAGCAATTATAACTATGATGGAGTAGTTTCTGTCTTTGAGTAAATTCACGCAACCATTCTATGGGGTAGTTTCTATGGGGAAGTACGCGTCGCGCAATACATAACGGGTTAGTACCTGAAAAAGAAACCCACAGAAAAGACAATAAGAAATAT
Source organism: Pardosa pseudoannulata (assembly GCA_032207245.1). NCBI lineage: Eukaryota > Metazoa > Arthropoda > Arachnida > Araneae > Lycosidae > Pardosa > Pardosa pseudoannulata. Next base: position 106,640,650 of record CM063509.1, read on the forward strand.
AGAACCTGATAATGTGGTGATGTATAGTGAAATACACATTATGACTATAACCTCATTTTTAATATTTAAATTAAATTTGGCTTTTCGCCAACTTATGTGTTAAATCTTAAAGTAAAAACACACACAATAGACATTAAAGAAAGGAAGGAGAAGTTATTATTGAATTAATTGACCTGTATTTGAAAAAGCTTTAAAATGGCACAAAGCATATAAATAAAACGCCAATATTATTAATCTACAATAAAATTTTTTTTAATGGTTACAGTAACAATATTTTATGCGTGTTTGCATTGAATATTCATTAGTTTTCAATTCCGAGTAATTTGCAACAGTGTACAGTCACAATAAAGCTGCTATAGTAAGTTAGTTCAGTTTGAGATTTTAAAAATGAAAACATGATAATTCGAAAAAATGTTTTTTAGATAAGTAATAAAATTAAAATATTTAGGTAAGAAATTTTCTGCAATCAAAATTAGTAAAAAGAAAGTAAAAAATTATGTTATTTAAAACTATTACTAGATCTATAGTAATATAGATAGTAATCTAGAGTAGAATCTAGATCTAGAATTTAAAATATTACTCTTATGGTTCAGGAATCTGGGTAGTGACAAAAGAACATGAAATTCGACTAGCTATCTTCGAGAGAAAAGTTTAAAGAAAGATTCTGGATGCAATGAACATTAATAGTATATGGAGGCACAGATACAATAATGAGCCGTATAAGTTGTATAAAGAGGCAGATATTATCAACTACATTAAAGTAAACACCATTATATTTGTTGGTCACTGCTTCTCTTTACCAACCATAGCCTTCAAGTTCAGTTATGTAAAACGTTTGTGATGATGTAAAAAATATTAATTAATAATTATGGAAAAGTATAAAAATTAAGAAATAGGGAAATATATGCTTGAAAAATGTAACAACAGTAACTATTTAAGGTGATTTCGAATTGAATATATTGATGTAAGAAATCATGAAAATCCTGCAATATTAAAGTAATATGTACAAACAGCAAATATGATGTTCTAAATAAAACCTTGATTAAGGTGGTTTGATTGTATTGATGAGTATTTCAAAGCACTGTCACCAATTGGCACTTCTAAGCCAAGAGGAGAGTCAATTAGAAGAATATTCTGAAGAAGGTATGGCCCACAAAGGGCTTTCAAATCCATAAAGAAGAACATGTTGTTATTGTGGCTTATCCTCCGGCTGTGTGATCAGACAAGATCCATCAGACCTCTGACCCTAAGGAATTAAGTACAAGAAGGGAAGACGAATGTATGTTCTCTCTGGAAAATCCTAAACAGCCCAGGATGTGTTCAGCAGAAGCTTGCTGAACTTGACATTTTGAGCAGACCCCAAAGATCTTTCTGCCTTCGAGAAATGAGACTGTTATTATGACCACTTGCTAATCTACAAATTGCAGTTCTAGAGGCACTTTCACAACTGAGTGCAAACAAAGAGCCAAACTTTTTGCCAGAGTAACAAGAATGGCTAGGAGGTACCCTACACTCCTTCGAAATTTCGGCGTGGATAATGGATTGATGTTATAAAAAGGTGAGGAATGAAGAGGAAAAATTGGAGTGGCTGCAACTCTCTTTGGGTAAGTTATCTGCTCGCTCGTTGCTGGGTATGTCGACGTGCAATGGAATCCACTGACAATGAACGTCGTGGAAGAAGAACATATAAAATTATTAATTAATATTTCTACTCAAAGAACTTTGAACTTTGCACAATATTTAAACAAAGTAGCAGATACTTAAATGACAATGAAATAAAAACTGGATGAGAGTAACTCGTACATTGTACAAAGCTATCAATTTTATTAATTTAAAAATCTGATATCTTAAGTTTAGTATTTTGTTGGGTATTCTCTCCGTATCCCAGCATGGATGTTGTTGGTGTTACTCATCCTCGTGGTGTAGGAAAGACTTATGACGAGTACAGTAGCCCATCCATCTGGCAATATGCGACTAGTCCCTGAGTAAGGGTAATATGCAGCTTCACTTTCAGGGAGGAACCACAAGGGCGGAAGATTAAATAACCCTAAGAAAGGATTCTCGTAATTTAGAAGCAGGGATCAAGCAGAAATCCCCATAGCTTGGCCTACCAACTCCAGAGGTATTGTTGAAGAACTCGGAAGACATTGCAGCCTTAAACATATTTTACGTGCTCCTGCCGCCATTAATAAACACTGCGAACCTTTGACCTGATCAAGTCTCGAACCTGCTGTCATCTGGTTACGAGATCGCTGCCTTTGCTGACTAAAGTACCGTGGTTCTTTCCGAACGTGTTGTTATAACTCGAACAATATTCTGACTATAATATAGAAGGGGACAACTCTCGCGTTTGTGCCACGAGCTCCTCTGGGTAGTGCTAAATGAAAGACAACCTCAGGGTTCTTTAGGTATACACAGATTTCAAGCACCCGTGGTTCACCTGAGTGATCTGGGTCTTCAGTTATTCCTGGTAGTCTCGAGCTTACCTTTGTAGTGTTTGCTCATTATCGGGTTTGACAACGATAACACGGACCATGGCTAAACTCTCGTAAGTCAGCAGTAGGTCAATAGCTATTGTAATTACTGTCGTGACCTTTGGTCTTCAGTATGCATGCTGATGTCTTCGAGATGGGTCAGCGTAAGAAATAACTTACTGCAATATTGATCGATTTCATTCTATTCTTCTCATAACACCATCATACGTTGTTTTCTAAAATATTTGATAATTTTTTTATCCAAACTTCGAACTAAAGGTATCTCAATCTTTCACCTACATCAACCTCTCAAAGCATTCTCTTCATCGACTCCATCAGTTTTTTCTATATAATATACAGCATACAAAATAATTAATGCTAACAATTGTACACAAAACATTTACAGATAAGAATTTGAATAAAAATATGAACAAAAAGTTAGAAAAATGGTTAGTTATGTTTATGTTTTGTTATTTTTACACTATTTTCATTTTTAATTTCACAAATATAAACAAGATTTCAGATTATAATTTCATAATAGTTCTATTTCATTTAATGGGGTTGTTTTGTTTGATGCATTAATACATTTTTTTATTAATGTTTGAAATTTCTTGCCATTCTATAGTCACAATAACTGATATAATTATATATAATATATAATTAAAATATAATTAGACATTTTAATATATATTAATAAGATAAATATAGTTATTATTAGAACATAATTAGGTATTTTACTAAACAATTTTACTGAATTATACTTATTTATAATATAATAATTTGAGAATTTAATACGTAGGCTGTGGTTGATACTTTCCCATAAAACTTTTTATGTTAAGTTCTAAATTAATAACAGAAATCGTGAATCAACGAGTTCTGTAATACAAAATCGATTTCTAGTTTTCCGTAACAAATTGTTAACGTGATTATATCCTGCCTCAAGAACGACGAAAAACTAAAATAATGATAAGGTAATACAGGTTAGTTTGATGTTAATTTATCATCGAAATTCAATAACTTCTTGGAATACTATAAAACTTTTTAAACTCCCACTAATCCTCAAATGGTATTTATGAACCCCGTTGAAAATTCCTGTTCTTACTAATACTGTAAAATTTCTGGCTGGGATATTAACGACTTTAAGTTAGTTATATGATAGCACAAGCGGGAATTTGAACTATAATATTTCGGATCATCCCACTGATAAAAGGGAAAATTTGTCGGAAATCCAAAATATTGTGAAATATGTTTCATATTATCATTTAAAAGGTTATTATAAACATTCTGATCCATTTTTAGTGCTATGAGGGTCATTCTGAAATTTTTGAGATACAACTAGGATTTTAAAGTTATACTTATAAAATATTTAGGTGTGTTCAAAGTAGTCTCCCCCAGCATCGATGCACTTTTGTAGACGAATTTTCCACAGATTAAATGCCTCAAGCCATTCATTTTTTGGAATAGATAAAAATGCATTTATAACCACATCAATCTCTTCTTTTGAATGAAAACGACGTCTATGTAAGTTCTTTTTTGATTAAAGAATAACCAAAAGTCACACATAGCTAGATCAGGTGAATACGGCGGATAAACTATCACTTTAATTTGTTTTTGTTTAAGATACACAACTGTTAAGACGGCTGTATGGGAAGATACATTGACACGGTGAAGCATTAGTCCCTTAACATTCACTTCTTGTAAAATTTGTAGAAGATATTTAGTGGTATATCAGTTTGCTGATAATGTCTTCTGTTCTTCCAACTTGATTGCTTTGACCAATACCGTACTTCTGAAGAAAACGGCATACATCACTTTTTTCAGTGCACGTTGTCTTTTCACCATATTCGGCGTGGGAGCATCTTCAAAGACCCATACTTTGCTTTCTTGATGTGTTGGAGCGTCAAAAAACGGTATGTACGCTTCATCACCCATTACAATTTACGGTGGCCACTATCATTTAAGAGTTTATTAAATGATTCTGACACTCTCCCTTTTTTGGTGCTCAGTTAGAATATGGGGAACCCAACGGCAAACTACTTTTTTCATAAGTAATTCTTCATTAATAATTTTGTGCATGGCTGCGAATCCAATGTTAAGTTCCTTGCTTATAATTTGATAGGTACATCGATTATCATCTATTGACATTTTTCGTATGCCAGACACATTATCTGGGATTACCTTCCATTGGGGCTTTCCTGTGTGTTCTTCGTCCTGAAGAAAATAACGACCTATGCTAAATACTTTAAACCTCTGAATACAGTAGCACGAGCTGGAGATTCATCCCCAAACGCCAACTCCAACCGTTGAAATCATTCTTCTTGATTTAATCCTGCTGTAAAATCGTAGAAAATCATAGCGAGGAAATGTTCCCGCTTCAAATCCATTTTGTATTCTGTTTAAAATTTATTCTATGCTAAAAAAGTTGAAGTAAGTCAGTAAAAAAGTGTGTTCTGTGTTAAAATACATTGTATTTTAAAATTAAACCGTTATTTTTATTTTGTAAATTCTCGTATACGCATATCTCAAAAATTTCAGAGTAACCCTCGTATAAGCATTAATTGGTTGACACTTTTTAGAGCCATGCATCTTCATATCATTATGCTAACTTCCTCACGTTTGACAGTTGGTCTCGTATTTGATGGATTGTTTATTCGTCTTTCCCCATGCTTTTATCTTTCTACTTAGATCCGCGGTAGCTCAGTCGGCAAAGGCAGCGATCTCGTCACTGAAAGTTTGCGGGTTCAGGGCTGGAGCCGGCCTAAGGTGCCTAAGATCCGCCTTGTTCGTTAAAGGTGACTGGGGCATATAAAATATGTTCGTGGTCACAATGTCCTCCAAGTTCTCAATCAATACTTCTCGGTATGTCAGGCCAAGCCTATGGGTCTTCTGCTTAGCTCCTGCTTCTAAATTGCGAGGACTCAGCAGGGTAATGTTACTCACGTCTGTAGCATACCTTAAGCTACACGTGCTCTCTGGGTATGCTATATGGGTAACAGCTTCGAAGCTTTGTATTGGCATAAAGACATGTAGTGCCTGTATTGCCAGCTGCGTTAGAAAAAAAATCTTTCCTCTTAAAATTCAAGCTACTTTTTATCGATATATCGATATAAGTATAAAAGAGTAATGAAATCCAAATAACAAACTAAACTTAACAAAAAAAGAGACGAACATGCGAAGAGAAATTGATGTTATGGGAATGTATGGCTTCAAGAGGTGTTGATCAAATTGTATTTATAACATCCACAACGAATCGGTATTTTTATATTAACCTTTTAAAAGGTAGTATAACACCCAGTGCTGAACATTATGGATTTCCAAGATTTTTTCAATGCTATCAGATGAATTCGGGAATCTTAGCCGGGGAAAATAGAGATTGAAATAATGTCATTAATGCTAAAAAAAAGGGGGGGAAGGGGAGATTTCGAACGTTTTAGAACTCGTTTAGAATTTTTGTGTCCCTAACTCATCAAGAATCCAAAATGACTGCCTCTATCCATTCCAGGTCCTACCGCTTCATAAATTCGAGAACAGACGGACAGATAACTTAGGCTGTTATTATATAGGGGATAATATAATGAAAACCAATTCAAATTTTTGAATATTTAAAAATGAATACACTCCTTAAATTATGATTCTATCAAGGTCAGTTAACTTAATGAGTTTTGAACAAAAAGTAAATCATCACAACCCTTGCGCTCGAATAAACCCCCATTTTCTCTTCTCTAACTAAGGATTCATTTAAAAGAGAGATCAAAGCAACGCTGTGCAAATATGTATCGCCAACACACTTTCAGACCGAGTACTTTTAGAGATCAAAGGCCGTCTCTGTTTTCATTAATTTCATCTCCGTGGGAAACTTCTTTAGTTTAAATGGAGAGAAAACATTCGTCCAGGAATAAAACTGGATTTAAATGCGGAACTGGGTAAATATGAAGCAGTAGAATGACACGCGTCAAACACATAGATGTTTGTTTAAGAAGATTTCTTCGAAAATAGGCGGTTTCTTCTCCACAATTTCTCTTATATAGACTCTGGCTTTAATCATGATATCGACGCTTTAAATAAATGGAAATTAACATAAGGTCTTTAATAATAGCAATTGAATTGAGGATAACTTTGATGTTTGCAGAGGATTTACAATTGTTTTTCTTTGAATATTTTAAGAAGAGCGTAAAATGGAGATTATCATTACCTAGACAAGGGGTAGACAAACTTTTTCGGCCGCGGGCCAAAAGTCGAATGAAAATAAGTTTGGCGGTCCAAGATAAATTTTTCTAAAATTTTAAAAACAATATACAAGTACCTAACGGTTTAAATACGTTAATGAGATGAATGAAATTTCGATTTCATTTTTAAAAGTTCCTTATACTGAGGTTCGAAGTGAAATGTGCTGATTTTAAGGAACGATGCTAAATGCTCATATGCCAGTCTACTTCTGAAATTATTCTTTCTAAAGTTCAAAGTTGAAATCACTTGTTCACATATAAGAAGCAAATATACCGCTGATCTTCTGGGGGTGAGATAATAAATTTAGGATATAATATTTAAGCAAAGTAGAAAAGGAGATGGCTATGTAATGTATAAATATATATTTCTTTTAATTTGCCTCTGATCGGCAACTTAAAATTCTATCCGCGGGCCGGATAAAACCTTCCGGTGGGCCGTAGTTAGCCCGCGGGCCGTAGTTTGCCCCACCCTGACCTAGACGATGTACAGTGTTCCCTCGGCACTTTGCTCTTCCTGTTTTGCGGGTTTAGAACTTCGCGGGTTTGTCGAAAATATTCATCAAGAAATAAAAATAAAAAATACAACCCTGCTGGCAGCCACATTGCGGAAAAGAACGTCGTTTCATGTTGATGCGCGAGAGAGAAGGATCCCTGCATGTCGAACAAAGAGA
>CM063509.1:106653020-106673020 GCA_032207245.1 Pardosa pseudoannulata
ATTATATAACAGATCTAAATCGCCTCATCACAATAAGGACATAGAAATTTAAAATACATTTAAAATTTGTGAGAGGGGGAACCCCCATATTGTTACAACTAAAAATACATAAAAACACACATTTTAACACATATAAACAGATTTTAAGAAACATTAAAAAAAGAAAGTGTTCTCAACAGTCTGCTGTAAATACATACTAGTACTAAGAAAAATGATAAAAAAATGGTATAACCTGGCCAGCGTCCTTACCATGCGAGCACGTCCGAACTACTAAAGCTAAATCGCAAAGAGCTTTCTAGAAATTATAGGCTACAAGGCTGAAGAAATATAAAGAAAAGCCCATGTGGTGCACAACGACAAATACTAAGTATAATTAGAAAAATCCAGAGAAATTATTCAAAAAGGCGCCGGGTGGTCAAGTGCACCAGTGGGGTTTAAAGAATGAACCAGGGTTACCACGACAAAGCTCCAAAGTCAGGGTAGTAAATACAGACATCGCCTGGCAAAACGTTCGAAAAAGCCGCCAAAATTGGCGAGAAAAGCTGGAGCGTAAATATCGCATCTGTAACACAACTTCATACTGAAAAAAATCAGCCTGCTCCAGCGGAGAAAAAACAGGGGTCAGCTCGGTACTGTCGAGAGACGTACCGATCTGAGAGAGACGTACGTCTCTCTCGACGGTACCGGTCAGATCCCGCCCAACCAACATGAACTTTTATTGATGGGAGAAATCCGAAGTCTCTTCCTAGCCTAGACCGCTCCTGTTCTGTTTGCCTTTGGCGATGGCTTACGAGAAGAGGTAAAAACACGACGTTGACGCACCGAATGTAACTTATTGTTATACTAATCGCTGTATATTTTTCTCCTGGAAATGCAGAAGAGGTAGCTGAGACTTCACGGAAAATGTTGTGTGACATCAATTTATATTGCCCCAAATTAAAAAATATGAAATGAAATGGTTACCCCTGTATAATAAAAAGCTCGGTATGATTTATTTGTTGTTTAGCCTTCGGATGCGAAATATATCGGGGTATTGATTCTGCATTAGGGCTGATCTTGCAGATTTTCAGAGAGGGTCTTGACTGAAGAACACGGTGCCCCAGATAACTTGGCGATAAAGCTCTGAGCATGGTAGCCTAACATTTTCGCCCAATCTAGTCGGGTTCAAACAATCTGTATATATATATTTTAATTTATATTGTATTTGTATCCAGCCTTCCTTGTGGAACACATTTCTTATATACTCAAGAGCCAAAACATTATGACCACCTGTCAATAACGAGTTGGCCCACATTTGGCGCGCAACACAGCTTCAACCCGTCTTGGCATGGATGCCACAAGTCCTTGGTAGATGGCCGGAGACAGATTGTACTAGATGTTTAAGCAACGGTTACTCAAATCCGAGATATTGCAAACTGGTAGTCTTTGAACTCTGAATTGCTGTCCCATGGCATCCCACATGTGTTCTATCGGATTGAGATACGGTGAGTTAGGTGGCCAGGACATTAGCTGGAATTCAGCATTATGTTCCTGGAACCACTCCTGCACAATTTTAGCCTTGTGAGATTGGGCGTTGTCCTGTTGGAACATTCCATTTCCGGCTGGAAAAACAGAGGTCATGTAATGGTGCAACTGGTCTGCAATGATGTTCAGATACCCTGTAGCATTCATGGTCCACTCTACCCCAACCACGGGTCCCAGATACGCTCAAGAGAACGTCCTCCCAAAGCATAATACCGCCACCATCTGCCTGTGTATGACCTAGTGTACATTGAGGAAGCAACTGTTTACCTGGAAGGCGTATCCTGGCACAGCCATCGGCAAGATGAATGACAAACCGTGATTCATCTGACTAGGCAACTCTCTCCCACTGATCCATGGACCAGTTGCGATGTTCCCGGGCTCAGCGTATGCGCAGATGGCGATGACGCTTGGTCAGCAAAGGCACATGAGTGGGACATTTGCTGCGTAGCCCCATATCCAACAGTGTCCGGTGAACAGTGTGCTCCGATACTATTCTACTTGGCCCTGCATTGTATTGGGTTGTCAGCTGAACCTCTGTCTGCTCCGGCTTTGCTTCACCATGCGAGATAGTCTCCGACGATCTTTTTCTTTGATAGCATGTTGACGTCTAACACCATGTCGTCTATTGCTGGTTTCACCGTCATTCATCCACTTTGCATAAGTACTAACAACTGTAGATCGCGAACAACCCACGAGTCATGCAGTTTCGGAAATACTTGTTCCGAGCCTTCGAGCCATTACAATCTGCCCTCTATCAAAATTGCTTAGATCCGCAGCCTTTCTTATCACACACAGAAGTAAGTAAAAAAAGGATTCTTCAGACTCTCCAGCAGCAGTTAAATACCACTTCCACCTGATCACGTGATTTCCACGTCATCCAGGTGAGTTCATTGCAAAATGTAGGGTGTTCATAATGTTTTGGCTCTTGAGTGTATATTAAATAAGTGTAATGAGACATTAATGGTTCACTATGGCTAAATTTTTAATAATTTGGAGCTGTTGGCGTCGTAAATTGTGGAGAAATTAATTGCTCATAAGTATAAATCCCCGGTTTCTAAGTGGTTTTGGTTAATTAAGTAAAAGCATATAATTTTATTACAATGACGCACTCTACATCAATTAAAGTCGCCCCAAAAGAAAAGATTACAATGTTTGGATGAAGTACTTTTGTGTTTTAGTAGACGTTGCCAAATATTTCGCCAAATTTGCTAAGGGGCACCCTATTAAAATTATTCGATTTATACGATGACAACTCGAGAGATTGAAACAATTTAGATTTGAAAGTTTTACGTTTTTAATTGATTTTTCAGTTAATTTGTAATTTTAAATGATGAACTTTGACTATCTATTTATTTAAAACGTAAAACATTTTCTTTCGAGAGTCCGTAATAAACTATTGCTTCAACCTTTACCATTTCGGCTTTAAATGATAGACATTTATTTGTTCATAAATGTGCAAACGTTTGCTTTTATGAAAATGATTGACATTAATTAGAGGGGAATTACAATTAAATTTTACTTTTTTTTCATGCGCATTAAGTCTAGAAGCTTGCGCGTGTTTAGAGAAATGGATGCGTTTCTGTAAATAGCGGTATCTAGCCTTCACGTGTGTTTATTGCTCTCTTGAAGAGTTCATGCTTATATTGGAGTAGCGGTAGCTCTGTTGGCAGAAGCAACAATCTCGTAACTGGAGGGTTGAGGGTTCAGACCCAAGTGTGAAGACCCCCATGTTTAAAACATTAACGACCGGAATGAGACGATCTGGGTCCCACCTGCTTGAGAAAATTACAACAGCGAGGCGTTGTCTGTAAAGTTGACATTTTGGTTCAATACCCACCACTCTTTGATCGGTTGTGTTAATGTTAAACCGTAAGAGTCCGATGTCCCCGTGCATTGTCATCCATAAAAATGAGATCTGGGCTAATGGTACCTCGGAACAGACTCACATGGGGAAGGAGTACCTCCTCACAATAGTGATCCCCGGTTAAAAAACCTCTGTCGAAAACGTGGAGCTCAGTTCACCCGTTCAGCATAATGCCTCCCCAGACAAGAACTCCAGGACCACCGTAACGGTGTCTTTCCTTGATGTTTAGGATAAAACCGGATCCCGACCTCTCTCCAAATCAAAACGCGTTGAGAATCGCTTCTGGTACTGAACCGACTCTCATCCGTAAAGAGGACACGACTCCATTGATCAGTTGTCCAGTTTTTGTGATCTCTGCACCACTGTAAACGGTGGCGTCGGTGGCCAACTTTCAACGGGAGGCAGCGTTCAGGACGGCGGGCGAATAGGCCCCCTTTGTGAAGGCGTCTGGCCACAGTAATGCAGACAATGCACGGCCACATCGGACTCTTGCTGTTGAGGAGCTACTGGAAAGTGAAGATATCACTCGAATGGATTGGTCAGCGGGCTCCCTTGATTTAAATCCCATCGAACATGTGTGTGATGCTTTGAGGAGACTCACTGCAGCACACTTACATCCTCCGCAGAACACCCAACAACTCAAACAGATGCTGATTGCCGAATGGGCAATCCTACCACAAGAAATGTTGGACCAGCTGGTTCTGAGTATGCGGAGACGGGGTTAAGTTTAAGGTTAGGGGAGGGCATATCTCATATTAAGGAACATCTGCTTGTTTTTTCTCTTGGATAGACAATCATGAGTCACGATAGTATGCGTTCAATAAAGCTTGTTTTTGTTTGATTCCATACCGTATGCATTGTATTCCTTTTTCAGCGCCGATGCTTTCGTCATCCTTTAAGTACCTAATACTCTCCCTTATTTCTGAATTTCATGTCTCTCAGATGATTTCTCAAGGAGTTATGGCAAACACCCCACTTGTTGCTTAAGTTTTGCACACCAGTGTAGCTGGTTGCACTTAGAGACGGGAACCGGAAAGTCAAAAAAGAACAGGAAATTTGGAGAGGCGACTGACGCAATCCTGGACCTCAAAATTATCACTCGAGAGGGATGTCGAGAGTTATCCCTTATTGAGAGTCATGGATCTTTGGCCCACCCCCGTGGAACTCCCGTGACTCGGCTTGCTCGAAAAATTTCGAACTGAAACCTCGCAATAGTTTTAGGGGTGAAAAACTGAAACCTAGACCGTAAAAGAGAAGTATTGTTATATGGGAAATGAAAAGAAAACCTTAAAAGCATTTGCCATTTCAGGAAACTTTGTATTGAAAAATTCTTGCTTGTGAATGTAATAAGATCAAAATGAACCATCCCGTGGTTTTAGGTAAAAGTATAAAAAACACAAACAAATAAAAAACCAATAAGTATTTAAACGAATCATATTTTCATATACCATTAATGGTTTTAAATTAGGAAAAATCAAGAAATTTTTCCGAATTCCATTAGTAATTCTTCGAGAAAATCAGAAACAAAATTGATTTTGTGTCAAAATGACCCATTTCATCATTCTAGAGTTAACTTCAACCGCGACGACATTTCCTTTATCAGTCTGGGATCAACTTCTCAACTGTTACTGTCTATAAAAATTTTATTGATTTTTATCTCATTCAGGTCCTCGTAATTGTGTTTAAATTGCGATCAGGTTCGGTTTAGATCTCAAAAGTTTAGTCTTTTTAAATTAATTAAAATTTTAATTATTTTTGAAGAGATCCAAATCACTTCATTACATTAGGGGCAAAAGATATTGTAGCATGGATAATGAACTAAAAAGTTTGGTCTTTTATACTGCTCACTCAGAAAACAAAAGACTCCGTTATTTTGAACTTTAGTTCTAAAGTTAAAATATAAACGTATCTAGAATATTACCTTAAATTAGTTTGTGAAGTTAATTCTTTTTTTAAGAAACCAAAGTATTTTAATTTACTCCTATATTTACATATTTTTTTCCTATAAGCTATACTTTAATAGATATGAAACTTTTACGAGACTATTGATCTGTATATTTAATAATAGTATGCATGATATATAAGTATTATATATATATATATATATATATATATATATATATATATATATATATATATATATATATATATATATATATAAGTATTATTAGATATTGAGAAAAAAAGGGTTCGGTTAACAAAATCCGCGGTTAATATGAGCTCGGATAATCGAATTTCTTTTCTATTACAACTCTAGAGGCCCTTGTGGTCCCTCGCTTGTACCACAATTATATTCCAAACAACCCTCTGTTTTGACTTTTCCCTCTATCCATGGATCTTCGTTATTTCCAAGTCATTAACACTAGATTTATGGACCGAGCCAATTTGACTTATTAAAAATTTGATCACTATATATATATATAAAACTTGAATATCACTTTTTAAAAACATACGTTGCTTTTTAGTTAAGTAATAAAATATATGTAAACTTTCACTCGTCTTCCCCGTAGACCCCTGCATTTCGCATTATCCAATGTGGTATACCTATTCTCACCGTTGTGAGCTAATTTGACTCATAGAATGTATATGAAAATACATAAATATGGTATAAAGTAAATATAAAGTATAAAGTATATAAAGTATAGTATTAAGTAATTATAGAGAAGAAGTCGAGAACAATTCCATTCCAATGACAGAAATTCATGCTACTGACGCACGGAAGAATTGTCAAGTTCGACAATCATGCAAAACAAACAGATAAAGAAACCATTGTGCTAAATGTAATAGAAATGTTTGCGGAAAATGTGTTTCAAAAACAGATTTTATATGTGAAAAATGCTTTCCATGAATTTTTTGATAATAAACATTTAATTTAAATTAATTTGGAACTGTTTTCTTTGCAAAAAACTTCAATTTTCTTGTATGAGTCAAATTGGCTCACTTCAGTAAAAATAGGTATATAATCAACAACCGTAAATTTAGTGTTAATAACGACGTCCAACCACCTATTTCCTGGACAGCCACTGGATCAGGTTCCTATAGGTTTCCAACTGATGATATTTTTCAGGTCATAATTGTTGTCTTTCCTTTCAATGTGTCCAAGCCAGCAAAGGAGCTTGGACAATAAAGCAAAAAGTATTTTTACCATTTAGGATTTTCTCGATCTCCAAATTAAACTTAATTTTCCATTCGCCTCTGTCGTTAATAGGCCTCATTATTCTGCTCATCACCTTTCGTTTGAACACCAGCAAGTTATTTTCACACTCACTTTCATTTAGCCACTGTCCACATTTTACAGTCTGTTCCATAAGAGCGTGTCGTCTATTTCTCTGAAAATACAAACGAATTAGTAAAAAATATATTTGTACCGTGTAGTATACATATTAAATTGACCTAATAAGTTGTCCAGTCCCCATTATTACCGATTATGTAAGAATCAATTGATCATTAGATTTTGACTTTGAGTGGCATTTACCCCGTTCTGGTAGATCGTCAACATTTTGTATCGCTTTGTAACATGCTACCCACTTCTTGACGAACGACTCCGACTTTCTCATGCACCGGGTTGCAGTTGCACAAACATTTTTGGTCCTTCTAGATGGTTACACAGAAACACTGCTTCAAAATGGCTCGCATACACGCACTCATTTTGGAATTGTTGATTTAAACACAGTAAAACAAACCGAATAAAGAATACAACCATAAAGCATTCTTCTGTAATGTTTGTAGAACACATGCAATTAGGTTTAGTTTGATTTGGAGTGCTACGGTCTACTTTTTGCAACACGAGGGCTAATGAGACTGGGACCTATAGCTTAAAGCCGATTCCGAACGGCTACGAACATCCATGCCACTGTGGGATTCAAACCCACGAACTCCAACACATGCAATTAAGCCGGTATCTATTGACGAAGTTACGAGCGACATGCTCTTATGAGACAGCCTGTACTTTCATAAGTCACAAATAGTCTAATAATAGTTTTGTATAGTCGTATTTTTAAAGATTGTGTTAACATTTTATATTTTTAAGGATAGCTGTATAAAAAGCAAGCCAGTTTTCTTTATGAATTTTTGCTTGTATTTCTTCCTAGTTACTTCTTGACTCAGTTTGGTTTGGTTTGGAGTGCTACGGTCTACTTTTTACAACACAAGGGCTAATGAGACCAGGACCTACAGCTTAAAGCCGATTCCGAACGGCTACGAACATCTATGTCAGAGTGGGATTTGAACCCACGAACTCCGGTACCGAAAGTCAGCACCCTGACCAATCGACCATCGTTCGGCTCTTGACTCAGTAATAATGGAGCCAAGATAATTAAAACTATGCACTTTCTCAAATTCGAAATGATCTACAGTGAGTTTTGTTAACTGGTCATTTGCAGTTCTACCCTTTTCCTTTTAAATTTAAAACGTCAATTTTGTGAAAATTGCAAGATTTAAATTATATTATTTATATGTTACTGTGGTGATTTAACAACTGGTAATAACAACTAAAGTCGTTGCCTCGTTTTGATTCGAAGATTGAAGTCATACGCATCATTTCTGATCAAGGCCGTTGACGTAATGTTCCGTCTTTGTAAATAGTGTCTTGTATATATTACAAATAGTGTAATGTATTTTAGCATATTTTTGTAACATGAATTCATCGATCTGTATTGATATTTATTTTATCTTTATCGTATTTTATTTGTGGCAACACAGCATCTTTTTAAATATGCAAATATCTGTAATGTACATATATGTTGTCTGATTATATAAGAGTCAGTGTGACACTAGCAGATAGCTCGGTTGCATCGAAAGTGCTGATGTTTGTTTATGCAACTTGCATTTAAAACTTCTGTAACGCTAGTGCAGTTTGATATCCAGATTATTCATTATACTATTTTAAATAAATGCCTGTGTCTAGATCTAGTTGTTTTATTGAACTGCACCGTGGGAATTCTTTCTGAGCATGGTTTTATATATGATGTGATCCTTGTGGATACTTCTTTAAGAATCGTAGAGCCATAGCAGGGGTCTCCATATTGCCTTTTATTATATTTCGTAAAATTTGAAGCTCGTCCTAATAACCCCTACACAAATAGTTTCGTTTTTCTGACACATAAATTGAGATATTTAACCGTTTGAGTGCTGAAGAGTTTTCTTATATATAGGCTAATATTGCGGAATGAAATGCGTAGGAAATGTGTTTGGATAACAATAGAAATGGTTCTAATTAACACTAATTATTATTTAACAAGTATTTTTTACCAACAAAAATATTCTTTATTCTCACTTATTACAAGAATGTTTTTCTGCACAAATTCCATGAATTCCTTTTTTACATATAGCTCAAATTAAATTGGATCGTCTCATTTCATTACCATTTTTTACTGCATACATCACATTCTCGCCAGTTTCACCCAGGCAATTTTTCTAAAGAAAACTTTGTACTTATAGGTAGTCTTCCTGTGGCATTTTTGCTTGCTAACCATTCTTCCTCTATAGCATTAATAATGATCAGTATAACACTTGTTGAGAAAGTGAAAACAGTTTCTAATTTCTATACAACAACAAAAAGTTTTTTTTTTACTACAAATAAATAAATAAAACACGCTCATTTTGTCTACCGTACCACAATCCACGGCTCTACTGCATTACTACTTACCACTGTATTTTATTTTAATTCTTATATTATCAAAAATCACAATTGAGTAAAATGAATACAAACTGCGATTGATATGAATTCACCTGCTCTCAATAGATGCGAAAATTATACTAACCAACAGCAGCGTCTCCGCATTTTTGGTACAAAACAAGAGAAGCGCTATCGCTCTTCTCCGCATTTTTGGGACATAACGAACGAAGCGCGATATCGCTTCGCCGCACTGAAAAGATTAAATTTAAAGTTTTGGAGAAAATTTAAGGAAACTTTTTTCTTTTGCTCGGGGGAGGGGTTTGTTAAAAGATTAATTATTGTAATTCAAGGTTGAAATCAGATTCCAACGTACCTTTTACAAGGAAAGCTGAGAGGGGATTGAAAGTTCATTTTTATTGAAAAAATACATAGTATATACATTTTACTTTGGATACCCCATTACGAGAAACAATACCCCTTCTTTCACATTTTTTTTAAAATTTCTTTAAATAATTTTATAAAAAGAACAGGATCACACAAAATAATTACAGCAACCTCACAGCAAAGAAGCCAATGTTATTTACTTTCAAAAATTAAAATAAAATCTCATAACGTAGTGTTCACAGATAAATGAAGCCAACCTCCATTTAAAGTAACAATTAACACATTGTATGCGGGTACATTTCGCATTGGAATTCTACCTGGAGCGGGCGTTTTGCGCGTAAATTTAGTTATTCAGTTAAATCTCAATATATTGAAAATTATTCAATTTTTAACCAACTTTTAGTATTTTACAAGGAAATATACAAACAAATATATAAATAGAAATATATAAATAACAACCTTAAGATTTTTGTAAATAAAAAAATATATTTTTTAGTGGATAAATTTATAGTAGTATCGGAAATATGAAAAATCAAATAGAAACAGTAGTATATAATTTTAATTTTTTCCGTTCTGTGGTTCTGTATCGACTGATGTAAAAACTAGTTTTTATTTGTCTAAATTTTTACAGAATCTATGTAGTAGATAAAAACATTCGGCTTCGTTTTCCTGTATACACGGTTATTTTTGTACCCATAAACAAACCATGTTGTTACACTAACTAGTACTATACTCGGTGTAAACTCAATAGGCACTTCAAGGTCACTGATTTTCCCCGATGACCAACTGTAACTATGGTAACGACAGTTGGGGAATGATTTTACTCTTTTTTCCCACTATGTTAAGGGGTGTCATGCATCGTGTGGGCTCTCCGTGCATGATGAAAGTATGTTTATTTAGACTACACTTTGAAGAATACTTAATACTTTACACAAAATTTTATGAGTCATTTCAGACCTGTTTCTAAGTTCATAAATTTAAGATATAATCCCATTTCATAAAATTACTATTCAAAAATTGTATGTTATATTCTAATCCGTAAGATTTAAAAAATTCTACTGAAAAAGTAAATCTAATTTTTTTTTTCACACACAGTTGCATTATTTACAGAAATAATATCATTAAGATGATTGAATATTTCGCTAATTTTAATGAGTAATTAGTTATAATTTCTCACTATTTTTCTTTATATTTGTACGATTCTTTTAATCTAAATATCAAAAGTATTTCTTAATAATTAATTTATTTAAGAGAATGTAGTTCTGAAATTCCTTAAATTTAAGTTGTATGTTAATAAGTATATTATGAAGTTATGTGTACCATAGTAAAGTTTCTATTTCAAAATTGTACTGTATTAATTATTTTATGATTTTACAAGAATTGAAAGAGGTCTTAATGCAATAACAATATTTTGTAAAATTTTATTATGTATTTAAAGATTTATGGTCTGTTGACACATTTTTAGAAGGTGAAAATTTCTTTAGAAGGTAGAGATTCCTAATGTTTTAGTAAGAATTCTAAATTAAAATGAATTTTTGTATTTTTACAAAAACATCTGTGATTTATTATAACCATTTTATACATATTGTTAAACTTTTCTTTATGTAAATAGTTAACGCATTTATGCACAACTGAAAATTTTGACTTTGCTTATAATAATAAAGCAAGTCGTCTGAACGTATTGGAATCGAATCCTCAACTGAAGTGCTGATGAAAATAAGTGTGAATGCACACAGGCTTCTTGATCGCTACCATAGTAACCGATGACTGTGCAAAACAGTAGACCGTAGCGCAAAAGCCTCAATGAAGTGCTATAAGTGTGTGACATGGTCGCTACCATAGTAACCGATGACCAAGTGTGACCTTGAAGCGCCAATAGATTTTACATGGACTATAGTAAGTGACCCACGCTCAAGTATCAATCGCCAGAAAACGTACTAATACGTGTCCCGCATACAATGTGTTAAGACACAGTTTTAAGGAAAACCTACCCCAAAAATAAAAATAAATGCAAGAGATTAATATAGAAAGGCAATGCAGTGAGCTTTAGAAAATCAAAGAGGAGCTATGTTTCACTATTTCACCATATTTAAAATTGAAATGCAGAACCGTTTTAAGTTCGGAAAATAAATTAAAATTTCCAGGAAAGGAAAGTAAAATTTAGCGCGCTCACATAAGTGGAATTCAGCCGATACTCCAATTCAGGCGAATTTTACTGCACTATTAGAGCTCACGAAAGAACACATAGAAGGATTTAGAACACAGGAAGCCAATGTAGTTGAAAAGGATGATCTGGTAACTCTAGAAAATCAAAATTAATTTCCAAAAGCATTCGTGTCAAAAATTTTGCAAATTCAATTATTTAAAGCAGGAAAGCAATGAATTTTCATTTAGCGATAATTTTTCCAATCGGATTATTTCATTTAATCTGTTTCTAGTTGTCTGTATAAGTATTGATTAAACACTTGATTTAATCTCTTAAAATTAATTACAGCTGAAACACATGCATATATAACGTGATCATATAACGTCATGCTAAGTATAAGTGTTCAGATTAATTTCTATACTTAATTTAACTTTCTACACCATTATATTATATAGATTTTAGATGAAATAAAAGGATTATTTCACGTCTTTGACGAAGATTTTGGTCAGAAATCTGTTAGAAGAAGAAAATTCTAGATAAAAGACAAATGTGTAAAATTAAAGTCAAACTACGTTATAAAGAATGAAATAAGAGATTTGAAAAAAATTTTTCAATTTTACATCTCCTCTTCAACCTCCACTCAAAATACAGTTTCTTTAAAGTCAAAGAGTTTTTTGCTGGATGAGATCCCGCCTACCCTCCCTCATCCCTTTGGACTAACTTTCTCTTGGTATTTTCCAATTTTTTTGTGAATTTAAATTAATTTTACAATTTACACTAAATCACAAATTTGTGATGAAAATCACACTCAGTTTATTTAATTTGTGATTAAGTGAATGTTTCAGTCTATTTAGTATGAATGTTATGTGTTGACTTTGTGTTTTCTTTGTTAATTCAATTAGATTTTAAATATTCAATTTTTGTAAAATTTTTCCTCAAAATGTTGTTTTTGTTTATGTATCAATTTGTTGAGTTACGATCCCCTCGCCAGATTTCAAACGCCACGCTGCAAGCACGCCACGCACGCAAGCTGCAAGCACGCCAATTTCGCCAAATGTGGTTGAAGCACCAACAAGGTCCATGATTAGAAACAGGAGAGTGGGCTAAGAAGAGGAGTTGAAAAAGCAGAAAAAGGTTGCTTTTAGTGTAGTTCAATAAATTAATAAATGAAATCAGTTTTCAAAGTACACAAAGTAGCTATGTAAATTAATGAACAAAATTACCTTTCAAAATATACAAAGAAGCAGTAGAAAACATTTGCTTTCAAAATAGTACTAATGTGCTTTTAACTGCTTCATTATTACGTCATTAATTGCTGTAATTACTCAGATACATTTTGGTGCCTTTGTTCTTTCCTATTACTATCATACTGTTTAATTCTTTCACATGTACAGAAATATTAAATAAATGACAAAATGGATGATATGAAGTTATGGATGATACACTGTCTACCAATAAGTATTTGGACACCTATGAAAATGACGATATCTGTGGTCCTGAGGTACGTCACGGCCTCCGCCGGTATACATCGTGTAGGAAACAGCATCGGCATTAGTCGCATGCAAGATGCCGCGCAGTTCGGAGCTCTCTGATTTCGAGAAAGGTATAATTATCGGGTGTCACAAATGTGGCCGATCCTTCAGGGACATATCTAGCGATCTGAAGTACCCAAAATCGACAGTAGCCTATGTGATTAAGAAGTAGAAGGAGAGCGGTGATTGCCGTAATGTGCCCCGAGTTCGCAGACCAATGAAAATGGGAGATGGAGACCGATGAGGGCTGTCCAGAGAAATTCGGAAGAACCGCACCCAACCGAAGGCCCTCATCCACGAGGAGTTTCAACAGGCATCCAGGAGTATTGTTTCAAAGAATACCATCCGTAAGGAAGTACATCTGCTTGGTTTTCATGGTCGTGCTGCTGTCCATAAGCCTTTGATCACAAAGTCCAACTGCGCTGCTCGGTTAATGTTATTCAAAGCACATCGAAATTGGACAGTGCAACTAAACATTAAGGCATAGTCTTTTATTAGAATTTAAATGTCGAAGATATGTTCTCATACAGTAATGTGTTCATACGTTGTTTTCAGTACACAAGTCTCAAAAGCAACGGTTGATATTCCTGATACTAATGTATGGACATACTAATGTATATCCTGATACTAATGTATGTATAATAAATGCGACTTAAGGTAAGCAATAACCTTTCTGTTTTCAACCTTTGATTCCTATAGCTTTCGTGGATATAATATTAGCAAAACTATCTCTGGCTGCACATTTCCTAGTAAAGTTATGGTCTCATTAGCCCTCGTGTAGTAAAACAGTAATATGTATATATTGATAATATCGAAAGCATAACAATGATTTAAGCTAAATATTTTCTTTGGAAACGAGGTATAAATTATTGCACAAACATATACATGTTAGAAGATTCATTTCAACTCAGTCCGTTTTAAAATTCCCATTCCCTTTAGCAACTGATATATGCGTACCACCATTTATTTCGAAATATCCCCAATAAATTATTATTAGAATGAGGTTATATAGTCTGTTCCATAAGAGCGTGTCGCTCATAACTTCGTCAATAGATAGCGCGCAGATACCGGCTTAATTGCATTAAAAATTTAACACTAAACATACCAACACTTAATACATACCTATTTCTACCATAGCGGGTCAAATGACCGGACTTTATTTTTCTGATTATAAATGTATGAAATATGAAAATTGGAAGGGAATAGACAAATAAGCTTTATTATAATTTAACAAAATTGTATATTGTCAATTTTTATGTATTGCAAACACAAAGAATAAGAATTTTTAATTCATTTCCCATTGCATTTTTTACATAAACCTTATGGGTCATTTGACCCGTTATATGGTATGTTTAGTGTTAATTTAATAATTTAAAAGGAAAAGGGTAGAACTGCAAATGACCAGTTAACAAAACTTACTGTAGATCATTTCGAATTTTAGAAAGTGCATAGTTTTAATTATCTTGGATCCATTATTAGTGAGTCAGGAAGTAAATCAGAAGAAATACCAGCAAAAATTCATAAACAAAACTGGCTTGGCTTGGTTTGGTTTTGCTGCGCTACGGTCTACTTTTTGCAACACGAGGAAAACGGGCTTGCTTTTTATACAGCTATCTTTAAAAATATAAAATGTTAACAAAATGTTTAAAAATAGGACTATACAAAACTATTATTAGACTAATTGTGACTTATGAAAGTACAGCTGTTCCTTAAGAGCTTGTCACTCATAATTTCGTCAATAGATAGCACGCAGATACCGTCTTAATTGCACGTCTTCTTCAAACATGAGAGAAAAACGTTTTAGGGTTATATTCTTTATTCGATTTGTTTTGCTGTGTTTAAATCAACAATTCCAAAATGAGTGCCAAGTATGCGAGCCGTTTTGCGGCAGTGTTTCTGTGTAACCATCCAAAAGGACCAAAAATGCCTTGTGCAGCTGCAGCCTGGTACATGAGAAAGTCGGAGTCGTTCGTCAAGAAGTGGGCAGCACGTTATAAAGCGGTACAAAATGTTGACGACCTACTGGAACGTGGTAAACGCCGCTCAAAGTCAAAATCGAATGATAAAGTGATTCTGGCATAATCGATAATAATGGAGACTGGACAACGTATTAAGTGAAAGGCATTTCAGTTTAATATATATACTACACGGTACAAATGTATTTTTAACTTGCTCGTTTGTATTTTCAGAGCAATAGACGACATGCTCTTATGGAACAGACTGTAGTTAATCCGAAAGTACTGTTTTCGCAACAGGTTTGGACCGATTTATAATATTTCCTTACCAACCGAATACAATAACTCAGAAAATTATTTTACGAAATTTCAAGTCCTTTCACAATGAAAGAGAATAATCAACAATTTTCAATAACAAAAAATACTAAGAATGTTAGAAAAGATACCGACAACAAAGTATATAACATGTAGAACAAATTGAAAAAAGATTTATAGAGACAAACTTTCACCTTTTTTGTTATATCTTTCTTTTAAAAAGCAATTAAAAGTGACAAAATAATTAGCATGTAGAAAATATTGAAAAACATGATTTCAGAAAGATATTTCTAAATTTTTATAACATATTTTACACTCAAAAAATAATTAAAAGAGATAAGATAATTAACATGTAGAGAAAATGAAAGGAATCATTAGGGAGAAAAAATTCCAGAGTTTTATAATATATCTTCATCTTAGAACATAATTAAAAACGGAAATATTGTTAACATGTAGAAGAAAAATTTGAGATACATGATATTGACAAAAGTGACCAAAGTTTTATAATATATCTTCCATTCAAAAAATAATTTAAAGTGATAGGATAATTAACAACTAGTAGAAAAAAGGTTTCAAAATAAATCATTAGAGGGAAAAATTTTCAGACGTTTATATCTTTCCCTCAAAACATAAATAAAAGTGACAGGATAATTAACATGTAGAAAAAAGTTTCAAAATAAATCATTAGAAGGAAAAGTTTCAGACGTTTATATCTTTACCTCAAAAGATAAATAAAAGTGACAGGATAATTAACATGTAGAAAAAAGTTTCAAAATAAATCATTAGAGGAAAAAATTTTCAGACGTTTATATTTTTCACTCAATAAATAATTAAAACTGACAGGATAAATAACACGTAGTAAAAAGTTTCAAATTAAATCATTAGAAAAAAAATTTTCAGACGTTTATATCTTTTACTCAAAAAATAATTAAAAGTAATACGATAATTAAGATGTAAAAAAAGGTTTCAAAATAAATCATTAGAAGGAAAAGTTTCAGACGTTTATATCTTTCCCTCAAAAGATAAATAAAAGTGACAGGATAATTAACATGTAGAAAAAAAAATTGAAAATAAATCATTAGAGGGAAAAATTTTTAGACTTTATATCATTCCCTCAAAAAATTATTAAGAGTGACAGGATAATTAACATGTAGAAAAAGTTTTCAAAATAAATCATTAGAGGGGAAAAATTTTCAGATGTTCATATCTTTTCTTCAAAAGATAATTAAAAGCTACAGAATAGTTAAAACGTAGAAAAAAATTGTAGAAATATCATTATAGAAAAATTATAACATATCTTTCCTTTAAAAAATAATTAAAAGTGGCATAATAATTAACATGTAGGAAAAAATTGAAAAAAAATCATTTTTCAGGCCTTTTTAATATATATTCTCCTGAAAAGATAATTAAACACGACAATTGACATATAGAAAAAAATTGAAATATAAACATTATAAAAAAATTTCTTAAGCTTTTATAACATATCTTACTCTCAAAAAATAATTAAAAGGAATAACATCATTAATATGTACAACATTTTTAAAAATCTTTATAGAAGAAATTTTCCAAACTTTTATTACAAATCTTCCACTCAAAATAATTAAAAGTGACAGAATAATTAACGTGTTAAAAATGAAAAATATCATTATAGAGAAAACTTTTCAAACTTTATAATGTATCTTCCATTCAAAATATAATTAAATGCAACAAAACTATTAAGATGTAGATAAAAATTGAAAAAAATCATTATGAAGAAAATTTTTAAAAATATTATTCTATATCTTAACTTAAAAAATAATTTAATTTAATTTGGAATCATTTTAAAATGCTAGTACATATATTTGATAAACTAAAGCACATGTTTAATTTGAAACTGTTTTCAGAATTGAGAAGTGATTTCAGGATATATTAATAGACAGATAATTCTAATTCTACATACCACCAAATTGTTATTGAGACGGATATTGGCGCTGTTACAGGGTTTGACTGTATATTCTTTTCAACACATAAGTTTCAGTAACCCATGATATTCTTGCTGCTAACGCGTCAAGGAATCAAGGTAAACGATAAACTGTTTGTTTTCTAACTTCGTTTCCAGTAGCATTGACAGTCCTAATACTAAAAGAACTAGCTCAGGCATACCATCTCCTTAATAAATTATTAATATTTCTTACTTATGCAATAAAATCTTCCACAAGAGACAGAATTTACCTCTTCCCTGTGATGCCCGAACTCAGCTCGGGCAACACACATTTTAATATGCCCGACCTGAGTTCGAGCAAGAGAAAAAATACGGTATTTCAATTCCGTGAAGCCCGAAATCGGTTCGTCCAATGCATAATATTTAATTTTCCATTTTTCCAATAGAAAGAGATACTTCCCGGTGAGAAGTTGGATAGTTTCCGGGCGTTTTTTTTTGCAATTTGTTGGATGCTGTAAAGGATTTATGAGATTCAAAGGAATCTGGGGGACATGGAATTCATAACAGTTCATATAGATAATAATATTGTTGTATTAGTCTACTATATTTATCCAGAAAAATATGCTATTTGATTTATTTTGCTGTCATTTCAGCAAAAGTTACTGCAATCCATTAACAATTCCCATACTTGTGAAATATATTGGAAATAGTAGTTATTTTGTTTAAAATTTTGTTTCTTCAAAAATAATCTATTTCTAACATTTTGATGATAATAACGAACAAAATTAAAGAGAAAAAATTTCCATTTTTTGCACGTTTTACTCAAATATATTCCACAGGCAAGGGGTTAATTAAAATTAGTAAGAAAATTAATCATTTGTCCATGGTTTAAAGACGTTTTACTCAAATATATTCGACAGGCAAGGGGTTAATTAAAATTAGAAAGAAAATTAATCATTATACTATGCTTTAAGCACGTTTTACTCAAACATATTCCACATCAAGGGGGTAGTTAAAATTAGAATGAAAATTAATTATTATACCATGCTTTAAACACGTTTTATTCATATATTCCTCACACAAGGGGTTAATTAAAATTAGTAAGAAAATTAATCATTATATTATACCATGCTTCAAACACTTTTTATTCAAATATATTCCACAGGCAAGGGGCTGATTAAAATTAGTAAGAAAATTAATCATTATACCATGCTTCAAATATATTCGACAGGCAAGGGGTTAATTAAAATTAGTAAGAAAATTAATCATATTGTACTATGCTTTGAACACGTTTTACTCAAATATATTCGAGAGTCAAGGGGTTGATTAAAATTAGTAAGAAAATTAATAATTATATTATACTATGCTTCAAACACGTTTTATTTAAATATATTCGACAGGCAAGGGGTTAATTGAAATTAGTAAGAAAATTAATCATTATACCATGCTTTAAGCATGTTTTAGTCAAATATATTTGACAGGCAAGGGGTTAATTGAAATTAGTAAGAAAATTAATCAGTATACCATGTTTTGAACACGTTTTACTCAAATATATTCCACAGGCAAAGGGTTGAATAAAATTAGTAAGAAAATTAATCATTATATTATACCCTGCTTTAAACAATAAAAAGGCTGGAGGAAATCCCTTTTCTCCATAAATGCCCCAACTTAAGCGTTATTTGCTATAACACGATATGATTTATTAACGAAATACATCTCGAGCAGCTTCCTAAAGATGCTGCCAACATTTAAGTGCTTCTGAATTCCGTCTCCCTTCATCTGAGTCATTAATCCAGCCTATTACTCTCTTCTCTCTCAGACGCTTTAAAAGGGTTTGTCCTTCTCTGTATTTACAAGCACTTAATACTGCCTAATCTTTATTATAGTTTGTTCATTTATAATGGCATACGAGTCTGAAGTGTTTTGTAAAAGATGGTTTATAAATAGATTGAGGTAATGGTTAATCCGAAAATACTGTTTTCGTTAAGAAGGTTGAGCCAATTTACAGTATTTCCTTACCAACGAATATGATAACGCAGAAAATAATTTTACAAAATTTCAAGTCTTTCATAATGAAAGGGAATAATTAATGATTTTCAATAAAAAACTAAGAATGTTAGAAAAGATACCGAAAACGAAGTATATAAACATGTAGAACAAATTGAAAAAAATCATTATACAGACAAATTTTTAACTTTTATACTATATCTTCCTTTTAAAATATAATTAAAAGTGACAAAAGAATTAGTATGAAGAAAATATTGAAAAACATAATTTCAGAAAAATATTTCTAAATTATTATAACATTTTTTAAACTTAAACAATAATTACAAGAGATAGAATAATTAACATGTAGAGAAAATGAAAGGAATCATTAGGTAGAAAAAATTCCAGAGTTTTATAATATATCTTCCCCTCAGAATATAATTAAAAACGATAAAATTATTAACACGTAGAAGAAAAATTTGAGATATATTATATTGACATGTACCATACTTTAAACACGTTTTGCTCAAATATATTCGACAGGCAAGTGGTTAATTAAAATTAGTAAGAAAATTATTAATCATTATACCATGCTTTAAACACATTTTACTCAAATATATTCCCCAGGAAAGGGGTTTATTAAAATTAGTAAGAAAATTAATCATTATACCATGCTTTAAACACGTTTTACTCAAATATATTCCCCAGGAAAGGGGTTAATGAAAATTAGTAAGAAAATTAATCAATATACCTGAA
>CM063509.1:106680520-106693020 GCA_032207245.1 Pardosa pseudoannulata
AGAAAAGACATGGAACATTCTGGTAAATAACTGTTAAAACTTATTTCTGACAGTAATTAGAGTTGCTTTTGACCATTTTAAACTTTATTTATTTTAGATTTTTTTTTATAAGAGAATATTGAATTAACCATAAACCTTTAACGAAACTTTCCTTAAATTCCCTGAACTAACATTTTAAGCCTTTTCCCCCTATCTTCCTTTAGTATATCAATCTTTTTCTATTCTAATGAGATAAGTAAACACAAGCCTAATCCGCTATAAATTTTTGATTTTTCATCTGCTTAATAATTTTCTTTCAACAGTCTGCACATAGTATTACACTGATAAACATGTATCCGTGAACATCAGGTTTTATTTTTTTTTTATTAACTTCAAATCAGATTTTCTAACCTTGATGACAGTTTTTAAAAAGCTACATAAAGATTTTGGGATATCTGTTTGGAGGGTTGGGTTTTCTAATATAATACGATGTGCAACGTTAGCTTTAAAGACAAGTGTATGTATGACAGGTTTTTCCCGAAAAAATGGTCTTCTTTTTTGGATAGGCAAATATGTGGCACCTTGCGCAGAGCTATTGGTGTGGCCTGTTTCCGCCTTGAGACTAGATATGATTTTCTTCAGGCCCATCTGTACAAAGTTGGTCTTGCTGATTCACCGAACTGTGTTCTTTATGCTTCAGCTCCAATGCATGGAGATCACCTTTCTTCTTGTCCTTCCCTACAGGATGTTATTTCTTCAGGTTCCTTTTCGACTCTCCCATCTAATGGGGCAATTTCTTGTCGGTATTGGACTGCAAGATGTCGTATGCTCGAAAGATTTCAGACAGGCCCATCTGTACAAAGTTGGTCTTGCTGATTCACCAAACTGTGTTCTTTATGCTTCAGCTCCAATGCATGGAGATCACCTTTCTTCTTGTCCTGCCCTACAGGATGTTATTTTTTCTTGTTCCTTTTCGACTCTCCCATCTAATGGGGCAATTTCTTGTCTATATTGGACTGCAAAACGTGGTATGCTCGAAATATTTCAGACAGACTTAATATAAAAAAATGTACTTTTGTTAGGCATCCATTTTTTTTTGTCTTTTTCGCATTTTGAGAACAATTTTAATGCTGCTGGCGATATTTAAACCATATTCCAACGTGACGCCAGTCAAATGTGCGTTTTAACATTTAAATTTAGGGAGAAAATTAAACTCTGAGAACAACCTCTCTATACCTTTTACATTTGTATATGTATGAAATACAGGAATTATACAACTACTGGACACATTTTAAACATTATAGTCCCTATTATTTTTACTTCCCCGGGCTGCTGGACGAGGAGAAGCCTAAGCTACTGGACTATTTAAGTAAATTGGAGTCGAGCCTAGTTGGTAAAAAGAACAGCCACAGTTCATAGCGAAAATTAAATTCTATTCATTTCATGCTAAAAAGGCGATCTCTATCATTCAATGACAGAAAAGAGAAAGACGCGAAAAACACTTTGCTCGAACAGAGGTGTACCCAAGAGCGAAGACAGATAGAATTTTCCCAAGGGACAAGAAACTCAGTCAGCGAATTTAACTGTCAGGCCAGGATAAAGGCTGAGCCATTTGCCGGAGACAGCTGGAAAACGTGTGACTGGACAGAAACATTACATCTATTGGACAGAAAGCTTTGGGAAATGTATTGGAAGAATATTAAGTCGAGTCACTCCTTTGATTAAGACATTTTGAGGCTTTAAATATAGATTTCAAGGAATTAGAATGGGAGAGAGACAGATGTTATTCTGTTTTAACGGATAACATCATAATAATGGATATTCACGGATAATTAAATAATTTTCGTTGTTAAATAATTTTGATATATTGCATATGTATATGTGTGTGTGTATGTATATGTATATAAATTTTTATATATGTATATATGTCTCTCTATCTCCCTCTCTCGATATATATATATATATATATATATATATATATTGATATGTATATACGAACACACTCATATATGCATATATATTCATATGTGCTTATATAAAAATTTATATATATATATATATATATATATATATATATATATATATATATATATATATATATATATATATATATATACTGATATATATCGATACGTATACTTTGATAGCTTCTGTTGGGTTTTCAGCTTAAAATGAAGTTACAAAGACTGGGGAATACAGCAGTGTCTTTGAGAGTCTTTCCCTATTTACAGATATCCATTAATCCTGCTTTCGAGAATCCTGCTTTCAGGTGATAGAAAAGTTTTATACATTTTTGAAGATTGATTGCAGTGGAACGCATTGAACGAAACTGGTGAGTGGAAAGACAATTTTCTGAACTTTTGAAGTCACCAAGGAAAGTTCTTGAGATATACTGGAGTCTGGAATAATTAGAGACTTCATAAATTTCTCGCAGTTATAAGGTAGTATTCAATATACTCTCCTAATACTCGATGTACCAGGTAAATTAATTTCTTTCAGATATCCGGTAAATTAAAATCAGGAATTCAAATACCCATATACATATTGATATTAAAAAGGTGGTATTTTTTGAAATGTGTGAAAAAATAATTAACTTGTATTTGCATACAAGTAATGATACAGAATAACGCACTCTCAATTATTAAAGTCAAGTCTCATTTTTCTGTGACCTGGACATTAAATGTATTCATGCTGAAGATGACGTTGAAACCCTGTTTCAACGAGATACTGGTCACGTTTGTTTTCCAACCTTTAAAATTAAATTTAAGGAGAAAGCACGCACACACACAAATATATATATATATATATATATATATATATATATATATATATATATATATATATATATATATATATATATATATATATATATATATATATATATATATATATATATATATATGTGTGTGTGTGTGTGTCTAAAATAGGTCTATATATATATATATGTCTAAAAAGGGAGGGGTTGGGAAAAATTAAGTAACTTGGGAATGATTTAAAACGGGAACTCTTCCATAATAACAAAATAAAGGAAAAAACCCACACTCGCTTAAGCTTTTAGGATCATCCGGTCAAGCGGAGAGGTATTGGAAGAATTTGATGATTAAGCGAAGCGATATCTGTCATTTGGCGAATAGGCGTAGAGCTGTCAACACACTACACGCTTAGCTCCACCACGAATAAAGGAAAATGGCTCAAGTAACGCCTTGAAAATGAAACTCTATTTTAAATAGAGTGATGATTTACCGAAAGAGACTGTTTCGTCCATTCGCCTTAACACTGGATTACGACATATATATATATATATATATATATATATATATATATATATATATATATATGGGCCTTCCAGATTATATAGTAGTTAGCGTATTATGAGTAAGGTTTGGATGTATTTATGCTGTACTATCATAGGGACGATTTCCCCCCACTATATGCTCCCATAATAAAAAAGGCTAAAAGAATCAGCAGAATGTATGGTAGAATGTTAACAAAGGCAGAATGGCTTTGTATTTGTGAATATATCTGTATATATATGATAGTCCTATTTATAAAATTTCATCAATTTCAAGCTACTGTTTCTGAGTTTTGTAATACATGCTTATATAATTTATATTGATTTTTTTCGTTATATATGTTATATGTGATATGTTTCGTTATAAATATTATAATAGTTCGAAATACAAAGTTTCAACATTTTAAGCCCAACCGTTTTTCTGTTATGCTCCACAGCATTTACATACGTTATACGAAACTTATTCGCTATAAAGAGGGTTTAGTGCTTGTTGTTGACTTATGCCACTTGGTGAAAGCAAGTACGGTTGAGCCGGAGGCTACTCGTTTTAAGGCAAAGGGGTGCGTCTTTCGTTTATAACGAGCACCACAAGTGTGAAAATACGACTTATGTTCTAGTGGGTTCTGGAATGCATCTGGAATCAACTTAACATTTGTAGATATCGAAGACTGCTCTCAAGTCGGCGTCGGTCCTAAAAAACAATATGGCGTCTCAATTTCTTTTTCTCGTGTCGCTCCAAAAAATGTCTATCCCGCAAGCAGCGGATACCAGCAGCATTAACCCTCTTCTCTACTCAGGTAATAACCTTGTCTCTAAAAATAATCAGACTGCCCCGCGGAGAACAGAGCAGATTTCCATTTCAAGAACGGAGGGATCAGAAAGCCACCAAACCAACGGGCCCTTCTATTGGTTGGGAGAAGTCCGAAGTTTCTTCTAGTCCGGTCTAAACCGGTTTTAAACCGGTCCTGTCCTATATGTCATTGACGATGGCTCACGAGAAGGGGTAAAAAAAGAAGAACCGAATGTAACTTATTGTTACACTGGGATAAACCAGACACGATTGAGCCTGCAGGCTCTCATATTAAAACCAAGGGGTTCGCCTTTCGTTTTAATGAGCATGTTAAGGTAAAAGAACGACTTCGTTAAGTAGGTCTTCGCTATTTTGAAGCAGGGATCAAGCAGAAGACCCATAGACTTGGCCTGCCATCCCCAGAGGTATTGATTGAGAACTTGGAGGACGTTGTGACCACGAACATATTTTACGTTCCCCAGTCACCTTTAACGAACACAGCGGGTTTAGTGCAATCAAAAGAAGAGCGAAACATTATGTACTATAATAGACCTAAATGCATGATTTCAACATTTTACAGCTAATTTGTGTCTAGTTATGGCTCACAGCGTACATAACTAAAAGTTGACTTTTTGCTTATCCCTCTGATCGGAAACATACAAGATCCATGAGATTGTTCGCGTTAAGCACATTCAAGACGAAAGTTGATGTCCTCACAAGATCCTCGAGTACCAAATTAATGCAGTTGATCAGGTGTTGAGCAGTGGTCTCTTCAATATTACACTTAGTGCAAACAGGAAAGTTACTAGGACCATTGGAAAACCTGAGGGTTTTTAAATGCCCTGAAATCAGTCGGACCAACGCAGTTTGACGCTTATCTTAGCGTAAAAACCGATTGAAGCACCAGAACTCTCACTAGAATACCCTTGATGTGATGGTAGTTGGTTCCAAGTGATGTTAATAGAAACCTTAATTTTTGAATATAGCTCAAGGTACGTCAGAGGATCACCAATGACTTGAATCACGGTATAGCCCATGGTCTCCCCAGAACATCCCCGAGTACCAAATTAATGCAGTAGATCAAGTGTTGCGCAGTGGCCTCAACAATAATACACTTAGTGCAAACAGGGAAGTTCCTAGTACCATTGGAAAACCTGAAGGTTTTTTAAACGCTCTGAAATGTGTCGAGCCAACGCAGTTCGACCGCTTCTGTCAGCCTCAAAAACGATTGAAGTATCAGGACTCCAGCTAGAATACCATGGATATGATGGTAGTTGCTTCCAAGAGATGTTTATAAAGGCATTACTTTTTGGATATAGCTCAAGGGACGTCAGAGAATCACCAAGACCTGAGTTATGGTAGAACTCTCCTTTGCCAGTCCATCTGTAATATCATGACATTGGATATTCACATGGAACTGAATCCATTGTCAGTAGTCTTAAATACCAAATATTGACCGTTTACATCTATTCATTTTTGAGATATACGAAATACATATGCATGTACGTACAAACGTCAAGAATAAATCTGTCATAATCAAAGAATTCAGGAAGAGCTAAAATGGAAAATTTAAAGTTTCAGAATAAAACTTTATGCGTACATACAAGTGTAAGGTAGAGTTGCACTTAAAAACACCACGTATTTTCTCGCCTAATTTGGTGATTTTCTGGAATCGCCATATAACGATAGTTGGGCCAAAATGGTTTGTCATTTCTGTATGATAATTTAATCTTTAGAAAGAATTTAATCTGAATATATTGCTTTAAAAGTGTTACTTTGTCTTTAAAATTGTTTAAAATATTACATTTCTTTATATTTTCATCTTAAAAACATTGTATAAAATGTTAGATTTCTTTAAGTTTATGAGAAACACGTAATTCCCTCTTTTTTATTATTTAGCAACAAAAATTGCCAAATCATAGTGGTCGCCATTTTCTTTCTCTCCCCAAAAAATCATGGTGACAAGGACCGTACTAGATTGATATAGTCCCAGGTGTAAGCCTGAAAAATGTTCAAAATTAAGTCAGTGATGATCAATATAAATATTTTTTGTGTAATTTAACTACTGAAATTTATCATGATTACAATATTTCCTTTTACTTTGTACAAGGAAATAAAAAGTGATAGTATATGCTTGGGAATAGATGCCTACCAACACTTTATATCTGTACATTTTAATCTTGAGGATTTACTGGCTTGTTAATGCAGAAGAAAAATGGAAAATAGTCTGGATAGTCACAAATTTTTATGCAAGAAGTTAGCCTTTATCTCCTTTCATAGTTTCTTTTCATTACTTATTTCATGTTTCCCATTTTATTTGATACCCACATCTCCACTATAAAACATGCTTCAAGAAATGCATCAGAGCAATTTCTTTTATGATTTTGGGGCTTCTTTTGTGCCCCACAATAAATATTCTAAGCTTTAATGTTTCACCAAACATTAAGTACCAGCCAAACACAGACGAGTCGAACATTTCTGAAATATTTAACATAGAAGAGCGGTTCACCATGTTTATTAGATCGAAGAGAGGTTATAAACTCTTTATCTGTCAGCTTCTTTAGTAGTCATTTATCAGTTTCTTATTTCCTCGGTCATTTATAATCACAGACGGATAATATTTGCACAGCATCTACAAAACTCCACATTAAGTTCTGAGGTTATTCTTGATTTAAAGAATTCTATGAAAGATCATTATCACCAACGTATTCTTTAGAGGACAGTGGATTGTAAAAATTATTTAATTTTGCTATTGACCAATTTGTTTGTAATCTGATATATTATCAGCACTATAGTTATGGAAAGGGTTTATAATTTAAAAATAAAATCTTAATTCTCAGCATTGTTTTTACTACTCTGCGGGCATCAGTTGTATAGTTGAACGTGGTTTAGACCCGGTCTCACCAAAGTCGTTTAACAGCTAATCGCGATCCATCTCTGTTTAAGGGACGGTCTCTCCAAAGTCGTTTAACGACTAACCGCAATCAAACTTTGTTTAAGGGCCGGTCTCACAAAAGTCGTTTAACGACGGAAAATTGTAACCCACCATTGGTTGGTTCCATGGGTTAATCGCGGTTAGTCATTAAACGACTTTGTTGAGACCGTCCCTAAAAGGAGAATTGCGTCCCACCATTGGTTGGATCCATGTGTTACTCTCAGCTGTTAAACGACTTTGGTGAGATCAGCCCTTATTATTATCAGAACGTGGTTATCGGCGTTTAGATGAATGTTTATACAACGAAAACTTATGTTTAGTTAACAATTAGGAAGTCTTAAAATCAGTCTAACCAAAGTCGTTTAACGACTAAAAGCGATTAACCTATGGCGCAAACTAATGGTGGGACACAATTCTCAGTTTAAACAGAGATTAATCTCGGTTAGCCGTTAAACGACTTTTGTGAGACAGGCCCTAAGTGACGTGACTGTAAAAGAAGAAAAAAATGAAGTATGTGATAATAATAAAAATAGACTATTAGAACATGGATAGAAATTATCTGTGAAATTTACTTGTTAAATAATTGGATTGTAACGTCATAGCCAATGTCCTGTTTTCTCCCCCAAAAAGTGATATTAAAATCGTTTGCGTATTTAGATCAAAATAATTAATATTTTGGGTGGTTTTAATTAATATTTCAAATAATTATGATTCTACAAAGATGATAGTTTTCAAACAGACTTCCCCAGAGTTTTTGAAACCCGTGAATGCTTGTCTAGATCCCAAAGTCACTGCTGGGTGAAAGATAGATGGTAAAAATCTCCTTTGAAATAATTCAGTTTTGACGTCATAAACATCTAATTTAATCAATCGGTTTTTCAGAATAACATGTATTTAGATCCAAAATAATAAGAAATTTTAGTGTTTTTTAATTACCGATGGAAATTTAATTGAAGATGAAACTCTTACCGTAATGAATTTCTCAGTATTTTCAGAATCCTTGGTTACCTATCTCGACCTTAAACACAAGACGTAAAAGTTCACACACATGTTTGGAATGACATGGGTTTTCACTGTAACCACAAAAAAAGTTTAAAAATGGCCCACGGATAGCGCTTTATGTGATGTAAAAAAAAGCAATATTTAGCATAACAAATTATGACAAAGGCAAAGACGATGATCTTCAGAACAAATCTGAACATGCCCAGCGTTATTCCTCAACAATATCTGTAGTTGAGGGACAATGTTGTGAACAGCACTATACAGCATATCTGTATTTATGGTGAGACATTGGTGTTGGTGTTGACTTTTAGCTTCACTTTTTATTACTCTCCTTACACCTTCTTTTGTACACGATTCTCATTCAGCGTCACTCATGGTTTGCTGTCCAATGCCATCTGTTGGCCAATATTTAAACCTTCTTTTGTGGTTACAATAAAACCTTATTTCATTTCGAGTATGTATGTCAATTTTTACCTCTCTACCTACATTAATCATTACTAAGTGAATTATTATTTCTTCAAATGTTTACTCATTTTCTGTTCACCAGATATGTAAGATAATTTTTATCGGGGAATATAACAAAAAATTCATTTTAATTTTCTCCAGTACTGATTTTCCATTTATTTCTATTTTAAATCATGTACTATTGTGTAATGAATTTCTCAGAATTTTCAGAATCCGTGGATACCTATCTCGACCTTAAACTCTAACCGTTTCCGAAGAGTTAAAATTACGCACAGAGAGACAGATGCAAGCAGATTTTAATATACCGGGTGATTAGAAAATGAGTATACATTTGAAAAAGTCATAACTTCCGGAATAATATAGATACAGACGTAAAAGTTCATACATATACTTTCAATGACATGGAATGTTATTGTAATAAAAAAAAATCCTAAATGGCCTACAGATGGCACTTCATGTGATGTAAAAAAAATATGTAGCATAACAAATTATGAGAAAAAAAAGGCGATTATCTTCAGAACAAATGCTGAACATGTCCAGCGTTAATCCTCAACAATAGCTGTAGTCGAGGGATAATGCTGTGAACAGCACTATACAGCATATCTGTATTTATGGTGAGACATTGGTGTTGGATGCTGACTTTTAGCTTCCCTTTTTATTACTCTTCTTACAGCTCATTTTGTACACGATTCTCATTCAGCTTCACATATTTGCTCTCCAGTGCCATCTGGTGGAGATTTTTTAAACCTTTTTTGTAGTTACAATAAAACCTCATGCCATTTCGAGTATGTGTGTCAATTTTTACCTCTCTACCTACATTAACACTAGATTTATGGGTCGAGCCAATTTGACTCATTAAAAACTTGATCAGTATGTACATACAAAACTTTAATATCACTTTTCAGAAACATACGTTGGTTTTTAGTTAAGTAACAAAATATATGTAAAGTTTCATCCCTCTTCCCCGCAAACCCCTTCATTTCGCATTATCAAATGTGGTACACCTATTTTCACGGTTGTGAGCCAATTTGACTCATAGACTGGTTTAACAATTAATCGAATAACATGAAATTTATTGGTCCTATCAGGCCTGGGCAACAGTCAAGTGGCACGTGATTGGTTTCTCTACTTATTCACGCAGATGGCCTCTACAAGTTTTCTACAACATTTTAGATTTAGCAGATATCAATGCTTAGATTCTGTATAAAGAGTCGACTCAAGTAAATATTTCACGAAAAGATTTTATTTTCCAATTGGCTTAAGAGCTAAGAAGTAAATGTAGAGAAGAAGTCGAGAATGTCATGTAGTCCTCGTTTATATTTGAGTATCAACCTGTGATCAAATGTATAGTGGTGATTTATTTTTAATTGCGTTGTGTTAAGTATTTTTGTACTAAATTTAACCACAGGTTCTGAGAAACTACAGACATAAATATAAAAATAAACTAACAGCTAAATTGACTGCAACCGAGACTATCTTAGTATTAAAAAAATAAATTTAATAACATATATATACATCTATGTACAAACAATGCTAATGCTAATTTAATGATGCTAATTTTCATAAGTAAGCTTTGTCAACATCTTCTAAATTCGTTCTGACAAATTTTATATATTTAAGAAATTTTGTAAATAGATAGAGGACTTAATCTCGATTTCAAATATGTATGCAAAATGGGGGTACCTTTGTGGGTCTAAAATGTTGGGCCCGGAACACTTCTGGTTGAAGGGTATCTATGGCTGATCAGGAGAGGGAATCTATATATCATCCGTCGGTCTCGTCAGGGGCTTCCTCCTGAGTCTTTGGGGTGCGGTTGTACTATTTGGTGCAGGAACACTTCCTGTCTTACTTGGCTGGACTCCCCTAGTCTGGACTATCGAGCACCTTCTCCTCTGGACTCACGAATCTCTTCCGTCGGACCCGACTGGACTCCCGACTTTCGAACACCTTCTTTTGGGGACTCCCGAACCTCTTCTCTGGGACCATCGTCTCTCATCTTTTTAGATTTTTGATATTTTATTATTTCAACCTTGTCCCCTCCTCCTTTTTGTCTTCCAATCGGGATAGTTGTAAGGATTTCATTGGCTTGCTTCAACCCCGCCTTGAGACCGCCAACGTGCCAAACTTTATCCCTTCTAATTGGGCACTATCCCTTAGGGACTCATAAATACTCCACAAAGGTACATTCTTATTTAATGTCAAGTACGGAGACGGGATTCTAATCTGGGACTGGAATCAGAACCCCGCCCGAGACCACCGTACAAGATAACAATATCCGTTGAAAAGAAATTTATGATCCTCTATCTGTTTACAAAGATGTGATGAGGTCAGATTTAGATCCCGAACATTTTACTTCATGTATGAATGAATCACTTATATAACAGATCTAAATCTCTCATCACAGAGAACACTTCCATTCCAATGACAGAAATTCATGCTACTGATGCACGGAAGAATTGTCCAGTTCAACAATCATGCAAAAGAAACAGATGTTGAAACCATTGTGTTAAATGTAATAGAAATGTTTGCGGAAAATGTGTTTCAAAAATGGATTTTGTATGTAAAAATGTTTTCCATGAATTTTTTGATAATAAACATTTTATTTAAATTAATTTGGAACTATTTTCTTTGAAAAAAAAACTTCAATTTTCTTGTATGAGTCAAATTGGCTCACTTCAGTAAAAATAGGTATATGATCAACATACGTAAATCTAGTGTTAATCAGTGAATTATTATTTCTTCAAATCTATACTCATTTTCTGATCACGCGGTATGTAAGGTATTTTATCGGGAAATATAGCGAAAAATTCATTTCAATTTTCTCCAGTACTGATCTTTCCTTTATTTCTGTTTTGAAAAGTGTATTATTAGAACGCGACAAAAATTTCATGAAAGCAGGCCTTTATAAATTACTAAACTATAATAAAGACAGGACCAAATATTAAGTGCTTGCAAATACACATAAAGACAAACCCATTTAAAGCAACTAAGAGGGAGATGAGTAATAGGAGGGATTAATAACTCAGATGAGAGGAACCGGAATTCACATGCACTTAAATGTTGGCAACATCTCCAGAGACGGTTCGTTAATAAATCATATCGTGCTTTAGCAATGGTGTTTAATCTGGGAAATTTCTGGAGAAAAGGGATTTTATAAGGCTTTTGTCTTGTTGTACGTTTGGTATGATATAATGATTAATTTTAAAGATAATTTTTAATTATTTCTGTCTGTTGTAGAAAATATAATTCCTTATAAAGGGGAACATTAATTAATTTTACGTGAGAATAGCTTGTAGAGAAATTTATGTTAATATTAGAGTCAGAATATAAGTTGCCAAAATCAAAGGAAGAAAACACGGAGCTTGTTATATAAGTCTTTGATGTATGTATAACATGATTATTTTCAAAACCTAATGAGACATATGTGTTGATAAATATGTATAAACTCATTACTATCTAATAATATTTATTGGAAATTAAATTGGTAATTTAAAGACGATACCTTAATAATGACTTACTATTATTCTAAAGAATTCTAAAGAATTACAATTTATTCTAAAGAAGTTTCCCACGGAGATAAAATTACTGAAAACAGAGACGCTCTTTGATCTCTAAAAGAACTCGATCTGAAAGTGTGCTCGCGATACATATTTGTGCAGCGTCGCTTTGATCTCTCACTTATTTAGTTCGAGGCAGAGAAATGAGGCATTGTTAGAGAGCGGGAGTTGTGTAGATTAAGTGTCGTTAAGATAACCAACCATGTGAGAATCACGATTTGAAAGATTCCGAAAGAACATTTAGATCTGTTCACAAAATACTGTTTTTGATTAGAAAGCTTCAACCTTCGTGCCTGCAAAGTTAGCCAAATGGGTGTAAGTTATACAACGTATAAAATTTAAATAAGTATTCGAAAATTTAAAATTATTTTTAAAATATTTTATTTTTACAATTTGGGAAAGACCACTCTAGCATCCCTTTTCGTTTCAGAGAGAGACTCAAATGAGGCTTAATATTATGTCTAAATGCAAACTAATAAA
>CM063509.1:106700520-106703020 GCA_032207245.1 Pardosa pseudoannulata
ATTAGTTTAAGTTTCGTTAAGATAACCAACCATGTGAGAATCACGATTTAAAAGATTCAGAAAGAACGTTTAGATCTGTTCACAAAATAATGCTTTTGATTAGAAAACTTGAACCTTCGTGCCTGCAAAGTCAGCCAAATAGTTATAAGCTATACAACGTATAAAAATTAAACGAGTACTTGAAAATTTAAATTTATTTTAAAAATATTTTATTTTTACAGTTTGGGAAAGACCACTCTAGGATCTCTTTTAGTTTCAGAGAGAGACTCAAATGAGGCTTAATATAATGTCGAAATGTAAACTTATAAATGTGTATCCAACAAATGGAGACAAATGGCGCGGAACTGCTGAACATTAGTCGGGAAAGTATCGCCATTTATTGGGAAAAAGGTAAATTACATATTATGCATTAGAAGAATTGAGTTCGGGATTCGCCGATTTTTCTCTTGCCCGAACTCAGGTCGGGCATTCGAAATTTGCTGCATTTGCGTTGCCCAAACTGAGTTCGGGCGTCGAAAGTGGTTAGGTCCTATGACTCTTAAACTAGACCTGCTTAATTGCTCTAAATTTTTCCTCAGATAAATCTAATACTTTCATCGTTTCATTATATAGAAAATACATGGGAAATACGTTAAATTAAACAACATCGATAGCTTGAGGAAAATTTCCCTTTTAACACTAGATTTACGGACCGAACCAATTTGACTCCTTAAAAATTTGATCACTATATATATATATATATATATATAACTTTAATATCACTTTTTAAAAACATACTTTAGTTATTAGTTAAGTAATAAAATATATGTAAACTTTCATTCCTCTTTCCCGCAGACCCCTTCATTTCTCATTATCAAATGTGGTATACCTATTTTCACGATTGTGAGCCAATTTGACTCATAGAATGGTTTAACAGTTAAAAGCATAACATGAAATTTATTGGTCCTATCATGCCTGGGCAACTGTCAAGATTTTATTTACCAATTGGCTGAAGAGCTGCTTAGAATTAAATATAGAGAAGAAGTCGAGAACATTTCCATTCCAATGACAGAAATTCATGCTTCTGACGCACGGGAGAATTGTCAAGTTCAACAATCATGCAAAAGAAACATGTAAAAATCATTGTGCTAAGTGTAATAGAAATGTTTGCGGAAAATGTGTTTCAAAAACGGATTTTATATGTAAAAAATGTTTTCCATGAATTTTTTTGATAATAAACATTTCATTTAAATTAATTTGGAACTATTTTCTTTGCAAAAAAACTTCAATTTTATTCTTGTATAAATCGAATTGGCTCACTTCAGTAAAAATATGTATATGATCAACAAACTTAAATCTAGTGTTAAAATCTTATTAATTATTCAAACGAAAATAATCGTAAAACCTTTGCAAACATTTCCCATTCAGTTGCATTTTATAAATTGCCTTTCCTTAATTTCCATTTATTTAAAGTAGCGATATCATGATTAAAGGAAGGGTTCATATCAGAGAAATTGGGAAGAAGAAACCACCTATTTTCATGGAAATCCTCTTAAACAAACAGTTGTCTGTTTGACGCTTGTCATTGTATTCCTCCCTATTTACCCAGTTCCCTATTTAACTTTGATGCGCTGGTAGTTTTCGCATTTAAATCCAGTTTCATTCTTCTACGAATATTTTCTCTCAATTTATTCTAAAGAAGTTTCCCACGGAGATAAAATTAATGAAAACAGAGAGGCTCTTTGATCTCTAAAAGCACTCGGTCTGAAAGTGTGCTCGCGATACATATTTGTGAAGCGTCACTTTGATCTCTCACTTATTTAGTTCGAGGCAGAGAAACGAAGCATTGTTAGAGAGCATAAGTTGTGTAGATTAAGTGTTAGTTTAAGTTTCGTTAAGATAACCAACCATGTGAGAATCACGATTTAAAAGATTCAGAAAGAACATTTAGATCTATTCACAAAATACTGTTTTTGATTAGAAAGCTTCAACGTTCGTGCTGCCTCTCTTTAAATTTGCAAAGTCAGCGAAATGGGTATAAGCTATATAACGTATAAAAATTAAACGATTACTAGAAAATTTTAAATTATTTTTAAAATATTTTATATTTACAATTTGGGGAAGACCTTTCTAGCATCTGTTTTAGTTTCAGAGAGAGACTCAAATGAGACTTAATATAAAGTCGAAATGTAAACTAATAAATGAGCAAAAGTTAGATGTACACTTGAAATTTTTTTATTAAATTGCTCTATAATATTAGCTAGAAAATTATATTATAAAAGAATGGGTGTATTTAGCGCATGCATAATTATGAGGAAAAGCATTTCAGTGTTAATTGCAGCATTTTAAAGTGAATTATTTTGAATTTAAGTTATCCGTCTACGTTCGGAGAACTGTTGTCTTTAAACGTAGAAACTAGTTCATGTTTTTACATTTATAGATTTATTTTTATATTATCATAGAAAATTGAACTTAAAAATTTATTCTTCGAGAAATTTTTATAAAATTTCTAATAAATGAA
>CM063509.1:106713020-106763020 GCA_032207245.1 Pardosa pseudoannulata
GGGGGATCCTAAACATCTTTTTCATCCTAGTTTTGTGGTGAATTCAGTATCAAATCCTGGTTTGGGTATCAATAGTGCCAACATGCCATTTAAGATGACGGTGATTAACATCTATGAAAACAATAAAAATATGATAAAAAGCTTAAGTACTAAAATAATAAAAACAGTATAGATAAAATTTATTCACACATTGTATCAAATTTTTAAATTTGCTAAAGCACGAGTAACAGTTTTTAAAATTTATTAATCATACTGAAAGTATACAGAAAATATTGTTACCTATTTTATAAATGCAATGAAAATGTTGGCACAATTGAAGCCAAAAAATATCGCCAAAACAAAAAGGGAGAATTCTAAAGTGCATTTTTACCATAATTTTGGTATTAATAGAGCCAACATGCCATTTAAGATGGCGGTGATAAACATCGGTGAAAGCAATAAAAATACAATGAAAAGCATAAGTATTAAAATAATAAAAAACAGTATAGATAAAATTTATTCAGAGATTGTAGCAAATTTTTAAATTTGCTAACGCATGGAGAACATTTTTTAAAATTTATTAATCTTACTGAAACTATACAGAAAATATCGGTACTTACTTAAATGCAATGAAAATGTTGGCACTATCGATGCAAAAAAATATCGCCAAAACAAAAAGGGAGAAATCTAAAGTGAATTCTCACCATAATTTTGGTATTAATAAAGCTAACATGACATTTAAGACGACGGTGATTAACATCGGTGAAAGCAATAAAAATACAATGAAAAGCATAAGTATTAAAATAATAAAAAAACAGTATAGATAAAATTTATTCAGAGATTGTAGCAAAGTTTTAAATTTACAAACACATGGAAAACAGATTGAAAATTTATCAATCATACTAAAACTATACAGAAGATATCGGTACTTACTTTATAAATGCAATGAAAATTTTGGCACTATTGAAAAAATATCGCTAAAGCAAAAAAGGGGATCCTAAAGTGCATTTTCACCATAATTTTGGTAGTAATAGAGCCAATATGTCATTTAAGATGGCAGTGATAAACATCCGTGAAAGCAATAAAAATACAATAAAAAGCATAAGTATTAAAATAATAAAAACTGTATAGATAAAATTTAATCACAGATTGTGCCAAATTTTTAAATTTGCAAACACATGGAAAACATTTAAAATTTATTAATCATACTGAAACTATACAGAAAATATCGGCGCATAATTTATAAATGCAATGAAAATGTTGGCACTATTGACGCCAAAAAATATCGCCAAAACAAAAATGGGGATCCTAAAGTGCATTTTCACCATAATTTTGGTGTTAATAGAGCCACTATGTCATTTAAGATGGCGGTGATAAACATCCGTGAAAGCAATAAAAATACAATAAAAAGCATAAGTATTAAAATAATAAAAACTGTATAGATAAAATTTATTCACAGATTGTACCACATTTTTAAATTTGTTAACGGATAGAAAACAGTTTTTAAAATTTATTAATCACACTGAAACTATACAGAAAATATCTGTTATTTATAAATGCAATGAAAATGCAGTTAAAAGTATAAACTATAAGTATCAAAATATTTGTTGTTGTTATTGTTGTTTCTCATGCCACTTGGACAAACCAAGCACGATTGAGCCTCGTATTAGGCTCTCATATTAAGGCCAAGGGGCGAGCCTTTCGTTTTAATGAGCACCGTTAAGGTGAAAGAATGACTTCCCTCAAGTAGGTACTCGTAGTTTTCAATCAGGGACCAA
Source organism: Pardosa pseudoannulata (assembly GCA_032207245.1). Taxonomy (NCBI): domain Eukaryota; kingdom Metazoa; phylum Arthropoda; class Arachnida; order Araneae; family Lycosidae; genus Pardosa; species Pardosa pseudoannulata. The sequence goes on from CM063509.1 coordinate 106,714,778, forward strand.
GCAGAAGACCCACAAACTTGGCCTGCCACCCCCAGAGGTATTGATTGCAAACTTGGAGAACATTCTGACCCCGAAGATATTTTACTTGTCCCAGTCACCTTTAACGAACACGGTGGATCTTAGGCCGGATCGGATTTCGAACCCGCAACATTTCACTTAATCGTTGCCTTTGCCGACTGAACTATCAAATTATTTAAAAGAGTATACAAAAATTTTATACATAATTGCAGTCGAATTATCCCTAAATTTTCCTTATGTGAGAAAGGGGGGGCAATGTCTCTCGCTTCCGCGGCCACGAGCTTCAAGTGGTACGTGCCCACCGAGTAGTGCTAAATGAGAGACAACCTCAAGGGTATACCTCCTTTAGGTATACATGGGGTGTCACGAGCCCGGGGTTCACCTGAGTGATCTTTATTCTTCGTTTTCCCTGGCAGTCCAGAACTTGCCTCTGTAGATCTTGTTCCTTACTGGGTTTGACCACATTAATCTTCGAGCCAAGACGAAACCTCTTGTAGGTCAGCAGCATTTATATGGTGTTGTGGTTACTTCGTGGCGACTACGTCATTAGTTTCTGTATGGCTCCGGCTAAGTCAGAGGAGAATTCTCCTTATGTGAGAAAATTCACTTGGCGATGATAAATATAGATAAAGAGCCAAATTCCACGGGCATCCTAAACTGACGGGATGCCCTGATATCACTTTGTCAATACCCTAAATACATTTTACGAGGGATTTAGAAAGGCGCTACATTTTGAGCGTTCAAAAACTGTCGGCGGAAGGAGAAATGAGAACCGACATCTAAACGCACTAAAACTACAATATAAAGCATAAGTATTAAGATAAAAAAGCCGTATAGATAAAAACTATACACAGATTGTACCAAATTTTTAAATTTGCAAACACATAGAAAACAGATCGAAAAATTATCAATCATACTGAAACTATGCAGAAAATATGGGTACTTACTTTATAAATGCAATGAAAATGTTGGCACGATTGACGCCAAAAAATATCGCCAAAACAAGATGTTAATGTGACTTTACAATTGCCGAATACGATTTTTATACCCACAGTACACCCAGTTTGTGAGTATTTTCTACTTTTTATAGCGTTATCTTTGGATAATGTGGAAAACTTCCTTTCTCTATTCGAAAATACTTTGTGAAATCTAATTGAAACTGGACAGCTATAAATATCCCTTGGAATTTAAAAAAATAATTATCCATTTCCCATTAGAACTAATATGGACAAATAGAAGAAAATATAAACATCTTGTACAATATATCCCAGCCCGATATCAATATCTTCAACCAGATAAAACAACTTTTACGGTAAACATTTCTCTCTATTTAATTTATCCAAAGGTTATGTTCCATAGTAAAGCAAAATTACATCGCAATTTAGGAGGCTGCATTACCATTTTAATGCGGAGGAGTTTTTAAATATTAGACCGTTTCGGAAAGGGAGAGAAGATATATATTCCTCGGAATTGTGTAATCGGAGTAAAGCCAGACTGTTTTAGGGTGTTTCTATCTCTTGGCTTTCAAAGAATTTTACAGTGCAAACCTTTTAACTCTTCTCTAAAGTCTGAAAACAAGCTATCTCTTAAGCACCACTAATAGGTTTTTGATGTTCTAGTTTTGCTGAAACTAAATACTTAAGTTATATTTATCTTCGAGACAAAAGTTGTCTGAAAGTTTTACAGTTATGAGAAGATGAAAGTCCTACATAATAGAAAGCTGAGAACTGTTCATTTATATAGCGAGAAATAACGAGGATGCACACATTCGTGGAAACGCATAAATACATAATTATAAATTTATATGTATGTATATGTATGTATATGTATATAAATATATGTATATATGTATCTCTCTCTATATATACATATTGCATATGTATATATATATATATATATATATATATATATATATATATATGTGTATATATATATATATATATATATATATTATATATATATATAATATATATATATATATATATATATAATATATATATATATATATATATATATATTATATATATATATATATATATATATATAATATATATATATATATATTTTTTATATTATATATATTATATTTAAAACATTATATTTATTTAACATATATATTATATTTATATATATAAATATATATATATATATATTTATACATATTATTCATATATATTAAACTCTTATTAAATTAACCCCAAGCGACATATATATATATAGAATAAAATTACATATATATTATATATATATATAGTAATATATATTTTTAAAGAATGGTATATATATATATATATTAAAATGTATAGATTTATATATGACATATTTAGCCCATTACAAAGTTATATAAACCGTATGTATATATTATTATATATATATATAAATATTATATATAAAATGTTATTTTCATTCAGGCAATCCATTTTTAACTATGTCAAAACATATTATATTTTTTATAGTGCTGAAAGCAAGTGAGGCAGCCAATAGAATATTAGAATTAGTTTATGTAACGTGATAATCGAATAAGTTAAGTAAAAGAATATACAAGAAATATTAAGTTAAGCAGAAATTAATTTTATTTTTCGGAAGTAGCCATAAGAATTATCTCAGTTGTAAGAAACAAAAACATATCGCCAAAGTTTTAATCTTAGGAATACAAATCATCAGAAATTTATTTTAGAATAATATTTATAATAAGTAAGTTAGCTATGTTCAAATATACACATTATATATACAAACAGCCATTACATTATGATACCCTAATATATTGTGGACAAACTGTAGCCCTAAAACCACCAGCACATGGTATGGTATTGACTAAGTACTCATAATAGTCTGAGGTAAGTACCAAATGTTTCTACAATTTCACGTTGGGAGAGGTAGCATGACAAAATTTCGTTTTAGTATACCACAAATGCTCTATTGGATTAATGTCCATTTGGAGGCGAAGACATGACTTGAAAGTTAATGGAATGAATCTTCGAACTACTCCCTGACGATTTCACCCTTATGACATAACATTACCCTGTTAGTAAATACCTTCCCCCACCGGAAATACTGTTGTCAAGAATGGGTAAACCTGGTCTGAGGCGATGTTCACGTAGCGTACAGAGGTCATGCATTGTTTTCTAGGGATTACGGGTCCTAATGTGCTCCATAAAAACATTACTCACACCTAACACCCCCGTGTCCGGCATGTCACTATCCATCCGGGAATCCGGGAGCCAGGGTTTCCTTTGGAAATTGGCATGTTCGCACACATCCGTCGATGTGATGGTCCGAAAAAGGTGACTCGTTGGACCATGCAACTTTCTTCCATTTTTCTAATGTTCAATTCCGATGTTTCTTGGCCCATTGCAGATTTGCTGGCGATGACGTTCCTTCAATGCAGGGACATGTTTCAGCTTCCGTCTGCGTAGGCCCACATGTAGCAATGTAAGCTGAACAATGTGTTGAGAAGAACTGTCTGTCTCGCCACTGTTGTAGCTGGTGGTGATTTCGGCTGTTGTAGCTCTTCGGTCACAGCGAACAATGAGTAAGCATCTCCGCTGTCCTCTGGAATCAGACGACACACCATTGGATGGTGACTTGTCGTTTCACCCTCCATGCACCACATTCGACATGTGCTCACAACAACTACACGTGAATGGCCCACTAAATGTGCCGTGTCTGATATTGATGTTCCCAGTCACCGTCCCATACCGATTTGACCTTTTATTGAAGTCCAATAAATCAGATGTTCTTCATTTGACTATATTGCTATGTGGAAAGACAATGCATAGGCCCTATGTACTCGACATCAGCCCGCACGTGATGTTGTTTTGTTTCTGAGAGAGCTCAATTGTTATAGGTGGTCATAATGTAATAGTTTTTCTTCGGTATATATATATATATATATATATATATTTATATAATATATTATATATATATATATATAATATATATACATATATATGTTATAATTTATTACGGTGAAAAGATGTCCAAAGCTTAACAAACACTAACTTATTTAATGAAAACTATTTCTTATGTACAAATTATAAGTGTTAGGGACAATTAAAATGTGAGTTGACATCGGTCTCAGCATAAGACAAGCGCCCGTCTTGGGCGATCAGTCGGTATGCCGTCTGCACTCGTACGTCCATAAGTCTGTCAATCTCGGCGTTCCACTGGTTGTTGCCATATAGAATAAAATTCGTTTGCTCAAAGCATAAATTGGTGTTCCATGTCATCCAGGCTACCACATATATATACATATACATACATATAAATACATATATATTATTATATATATATATATATATATATATATATATATATATACATATACATACATATAATATTACATTTTAATATATATACATATATAACACATATATCATATATATATAAATATATATATATATATACATATATCATATTGATATATACTGTGTTTACATATATGTACATATATATACATATACATCATATAGTCATATTTTTATATATATATATATACATATATATACATATATATATGCATATATATATACATACACACACACACACACACACACACACACACATATATATATATATATATATATATATATATATCAGAAAATATACATACCCATTGTAATAATAGTCTAAGTTATCTGTCCTTCTGTCCTCGAATTTATTAAGCGGTTAGACCTGGAATGGATAGAGGCATCCATATTGGATTCTTGATGAGTTAGGGTTAACAAAATTCAAAGCGAGTAAAGTTTATCTTCTCCTAAACTATCGATCCGATTCTAAAATAAATTGGTATAAATATGCTTCATACCACAGCGAAAAATACTGCCGTGTTTAAAACGTTCGAAATCCACCTCTTCTCCCCTTTTCGAGAGTGTAATGCTATTTATTTCAAGCCTTATTTTTCCCGGTTAAGAGCAGCGATTAAATTTATCAATGTATCACATAATAGGTAAAAGTAACATTTTTCTAGCATTATGTCGTCATTCCTTTAACCATTTCTAGCCAATCGATAGTCGATTGGTTAGGATGCTGGCCTTCGGTACCGGATTTCGTGGGTTCGAATTCCACAATGGCATGGATGTTCGTAGCCGTTCGGAATTGGCTTTAAGCTGTAGGTCTTAGTCTCATTAGCCCTCGTGTTGCAAAAAGTAGACAGTAGCACTCCAAACCAAACCTTTAACCACCTCATTTAATAATTTCTTTTATTAGTACGCATAGTGTTAGATGAGATAGGGCGAAAGAGTAAATAACTTTTGACTCACCTATATACGAGGGTTATCAAGAAAATAAGGCTCCCAAGTCACGTATTAAATTATTTAAATATCGTCTGCATTATTTTCATACTGATCAATGATTTCATCTCTGAACTTGGATATTACGTAAATAATTTTCTTTTATATTTGGCTTAAATAATAAATTAAGTATCTCATAATTTTAAACTTAATTATCGATTATTTTTTTTTGTTGCAAGATAATTCTCATCCAAAAAACACACCATTTTCTTATCTGCCTCATAGAGTACTTTACAATTCTAAAAAATTAAAAATTTTACTGATCCTGTCAGATGACGGGTTATATGATAGTTTAATATATATAAGCTGACATAAATTCACGTGCTTTTTACTTCAGAGAGAGTTTACACTCTACGCAAAATCTCTAAATAAGGCACAGTCTTTTCTAACAGGTGCAACGGGAATCGACTTCCTGTTGAAAAAACCCTTCGTAACGAGAACCTGTACAAAGTAATTTATTACAAAGTATCCTTTCATTGGAAAAATAAATGGAACATCCTATTAATTCATCAGCATTAAACTTCTGAATCGCATCTTGAGTAATTTTTCTGCAGAGTAAACAAGCTCCATTTAGTAGTAATAAATGGCCTAAACTGGGAGAGAAGTTAAAAGCCCCGTAAACGTTTTTTGAATCGTATCTCTCTTTGTTAAGAAGATAGGAGCTCTTTTCCGGAACAAATTTGACTGTTATCTCCCGAGTTTACCGCTTAGAGAAGCATCGTAAATTAGTTCTTTGGAAAGGGAGTTATCTGGCTCCTAACCCCCAGATGGCCTCGTATAATAGCATAGTGCTTTCACATTAAGAAATTGAGGGAGCTGAAAATGGAGAGGGGGAGAGAAGGAATTTAAATCACAGTTTTAAATTTTTTACACTTCCACTGCATCATTAAAATGTTTATAAATTTTTCTGTTATGCTGTATGCATAAGAAAATTCTTAATTGGCTTCTGTCTTCCCAACGGTTGGTCATATACCAGGTGATCAGAAATTAAGTATAAGTTTGAAAAAGTAATAATTCAAGGCAGAAAGGTAAAAATCGACACACATACTTGAAACGACAGGTTTGTTGTAACCACAGAATAATAAAATATTAAAAAAAATGGCCAACAGATGGTAGATAGGGATGCTAAAAAACAATGTACAGGCTAAAACACATGTTAAAAAGGAGGCTAAAAGACAAATACGGATATTGTGGAAAAAGGAGAAAAGGAAGTATGATCTGTGGTTTTTCCTTTAGTATTTTTTGCAAAGTTTTTCCCTTGCCGAATGGCAACGAAAAAGGAAGAACGATTTTTGTTTTTGTTTTTTGATTACGGTTTTGAGTTGTTCTTTGAAATCTATGTATAATGTTCGTGTTTTTTTAGTGTTTCGTCAGAACGAGTTAAATAAATGTTTTATTCGTAGCGAGTGGTTTCTTCTTTAAATTGTGTTTTGAAGAATATATTTTTCCAGTGCGTCCCACAGAATCCGATGGTGAAAGGGCAAGATTCTTTTAATGTTATTTTTTCCATACTTCTGTTGCCTTAAGTTCGAAATTTAATAAATATGTTGTACAGTGCAGCTCACAACATTGTCCCTCGACTTCAGCTATTGTTCAGGAATGACGGTGGACAAACTGAGAATTTGTTCTGAAGAACATAGTCTTTGCTTTGTCATAACTTGTTATGCTAATTATTGCATAAAGCGCCATCTCTTAGCCATTTTTTGAAGTTTTTTGGTGATAAAAATAAACCCCCTATCATTCCAAGCACGTACCTCTCTACCTACATTATCACGTGAATTATTACTTTTTCCAAATGTATACTCATTTTCTGATCACACGGAATTATTACATAAAGCGCTATTTGTTAAACATTGTTTGTAGGTTTTTTTGTGATTAAAATAAACTCCCTGTAATTCCAAGTATGTGTGTGAATTTTTACCTTTCTACCCACATATTCCGTGAATTATTACTTTCTTAAATGTATACTCATTTTCTGATCACACTGTACTTTTAGGAATATAATTTTAATTACAAAAATGTTTTAATTAAGAGAAGCATTTATTTACAATGAATGCTTAACACATTATAATATGAGATGTCATTGATTATAACCTCGCTGAGAACAGTGTATAGTTATTGCCGAACAGTTGAAAGGGTCTGGGGGTTCGAACGAACCCTAAATTATAGCAATAGGGAAAAAAAGAAAACCTTTAATAACTTTTTCTGAAATTTTTTTTAAAATTCCATGCTTGATAGAATACAAAATATCATTTGTTTTCTAGATACAAATGGTAAAATTTGTATACAGACTTTTTACAATGTACAAAAATAAAACTGTGCATGAGATAAGAAATAAATTAATAATTCATATTTTAAATACAAAACTATACACGTTACAATATTTCTCTCTGTAAAAGTCAGCAAAACGTTTATATAAAATGATTTTGGGAGTATATAAAATCCAGGCATAGTTTTGTGTACAAGCTTTTGATAGGTGTTAAAAATATTTTAGGGCAAAAATATTAATAGTTTAAAAGTTATTACATTTTTTAATTAAAAAGATTTTAAAATTTTAGATTTAAATGAATAAACTATTTTCAAACACACTCCACTTTTTGAATATGCTTTAAATTAAACTTTAAAATACCAAATAATTCTGATCTGAAATGCTTAAAAAATTTTAAGTTTATCATGTTCTTTTTAAGGAATAATACAAAAAGTGACTTAAATTACTATAATTTATTTTTTAGAGCTAATTAAATTTTGTAATTATTCTTATTTAGGCGATGTTATATTATCTTGCATATATTTTGTCAAATCATGTTTGGATTGCATTAGTTATTTTTTCTTATGTTAAATATACTATTTAAACCCTGGGTTATACAGATGAAACATTAGAACTATTAAACATTAAAATCTCACAAGAGTTTTAAATTAAAAAAAATCTTTCGACTATATTAAAAAAATATCGCCTCAAGTATTTTCTTCCCCAGTTTTATATTAAACTTTCCTGTTCCTTTACCAGGATTTCTTTACACGTAACAAATCCCCCCTGCTTCCCCAACACAGCCAGACAACTTTCTTTCCAAAAGTTCCTAAGTTCGTTCCAGTTTCCGGTGGAAAGATTTTTGTGAGAGGAAAAAAGAATTAAAATCAAGGAAATTCTCTTTAAATCCGTGTCTGAAATTTTGTTCGCCAAATTCTTTTAACGTTGTTTTCCCAGAGATTAAACCTTACCTAAATCTCGGTGCCGGAGGAAGGTCAGGCTGAAAAATGAGGACTTAACTTTTAAAGTGAGAAGTCGGTAGAAGAGTTTAGAAGTTTTTGAACACACTAGTGAAGCTGGAAGTAATACAAAGTTTACATTTACTTTTTACTGTATTTTACAGATGTATGGCTTTTCAATTTGTATATTTCCTTAAAGAATTTAACTATTTGGGATATTTATTCTTTGTGAATAGATTTCAAAACTTTATGAATACAATGTTTCCTCACCACTTCGCGCTTCATGTTTTGTGGTTTCAGTGCTTTGCGGGTTTTTCCAAAATATTCATCAAAATATAAAAATGAAGATATACAACCATGTCTGCAGCCACATTGCAGAAAGAAGCGTTGTTTCATTTTGATGCTCGAAAGAGAAGGATTCCTGCATGTCATACAAAGAGATGAGCTAACTCAGATTACATATGACGGGCTCTTGAGATGACAAAGTCTGCAAGTGAGGAAGAAAATGTAGAGGAAGACGAAGAACAAACTGAAAAGCGTGGCCTTAACCTGGAAAATCTGTAACAATTGTGAAACATGCCAAGAATTTGCACAAGACATTGACGACAATATGGTTCTATCTGTCGAGTTCAGGAATCGCGATGATGAGGTTATATCCTTGTACAGGAGAATTTTGAAAAGGAAAAAACAAAGACAACTACCCATCACCATGTTTCTCTACAAGGTAAAGCCCCCTGGCTCTACCGGCAGCGCCTCAAGCAGAGTCTCTGAGTGAGCCTAAAACTTCTACGAGTCAATTTAGAGCTTCTCCTCCGCCACCAACGCAAGAGTCTTTGCCTCTTTCAGAAAGCAATGTTGATGAATGTTTATTACTCTATAAGGTTTTGTAATTAGCCTTATTAATTAGCACTGACACGTTTAAGTAAATACGTATATTGTTGTAATTTTTGTCTTAAATGTGTAAAGTATAAATACTGCTTACATATTTAAAACATTCGTGAACCCGCATACACGAAAATTTCTAGGGGAAAATCCTACTTCGTGATTTTTCAGCTTTCGCGGACGATTCTGGTCTCCATTAACCACGACAAACGAGGGATCACTGTAGTTTGATTTAAATTTTAATGCTTTTCTTAAGCATATTTCATTGAATTAAAAGTAGGAAATACTGAATTTATCTGCTGAAAACTGAGAAAATCCCAGTATGCCTCATTTTTCACGGATTAACCGCGAAAAATGAGAGATCACTGTACCACCTCTTTTTAGATGACTTCCAGACAATTCCTATGTCTTCTCCTAGAAATTCTTATGAGTACACTGATCAATTTTTACAAACCACTTACCTGAAATTAATGAGAAATGGAAGATTAGACATGTAGTAGAATAATGTATTTTGTTTCCTGTGGCAACACTTGTTTTAATAATTACATTTGGCAACACTTCTGTACTGTTTACATTGATGCAACTATGTAGCCTTTACACCTCGTTGTCTTCTAGTTGATTAAAGCCTAAATCTAGGGTATTATGTTGTTAGATTATCTTTCGCTTCACTACAATTTAATCAACTAGTAATTCGCGCATCCCCACATTCCTGGATTCTTCAAAATGGAGCAACTTCTGAAACCAGAAAGATTTGATATTGATCCCACGTGCTCGGGCGCTGAATCGAAATGGAAACACTGGAAAAGAACTTTCAATAATTTTCTTGGCCAAGTTACTGGAATTACAGAAGATGGTAAGCTACAATTATTGTGTAATTATATCTCTGCTAATGTTTTTCGTTACATAAGTGACTCTGAAAGCTATTCCAACGCTATCGAAGTACTAGATGCATTATACATTACAAAACGAAACGAAATTTTTGCAAGACACTGCCTAGCTTCTAGAGCTCAACAAACAGGAGAATCCATCAACGAATACCTCCAGATATTGAAGCAAATGAGTAAAGACTGCGAATTCAAAGCTGTAACAGCAGACACATACAAAGATGAATACATAAGGGATGCTTTTATACGAGGTCTCAAAAGCTCACGTATCCGCGAAAGACTTTTGGAAAATGCAACTATTACATTAGAAAAGGCTTATGACCAGGCTAGATCACTTGAGCTAGCTGAGTTACACTCCGCGTCATATTCAAATACTACGAATTCTATCCCAGTTTCCGCTATGGAACATACGAATAGTGATGTGGAGGTGACCCCATCGACTTCAGCTGCCTTGGTACGCTCAGAAAAGTGCTTTTTCTGTGGTAATGAACGCCACCCAAGAATTTCTTGTCCTGCTAGAGAAACTATGTGTAGAGGATGCGGCAAAAAAGGACATTATCAACGAGTTTGTAAATCTCGATCTACTCGTTCTTCTACTAATGCTACAGCTTCTACACTGCTTCTGGCTTCTGTCTCAACAACCCCTCAATGCCTCCAGAAATCCATAACCAAAGTGTTAGTGAATGATGTGGAACTAAATGCATTAATTGATACAGGTAGTTCTCTCAGCTTTCTGAACGAAAATTTCGTAAAAATGTGTAGAATAAATGTAAAACCATACTTTGGGAAAATAACCATGGCCAACTCATCCTTGAGTTCAGATGTTATGGGATGTGGTTCATTAACTCTAAAGATGCAGTCTCATATATATCACAATATAGATGTATTAATCATGAAGAATCTGTGTACAGATTTCCTCATAGGACACGATCTTCTAAATAGCCACTCATCAGTAGAAATCAAATTCTGTGGCGACAGATTGCCTCTTAAAATCTGCTCATTGGCCACTGCCAGAGTTCCAGCTGCATCTTTATTTGCCAATCTCACACCAGATTGCAAACCAGTCGTCACAAAATCCAGACGACAGACTGAAGCAGATAAAATTTTCATTGCTGCTGAAGTAGAGAAATTACTCAAGGAAGGTGTGATTGAACCTAGCAATTCACCATGGCGAGCACAGGTTTTTGTAGTTAAAGGAGAAAATCACAAGCCTAGAATGGTAGTTGATTACTCCCAAACTATTAATAAATTTACAATGCTGGATGCCTACCCACTCCCAAAGATTGAAGAGATGATTCATAACATATCCCAATTCAAAGTGTTTAGCACCATTGACCTCAAGAGTGCCTATCACCAAGTACCTATCTTAGAGTCAGACAAGCAATATACAGCCTTTGAAGCTTCAGGAAAACTCTTTCAATTCCAACGAATCCCCTTTGGAGTTACTAATGGTGTCCCAGCTTTTCAAAGAAATATTGATAATATTATCAAGGAAGAAAAACTCAAAGGTGTTTTTCCATACTTAGATGATGTAACAGTTTGTGGTAGGGACCAACAAGAGCATGATCAAAATTTGCAGAAATTCCTGAATGCTGTTAAAAAATATAACCTCACACTGAACCCAGATAAATGTCAATACTCAACAAAATGTGTCAGAATACTAGGATATCTTATTGAAAATAGAGTTATTAAACCTGATCCTGACAGGCTAGCACCACTTATGAACTTACCCATCCCTAATGACATGGCAACCTTACAAAGAACTCTTGGTATGTTTGCACATTACTGTCGCTGGATTCCAAGATTCTCAGAAAAAATTCGCCCTCTCCTGACAAAAGTATTCCCACTCTCTGAAGAAGCTGTGAGAACATTCAACTCCATCAAGGAAGATGTTGCGGAAGCTTCTTTGTCTGCAATTGAAAACAACATCCCATTTAGAGTTGAAACTGATGCTTCAGAATTTGCCATTGGGGCAACTCTCAGCCAAGCAGAACGTCCCATAGCCTTCTTTTCAAGAACACTTAATGCTGCTGAGCAAAGGCACTCTTCTGTTGAGAAAGAGGCTTATGCCATTGTGGAATCCCTAAGATATTGGAGGCACTACCTGATAGGAAGACATTTTGAAGTCCTCACTGACCAGAGATCTGTGGCTTTCATGTTTGATCAGTATCACTCAAGCAAAATAAAAAATGAAAAGATTATGAGATGGCGACTGGAATTGGCTAACTTCAAATTTGATATAATTTATCGTCCAGGTAATCGGAACACTACTGCAGACACAATGTCAAGAATTACAGCAAATATCTATACAGGAACAGAAACAAACCTCAAAGAGTTGCACAATAGCCTATGTCACCCTGGGATAACACGTATGCACCACTGGATTAGAGCTAAAAACTTGCCATTCACATTAGATGACATTAAAAGAATGACTAATTCATGCCCTGTCTGTAATGAGCTAAAACCTCGTTTCCATAGGAATGAGGGACAGTTAATAAAAGCAACTTCTCCATTTGAGAGGCTAAACTTAGACTTCAAGGGTCCCCTACCTACCTCATCCAAGAATCGTTTCCTTTTAACCATAGTAGATGAATTCTCGAGATACCCCTTTGCATTTCCTTGTACAGATATATCTGCTCCAACCATAGTAAAAGTATTGACTAATGTATTCTCCCTCTTTGGGACACCAGCCTACATACATTCAGATAGAGGTGCTTCATTTATGTCACATGAACTGAAATCGTTCCTCACTTCCTTAGGGGTTGCTACTAGTAGAACCACTGCTTATAACCCACAAGGCAATGGACAAGTTGAAAGATATAATGGGATTATATGGAAGACAGTACTCTTAGCCTTAAAAACAAAAGGTGCAAGGACAGAATGTTGGGAAGAGGTGCTTCAGCCAGCTCTCCACTCAATTAGATCATTACTGTGCACTGCTACCAACGCTACTCCTCATGAGCGTATGTTCACTCACCCTAGGAGATCCTTCAATGGTCGATCCTTGCCTACATGGTTAACTCAACCAGGTCCTGTTCTAATGAAAAATCATGTACGACATACTAAATATGACCCTATTGTACAAGAAGTTGAATTGATCGAGGCGAATCCTGACTATGCATATGTTAAGCTTCCTGATGGACGAGAGTCAAGTGTCTCTGTTCGACATTTGGCACCCAAAGGTGACTCAGCAGCCAATCTCAACATGCAACCCATTCATCTTCCCCAGACTGATTCTTCAGAATCTCTAGAGGATGTCAGGGTTTCTAAGGACAATGAGCAAGATACCACCATGCCAGAGATCAATTGTCCTGACCTTAGTAATGTGGATTCTGTAAAGCCACTTACCTTGAACAATTCCTTATCTCGTCGACAGAGAAGGCCACCAACTTATCTTAATGACTATGTGACTTATTAACTTTTCTAGTGGGGGTGAATGTAGTAGAATAATGTATTTTGTTTCCTGTGGCAACACTTGTTTTAATAATTACATTTGGCAACACTTCTGTACTGTTTACATCAGACAATAATTCCCATATCTTCTCATAGAAATTCTTATGAGTACACTGATCATTTTTTACATACCACGTACCTGAAATTAATGAGAAATGGAGGATTAGACATAAAAAATATTTTGAAAGTTGGAAGCATTTTTACAAGCGACTTACTAAAAAATACCATTCCTAACTCACAGCATTCTATCAGTTTTTATCTTTATATATCATAGTTATGTTGTTGTTGTTTCTCATGCTACTTGGACAATCATGCGCCAACCGGGCCCATTTAGCCGCGAGGCCCTCCAGGCGTATCCCTGTGGCGGTGGGTAGATCGCAAGTATTAAGCCACCCCACTCAACACTAATCCCTTCGAAGTACCCGGCTCTCGCCCATCGCGCCGCAGGCGCCAAATATGGGTGACCGCAGAAGAGGTGCGCTCTTGAGGAGGGAGAATTTGGAAAACTACTGGATGCTTAGCTGACCTCTTGACGCCGGTAATTAGTGAGGTTGGAGCGAACCACGCGAACCAATGAGAAGAGGAAGTGACCTTCGAAAATTTTGCTCGTTGCACCGAACCCGACGGAGTAAGACGAAAGAGAGAGACAGGAAATTTTGAGAGGCGACACTCGTAACCCTGGGCCTTAGAACCATCACTCAATAAATTCATTGCGACGGAACATTGGCCCATCCTGCGGAACCCCTGTGACCCGGCGTGCCAGAAAAAGGGGAACACTGGAACCTCGCATAGTTCCAGGAACCCGAGAAAAACCTAACCTGAAAAAAAAAAAAACATGCCACTTGGACAAACCAAGCACGATTGAGCTGGCTGGCTACTTGATTTAAGGCGAAGGGGTGCGTCTTTCGTTTTAATGAGCACCATTAAGGTGAAAGAACGACTTTGCTCAAGTGGATCCTCGAAATTTTGAAGCAGAGACCAAGCAGAAGACCCATAGGCTTGGCCTGCCAGCCCCAGAGGTATTGATTGAGAGAACATGGAGGACATTATGACCACGAACATATTTTACATGCCCCAGTCACCTTTAAAGAACACTCGGATTTTAGGTCGGCTCGGGTTCCGAACCCGCAACCTCTAAGTTACGAAATTTTTGCCTTTGCCGACTGAACTACCGTGAGTATATCATAATTCTAGCAACGGCTATTTGCCTTTAATTTTATTAGTTAGATTTGTTTGTATGAAATGATAAATATCTAATGAAATCTTCATTGAAATTTTATTACAGATTTTCAACATCTTGTAAATTGAAAATATCTACAAACTCAAAGCATATAACTCTTTTCTGATAAATAAGATAATGATGGAAAAAAGGGACAGCTAATATAGGATTGACAAGCTTTCTACCAGAAAAAAAATTGTTATTTCAAGGCAAGTAACGTAATCTTTGAAACAAATGAAATTATACTTTGGAATTTTTTACCTATTTTCATTTACTATATAATAAAACCTTTTTAGGATAAAACAAGAAGTGCCATCTATAAGCAAAGCAATCAAATATCCATTAGCTAATGGATAACAGGAAGCTGTAAGTGAAGAAGACAGGTATGACGATGTTTTGTACTCATTAGAGGCTGCATTTGAATGCAATTTTTCTTCATTTGCCGACTACTCCGAGAAAACATTTAGACCTGTTGTCTTGCTGGTGGAAGTTCTGCACTGCTTTATTTGGCTTTGGGAATTTAGTGCTGCCGAGAGACCTCAAATCCCTTTTATAAAACATTTAAGAATTTAAAAATAGGAAACTAAATTTTGTAGTACATTAGAATAAATCGCATTACTTAAGGGAATACAGAACATAAATCTTAATTTTCAGTATAATAAACTTTTTATTGTATTTTAAATTGGTCATATATAATGTTGTTACATGAAACCTGTAAGACAAGAAAATCTGCAAGCTAAGAATTTTTGATTAAAATACAAAACATAAAGAGTGAGTAGTTCGCATATATTCATTAGCGAACAGCATAGTGCACAGCATATTAATCATTAGCTATCAATGTTTTACTAAATATTAAGCATTTAAATAGAAAATAGCTGGGTATCAATTTTCACTTACGTTAAAAAATATCGATTACAAAATTATGGTTATTACCTTATGATTTCGAAAAAATTATCGAAACTGCTGTAATGCCCTAGGATTTATTACATTCTTTCATAGCTTTACAGACTTTGTAACTAAAAAAAAACTTTTTTTTACGGAAAGACATGTAGTTATATGACATTCATATTATAATACTAAATCGAAATTTTTTATTGAGATTAAGCAAGAAGTAATGCATCTGTAAGATTTTGAAGTCTCTTATAAGGTTTGAGAAAAAAAAAACAGTTTTCGTAAGTATTAAAACAAAATGTACGACAAAAGGAAATTTTATTAAAATAAAATAATCTTTCTATTTCAAGAGTTTTTTCAATTATTATTAACATGTTTTATTCAGAACATCAAGAAAAGTTAAACAAACAAAAAAAGAAAAGAAAAAAGTGACTTTGAAATTAGTGATATGCATGACAGAGCAAGAAAATGTGAAGTAAATAATTTTAATCACTGAATTAGACTCATTGATCCTTTTTCTGATAGTCATGATGTCATTATTTTGTATTAGAATTAATTATGTAAGTTTTTAAGTGTTAATATATTGTAATCAAATGTATTAATTAAATTGTATTATTTAAATAATTGATTTGAATTATTAATTTAGACTTTTTTTTATTGAATTTGTCTGTTTACAAACTTATCAAAGATCTGTTAAGTTCTAATCATCTGGCATAACTTAGGAGCAGAGTTTTGATCCCCAAACTTACATTGTTGCTAAGCCTTATCACTAAGGGACTAATAGAGATAGCGGAAGTAGTTAAAGGGGCGCACACTTGCTATCAGGAAGCTTATTGCTATCAGAAAAGGCTTGCAATACACGTATTAAATTGAGAAACGTGATGTCTGGATTGACTGACAGTCGTCTCTAACTGGTCTACGATAGGGAACAAGGCAGGCCAGGGCATTTTAGGTCTTCTCGTCCGGCTTTCTTCTGGACACACTATCCATTGTCAATAGATCCCATCTCCTGCATTGTAGGGATATTATGTAATAGTTATAATAATAATAATATTTAATAGATTAGTAATATAGTAATACAGATGAATAGTTTACAGTAATAATAATTGACATTCTTGGGTTATAGTTTAACACTTTTACTTGTCATACGAAATTTTTGCGCATTCTTCATAGAGCAAAGGAATTGTAAACTAAATATGTTGCTTTTAATGAGTACATGCTGACGTGCAATGAAGCTTACTGCTGAAATTTTGCACTTACACTGGAAATGTTCTCAAGCCTTTCGATTTTCTGTCAAATTAATTGCGTAATTTAAATGATTAACCTGATGGAGGAATTTTCAGTTATAATTATAGACATTGTAGGGATATTATGTAATAGTTGATAATAATAATATTTAATAGATTAGTAATATAGTAATACAGATGAATAATTTTCAGTAATAATAACTGACATGCTTGGGTTATAGCTTAACACTTCTTTTTATAATACGAAAATTTTGCTCATTCTGCATAGAGCAAAGGAATCATAAGCTAAATCTGTTGCCTTTTTAAACGCTTACATGTTGAGGTGCAATAAGGTTTAATACTGACATTTTGCGCTTACTCTGGAAATGTTCTCAAGCCTTTCTATATTCTGTCAAATGAATTACGTAATTTAAATCATTAACCTGATGGAAGAATATTGAATTAAAATAATATACATTGTAGAGAATGCAATAGTAATAAAATCGTAAAATAATAATACAGACGAATAATTTTCAGTTTTAATAATTGACTTGCTTGGGAGTAGAAAAAGTTGAAAATATAATAAAAAAGCTTTAAAAATCCTTTTCTTTTGCAATACAAATAAATAATTTTCAATTACACTAATAAACAAAAGTTGACAAGCAAATGAAGCATGAAAGCTTATTCTTTTTTACAATTCAATTTTGTAAATTATGGTGGCAAGTAAAAACGTTCTTTAATTGGAACTTCAAAATGTACGTCACAAATGTAGTTTTAGTATTTAGAGCTCGAAGGCGTTAAAATTGCTTCAGAATGACAACGCCTCGGGGAGCCATTACTTTTAGAAGAAAGTAATAAGAGTAAAAAAGTAAATAAAACCTTTCAGACATAAAAAAGTAGCTTTATTTCTAAGCAAAGCAATCAAATATCCATTAGCTAATGGATAACCCGTTGTTAAAAAAACAAAAGAGTTTAGCGATGTTTTGGCCCATTAGTGTGCTTAATTTGAATGCTATTTTTCTTCATTAGTCACTTACTGAGATAGAAAATTCTCGCACACCATAATCTTAAAACAGATCCGAGTTGTTTTTACTTTGTTTTTGTGTAAAATTCTGTTTCCCAGACACTCAAATTAGATTTATAATTACGCTTTTTAAATAAGCATCAGGTGATTTACAAACACCCTCTCTGGAGATTACAAGAGGAACGAAATTATGCTTTGTTTCATTAATAAATTATATTTATATGATTATATGTGTAAACAGGACCGGGGTTAGTAGGCATTTAGTGCGTGAATACACGCACCAAATAACTATGGTGGCCAATGGAATAAAAATATTAAAGTGTAGTAAAGTTTTTTTTATTAGATTTAGATCTTTCCCTTTAAGTTGATGATAAATTTACCTTTATATTTAGGAAAAGCGAAAGGACTATTTCAAAGATGTAATGATAAAACTGTAATTCATGACATCAATCAACCATAAACGATTTAATAATAGTTGGTCAAGTCACAAGCGGACCTGTTTCTTGGTCTCCTTCACTGAACCTCAACCCACTGGACTTTTTCTTCTAGAGGTACAAGAAATTTTAGTGAACTAGTTGCTTGTGGACCCTGCTGAATGTATCGTAGCGAGAATTGATGCTGCAAGAATTAACACAACACAGGAATATTTCAGAATTTGCATCAGACATTCATTCGCCTGTATGAATTGTGCAACAACTCACATGTCCACATCTTTGAGCATTTGAGAATTAGATTATACAATATTTTGCATAATTTATTAGGTTTTCCAATACTTTTGTAAATTCTAGTTAGAATTCTAGTTTTTCTCTCTTCTGCTTCTGAGAGTGGAATGCAACGCCATGTTCCAGAGTAATTATTGTACTCTGGAATAACTTTAGTGAACTAGTTACCTGTGGGCCCGGTTGAAGATATTGTAGCAATAATTATTGCTACGAGAATTGTTAACACAACACCGGAATCTTTGAGAATTTGCACCAGATATTCATTCGCCGGTGTGAATTGTACAAAACTCGCATGTCCACTTCTTTGAGCATTTGCTAACAGTTTTTCTCTGAAAAATAAATTAGGCTATACAATATTTTGTATCATTTATTCATTTTCCCAACGCTATTATAAATACTTATTAAAATTCTAATTTTTCTCTCTTCTGAAAGTGAAATGTGACCCTATGTTACAGAGTAATTATTTTAGTCTGGAACAACTTTAGTGAGCTCGTTGCCTGTGGACCCAGCTGAAGATATTTTATCAAGAATCGTTGCTGCGAGAATTGTTAATACAACACCATCTTTGAAAATTTTCACCAGACAGTCATTCGCCGGTGTGAATTGTGCAACACTTGCATCTCCACTTTTATAAGCTTTTGCTATCAGTTTTTCTCTGAAAAATTAGACTATACAATGCTTTGCATCATTTATCCGCTTTCCCAACGCTTTTGAAAGTTATGGTTAGTATTCTAATTTTTCTCTTTTTTTGCTTCTGAGAGTGGAATGCGACCCCATGTTCCAATATAATTATTGTACTCTGGAACAACTTTAGTGAATTAGTTGCCTGTGTACCCGGCTGAAGATATCGTATCAAGAATCGTTGGAGCCAGAATTGTTAATACAACACCGGAATGTTTGAGAGTTTGCACCAGACAGTCACTCGAAGTGAATTGTGCAACAACTCGCATGACCACTTTTTTGAGTATTTGCTGTCAGTTTTTCTCTGAATAAAAAATTAGATTATACAGTATTTTGTATCTTTATTCACTTTCCTACGCTACTGTAAATTCTGGTTAGAATTTTATTTTTTTCTCTGTTTTGCTTCTGAGAGTGGAATGCGACTCCATGTTTCAGAGTAATTACTGTACTTCTATATGGGTACTACCTCCCCTCTTATTTTAAAAAACGTACACTCACCTTAAATAAGTAGGAAAAATATTTTTTACTATCATATAACCAGTCACATGACGGGATAAGTAAAATTTTTAATTTTTCAGAATTGTAAAGTACCTTATGAGGCAGATAAAAAATATGGTTTGTTTTTTGACTGAGAGTTATCTGGTACAAGCTCAATAATTTGTTTATCTTTACTGATCGCATGTTAGTTGCCAACTTTAATTTATCTTGTCATATTACGTGATAGGATGGACAGCAGAGGTTTTAATATTGACAGCGATTATTTCGAGGTATATATGAATGATGTCCAAATTTTAGCGAATCGTTTACAAACCGTGTGGTTATGTAAAAAGACAAGCACACAAACGGACAAACTTCTTAATTTTCAAACATATACAACTTAAACGTTAGATATTTATTATTCCTTGAAATAGAAGTCTAGACTTTTATGAAAAGAATTCGATGTTAATATCGGTGATCAAATTTGCATTGCAACAAAAAATAATCGATGATTCAATTTAAAATTATCACATATGTACCTAATCTATTATTTAAGCCAAATATGAAGAAAATTATTTACTTAATTTCTAAGTTCAGAGATAAAACGTATGAAAATTGTGCAGACGGTATTTAAACAATTAAAAATAAGAAATGATTAAATGAGAGGGTTAAAGGAATGACTTCAAGTTTTCATCTACTTATAATGGGATAAATTGATGATTTAATCATCTGCTCTTAACCGGAGAAAATAGGGCTCGAAATAATGGCATTAAATGATTCAAAAGGGGGGAAGGGCTGGATTTCGGACGTTTTCGAACTCACTTTTAATTTTCCTAACCCTAACATATCAAGAATTCAATATGGATGCATCTATCCATTTCAGGTCCAACTGCTTCATAAATTTGAGGACAGACTGACAGATAACTTAGGCTATTATTATATAGGGGATTTTCAGGGGCTAAAACTACCTAAAACTTCTGAACAAATCGTAACCTAATTTTGGCATATTTTTCTTGGTATAACCTACAATGCCAAGCCGCGTATTGAATATTAAAAAACTTAAATGTTCATTAAAAACGACTAAAAATATAATGTGTTCGAGCCAGTAAGCAAAGAGTTGTTTTCCTACTTCTTTAATCATTTGTTTAAATGGTGGTGATTCAGTACTAAAATGTACACATTATCTTACAAACGAGATTACTTAGTTCAATTCCAAATCAGAAAATTTCGCCTGTTTTTTCTTCATTTACAACTGATATTTGTCAATATCATTTATCAGTCTTTATGTTATATCAATCATCTACATTATATTAATAAATTTATCTACCCTATTATAAGGAATAATTTTTTTATGTTTGTTCGGGATAATCATAAAAATAACTAATGAATAATAACGGTAAGTTGTTTAAAAATGTTTCATAAAATTAAGTTATATTTAAAAGATTGCAATTCATAATGACTTCATAAGGTGAAAAAGCAGTTTAGGGTGCAACTTGTTATACTGGCGATATTTTTGGCTCCAATAATTCTAACATGCCATTTCAGATGACTGCGATAGATACCTGAAAGAGCGATAAAATGCATAAACTATACTTATTAAAATAGTAAAACACACAGTATAGATAAAATTTATACACATATTGTACCAAATTTTTAAATTTTCAAACTCATGGAGAGTAATTTTTAAAATTTTCTAAATTATAGAGAAATTTACGAGAAAATATGAGTACATATTTTATAAAAGCAATGAAAATGAAACAAAAGGTATAAACTATCAGTATTCAAATACTTAAGACTGTATACAAAAACTTTACACATAACTGCATTTGGAAAAACCTCGGATTACCTTATGTAAGAAAACTTGTATACTTTGCGATGATAAATATAAATAAAGAATCAAAATCAAGGGACACCCTAACAAGAAGTGAAGCCCTTTATGTATGCTATTGTATGAAGTGGAACCACATTTAATAGTTGTACAAAATAACTGTAAAGACTCCTGAAAGTATTTTTATGATATTTTTTTTGCTATAACCCAGAGTGGCAAGCTGCTATAGAGTCTCCGGAGTTCACCGATTTCTAGTAGCAAAAAGGGGATAAGGAAACAAAGAGATCAGGAACACAGCTTACCTCTGATGATAGTTTTCAAAGTTATAGGGGGCTATATTTCAATTTATAACATTATACACACATTTTATGAATATTATATACCATTATTAAAGCTCTTGCTGCATATGGATGTATAAAATTATACACACACACTATATATATATATATATATATATGCATATATATATAGTATATGCATATAAACACACACACACACACACACACACATATATATATATATATAACACACACACACACATATATATATATATATATATAACACACACACACACACACACACACACATATATATATATATATATATATATATATATATATATATATATATATATATATATATATATATATATATATATATATATATATATATATATATATATATATATATTATATCCCCTATATAATAATAGCCTAAGTTGTCTGTCCGCGAATTTCTGAAGCGGTTGTACCTGGAATGGCATCCATATTGGATTTTTCATGAGTTAGGGTTAGCAAAATTGAAAGCGAGTTCGAAATCCACCCCATCCCCCCTTTTCGAGCGTTTAATGCTATTATTTCAAGCCTTATCCTTCCTCTTTTTCTATACGAAATTCATTCTTGGTAGTATGGCAAAGGCAGAGAGTAATATTTAAATTTCTGGACTGTTTCTACTTGAACCTTCATATACTCTAATTAGTTCATTCACAACGTGCAGGCGTTGTACATTTGGTAGAATGCCCGCCCATTTGGTCGTTGTACTTCTTTGGTTGACGGTTCTAAACCGAAGCAGCCATTTGTTTTTCAATGTCTAATAAATTTAATATTTTCAGCCTTTTCTTTTAAATTCTTATTCCGAAAGTTTTTTTTTTTATTATTTTTAAAATAAATTTTTACTATTTTTTCAACTTTTTATAATTTTTATTTTATTAAATTCACGTATTGCTTTACGGATCTCCCTGGCCACATAAACATTTCATGTTGTGTATCCTTAAACTTTCTTCTCGTAATGTAATAATAGCCTAAGTTATCTGTTCGTCTGTCCTCGAATTTATGAAGCTGTTGGACCTGGAATGGATAGAGCATCCACACTGGATTTTTTATGAGTTAGGGTTTGGAAAAGTGAAGTTTATCTTTTAGGTGAGTAAAGTTTATCCTTTCCTAAACTATAGATCCGATTCTGAATAAGCTTCGTATCTAACGTAATAAGCACGGCGAAAAATAATGTAATTTTTAAAACGTTCGAAATCCACCTCGTCCCCTTTTCGAGCGTTTAATGCCATTATATCAAGCCCCATTTTAAGAGCAAGCGATTAAATTTATTAATTTATCACATAATAAATAGGTAAAAATAACAATTTTTTTCTAGCCTTATATATTTTTTTCTAGACTCTAGTCATTCCTTTAACCATTTCATTTAATCATTTCTTATTTTAAATTATTTAAATATTTTCTGCAATATTTCCATACGTTTTATCACTAAACTTACATATTACATAAATAATTTTCTTTTATATTGTAAAACAAAATTTTGCAATATATAAATTTAAACATTAACCGTCTGCAAAATCGTATGGCCAGTTAATCAATTAAAAAACCAAAAGCGATTCAGCACGTAAGTCCCCGCTCTAATACAACGCTTAATAAACCGTACCTTCGGATGATTCTGAATGCCAAGTGCAGAAAAATTGCTGCACTTGCCTCAGTGCCATAGTATGCTGTTCTCCAGTAGCTCATACATATAAAGCGTGATTTTCTATTAGTGCGCAGTGCGTACACATAAAAATTTCTTATGTTTGTTTGCTTTTGAACGCTCTAAGTGGTGCAGCACCTAGTACCGCACGCACTAAGAGATTACAAGCAAGAAAATCAACATAATATTTGAATATATTATAAATAATATTTATTATATGTCATATAAAGATAAGTAGACATAGGTGCAGAAAATTATTGTCTCTCATAATTTTGCTAGGGTGTGCAGTGCACACCCTGCACATTTGGACCGCACGCCACTGATATATATATATATATATATATATATATATATCTATATATATATGTATATATAATATAATTTAAAATGTATATATATTATTATTCACGCATTGCTTGCATATGAACCTATAACAATATACACATATACGTTATATAAAATATATTTATAATTATTCTTGCAATCCTTGCAATTGAATGTGAAATATTAGACACACATTTATTATATAAAGTGTATGCATATTCAAATATCATTATTCAAGCACTTATAGGTACTATATACTCTTCAGGTAGATATTTATACTGTTAATTATATTTGTTAACAAACTACCATATTCGTCAACAATCTGCAGCATACGAGATTTATTCAACGTTTCTATTAATGCGTCTTATTACCTTTAATAGTTGTTTTAAACATTTAATCGAAATATTTTAATACCCAGACTGAAGGCTGGGTGAGAAGCAGCTAGTATATATATATAAAATGCATATATTATTATTCACGCATTTCCTGCATATGAATGTTTAACTTTATACACATATGCATTATATAAAATATCTGTATAATTATTTATCCTTGCATTTGAATAGGAATCATTATACACATATATATATATATATTATATAAAATGTATATATATCTTTATTCCTACATTCTATGTATATGAATGTATGACTATCATATACATAAATTTTTGTACAGTGTAACAATCTAAAGCTTTAAAATCTCGAGTTATTATCTGCTTGAGGAGTTTATCTGACAAATAGGAGGTTCATAGATGACTTCTGAACCAGAAAATGTACTTAATAAAGGGAAAATAGTTGATGACCTTCGAGATCAAAGAGTTAAATGGGCAAGTCTAGTAGAAACACCACTATTTACTAAGTATTCCGATTCTCTTGCATCTTGAATATGTAAGATTAGATCTTACCACGGAGTTGTTATGAATATTTGATTCCTTTTTCGATAGGATAGAGATATGATAGATTGATAACAGGCATACGTTCTCTACAGTTTAAAGTGGCAGCGATTTTGTCAGCCGATGTTATATCTATGTTTTATGAAAAATGTTTTCTTAGTTTTTTGAATGGGACATAGTACTTTTCAAGATATAAAATCTTCAGCATAAAAGTTTTTTAATTGATTTCTTACATGCAAAAGTTCAATTTTAATATAATTTTTTAAAAATATCTTCAATAATATTCTATTATATAAAACTACTTATTTTTGCATTTCAATACAATATTTTATAAAATAACGTAAATATGCACGCCAAAAATTAATTTTACTAATCAAGATAACTTTTGAATTATGTATGCTGGAAAGTAAATTTTTGTATCCAAATGAAAACTGATATCTTTTTTATTTTGTAAACGTAAAATTTTAAATGGGTCTCTGAATTTTTAAATAAAAAACTTTAAATCATATTTTTTTCATATTTTTTTTAATATCTTTTTTAATTGTGATCGTAAATATACGAAATTTGTTTTTCAGCATTTTTTTTTATATTTTCATTTAATTAGTTTTGCTGAATTTTCTTTGTTTCTAAAATATAAGCACTATTTTTTATAAATTGAAAAATGAGAATTTGTTTAAAACATTCTAAAATGTTTCTGACACACTGTGTGCAGGCTTATAACAAGACAAAGTGAGTTCTATTAATAATTTTTCTTTTTTAAAACAATAGTTATTAGGTATAAGTATCTTTTAATTTAAATTTTTAAAAAGTTTCAGAAATATTACGGTATGGGATCCAGTCTTCAAAAAAGCTAAAATAAAACTTTTAAATTCCATTTTAAATACTATAACGCAAAAAAGAAAAAAGTTTGGGTTTTAGCACTATGGTTTGCTTTTTTGCAACACGAGGGTTAATGAGACCGGGACCTACTTCGTAGCTCCTTGGCATACCATGACTTCTGAGAGACGTCTGTCATTTCATGTGCCAAAGTAGACTTTGACGTTTCCGAGACATCAATAGCTGTCTCCGACAGACGTCGGTCATATTAGGCCTCGTGTAGCAGAACAGTATACCGTAGCGTTCCAAACCAAACCGATAGAGCTCGTGCAGCCTTATATTAAATTATTCAATTATTTAACTCCTGTTTCTATTGTTTTGATTAGACTATTCAAGGTTTATGCGTCAAAACAGCAGCGCCATCTGTTGTGGAATATTGTAACTAATTTTAAAGTTTGTCTGCCTGAAAATTTACTATTGTCCCAAAACATATTGCAATAAACTGTGAATTTCTATCACTGTCCATTTAGTTTTTATTGATTTTTCAAATATACCGGTCATTTTTGAAACACACTGTATATTTCATTAAAGAATTGGCATAGGGTTTTATAACTTCCAAATAATCAGTTAAGTTTCTTTCAATGAATATCAAGCACACGTTATTATATTTCGCTTAAGAAATTTGTTTGAGATAATTTTATAGCCTATCTAGACGTCTGATAAAGGTCAATAAAGTTCTGTTATTGCACTGGATCTATATGCAATCAATATTTAGAAGAGCTGAAAGGTGCAAAATCGTTATCTGGACGAAGGAGCAAAAAGAAAGACATGAAATATAAGTTAGTTTTAAAATAAGTAATCAAAAATCCATTAGTAAATATATATAAAAAAGATTGTTTAAAGATGTTGGCGCCAATTAATGAACTAAATTTCAGAGCCAGTGTACCTCATTAAGGGACTACCTGGATAGATACTTACTTAAAACTTGAGGTGCTGGGTTTTTTTATATTCCTATTTATTGGGGCTTTATAAATAGGTTTTCAGTTCAGTTTTATATCTAGCATAAAAATATATTTCATCTCAAGTATTTAAGAGTAAAATTTTTTAATAACTTGTTATGTTTAAGATATCTGTAATTTGTTTTATTTCAGATTTGAGGTAAATAATTTAAATTTGAAGTAAATATAATTATTCGGAAGGTGTTATAAAACCTTTTGTCAATTCTTGAATGAAATATATTAAAATAAGTTAGGTAACATAGTACATTTCGACCTGAAAATTCTTAATCATAACAACCTACTTTTTAATAACTGTAAAATAAAAAGTTTTGTTGTATTTTACGTTTATAATCAAATCACTGCTTACATTACAAGCCATAGAAAAGGAGGAAGTTATAGTATTGCTAAATAGTGTAAAAGAAATATACAAGGTGTGTTAGGAAGACCGAATTTTTACTGTAATAGCGGTATTGATAATTGTACAGTATTGTAAGTACTGCCCTTTCAGAATAGTCTTCTTTACTGTAAATAACACTTATTCAACTTTTAATGCAGTTTTCTAAATTCTCCAGGATCGCACTTTCTAGAATGACCTGAAGATCTCTGCCATATTCTCCTGAAACTCCTCTATGGCTTGCAAATGACGTCCTTTAGTGATGATTTTCAGTTTGTGAAACAGGAAGAAGTCTGCCGGAGAAAGGTACAGAGATTAGGGTTTATGGATCACAATGATAGTCGGATATTTTGGTAGATAACTGCGGATGACGTTTGTTGGTTGGCTGGGAGCGCTCCAGTCGACTATTTTGTTACACGAGGGATAATTAAGAGTAGGACCCATTGTTTAAAGCCAATTTTAAATGGTTACGAACATCCATGTCAGCAGAGAGACTAGAACCCATGAAATTCATTACCGCAGAGTAGCACTCGATCCACTTACCAATCGAGAAATTATTAACCGGCATATTGTCATGGTATGCCAGCCAACACTCATTTATTTTTTCTTTTACAATTCAGGCCTTTTATGAGTAAAGCATTCTCAAAATACGACAAAATTTCTTGAGACAACTGTATATTTTTTATCTTACCATGTAGATCAAACTCGTAATGAACAAGGACTTTCCAATCAAACAGACACATTCAACACCAAGTTAATCTTTGAGAGGAATCTTCACCGACCAACATTTTGTTCTTTTCCAAACGTTTAAATTAATTCCATAGTTGTATTTGACACATACGACACTTGTATATTATTTGTTAAACATTGAAATACCTTTCTAAACGATTTTCAAAATTTTCCAAGCTTTCCCATCCAATGTGCATAGTCTTTCTCTAAAGCATATCGTTGAACGCAGGGCATGCTGCAGAATTCTGTATGAGAAACATTTATCCAAAGAAAAAAATTGTCACAATTGATGAATCAAGGGTGTATTCAACTCACCGCAACAATAAAAGAGCAATTTATTATTATAAAAGGGGGGAAATTTAAGTACATGGTTCAAAGAATAAAAGGAAATTTTTTCTGAGGGATTCATGATTATTTTGGTTTTTCATAGAATGGAAAGTCAAAAATAAAGAGAGTTGAAAAAAATGTCAAGATTAACTCCAAATACTATCAGGAATATATTTTATCGCCAATTTTTCTGAATGAAATACCATCGCTTTACCTGCAGTGCCATCAATCTGTGGAACTCCATCAAGACAAAGCTAGCAGTCACACATCAAAATCCACTGTAAATTTCCTAAAAGAAATGGAACAAAAAACCGGTATAAAAGCCATACACTTCACTGATATCCATACTAAATCTCCCGATGTATTACCTATGGATTTTTGTGTTTTGGGACTTTTAAAATCTGCATTATCCAAACGTCATCCCAGAACCCTTACATGGCCCTGGAAAGCTGTTCAGGAGGAATGGGATAGAATACCTCTTCTGACACTTCAAAAGGCATTACTATTCTGGAAATTGCGGTGTCGCAAGATAGTTCAGAATAAGGGATATCAAATAGAACTTTTCAAACACAAGAATTTTATGTAATTGACTTTTGTGACTACAATATACATCGTATAAAAATGTGTGAACATCCTCTGTAGACTTTCACGCATTTTGTTCTAAATCAGAGGTGTATATAAAAAATGAAAAATGAAGTTTTTTTTACCCAAAAGGCAACTTTTGAATTGCGTATATTAGAAACTAAATTTTGAAATCAAATGAAAGTAAAATAACTGTTTTATCCCGTAAATGTATTTTCCGTAATAATAATTTTGTCTTTATTATCATTTTATCAATAGTTATTGTCATAACGTTCCATTTATTTTATTTTAATTCTGTAAGGCTTGCCTTAAACAAAAATACTCTGTTTATATCTTTCCTGCCAATCTCCCAATTATTACGTTGGTCAGATGAAAAGTTACCTTTTTCATATCATAAGCCGCTCTGGATTTTCAATCACACATATCCATGATGACATCACGCATGCCAAGAGCGTCACTTGGCCTTCTTCTTGGCGAGCGCTGTCCTGCAATATTTCTTAGGAAATTTTATGATATTTTGTGCTGCCCTCTTATGATATTTTATGATATTCGCATATGACATATCTTCATTCCACATATTGGCATGTTTTTAGTGATGCGCTTGGCGATATTCCAACGTGTCGCCAGGCTAAAGGAATTTTGATGAGAAAGACACACTTGTGGACTTGATGCCCAGCAGCCAGGATGGAAAAAGAGACACCTACTACCCACGGAAAGAAGGGGAACCCGGAGTTTAGCCCTCCGTAGTTTCGTTTCGCGGTCACTATAAGTGACATTATTTTTATTTTCTCCTTTCCTTTTTTTTAATTTAATTTTTATAATTTTAAATGCTCAACTTATTGTCAATTAATTAATTAATTTTTAATTTCAATTTAACATCTTGTTTCAATAAATTCAATTAATTCAATAATAACCTCTCCTTCCTTTTTTAATGTCTATTGTGTTTTTTTTTACTTTAAGACTTAAGACATAAGTTGGAGAAAATCCAAATTTAATTTAAATATTAAAAATGAGGTTATGGTCATAACGTGTACTTCACTATACATCACCACTCATCAAATAATATACTTTTTTATTGTCTTTTCTGTGGGTTTCTTTTTCAGGTACTAACCTGTTATGTTTTGTTCGATGCCAACTCCTCCATAGAATGGTTCTGTGAATTTAACTCAACCCTCCGAGTGGAACATGTCGAGGAAAAAAAGTCTCCAAAAATACGCTAAAGGTTTACTGTGTTAGCGGCCAAAGCGTTCTATGATTTTTTACTTCACCCTTAGTCGACTAGAATGTAATACGGGAAACCCACCCTCGTTATTGTCCCTTTACTTCCAGTTATAAACAGATATTATAAATTGTTAATTTTTAATACACATAAAGCTCGTCAAGTCTCGAAGATCATCCCATAAGAAGTAATTGATTCTAAAAGTACAAATGAAAATATTCTTTGGAAGACTTATTTATATTTTTTACGAAAGTCATCCAAGACATTTAAGTGGTGCAATTAGAGATACATCTGTTACCTCAAACGAAATACTTCGAAATAGAGATTTACGAAGCCATGAAAAGCTATCAGCGTCTTTGTGCCTCAGGGGTTAGGGGTGCACCCCTCAATAAATGTTAGTGAAAGAGGGGTGCAGTTACTAAACAATCGACCTGACCCCACCACCGCAAAACTCCATGGGGGAAAGCATTGGCAGAAATGTACATTATATCCATTTTAGGAGCGTTTTTGTAGGTCGAAAATTGTACGTGACAACCGCTTTGAAGATATCATCGGTTAGGCGGAATTGTACGTGCGAACCATTTAGAGGGTTAAAGACAATTACACCATTATAATTATTAGTAATCAAGTAGAATATTGTTTAAAATAACATAAGACATATACCGAAAAACGTTAACTTTTGACTGTATTATAAATCAATTTAATTATTATAGTATTTCAATAATGTTTTCATTTCTAACTATAAAGGAAAGAAATATTTACAATAACTCAGTGAAAATGTTTTAAACGAAATGTACATTCATTTTATTTTAAAAACCACTCAGATAGTTTTATTTAATTTTCGTATGTTAGAAAATAACATTTCTTCAAGAACTTTATGCTTTTTTGAAATGCATATATCTCACAGAATTAAAAATTTATTATATTTCTAATCCTACATCATGAAGGCACTTCTCAAAACTTTTTTTGCTGCAACTGGTAAAGTTTATTAAGTAATTCATTTAAAATTATAATAGTTCTTCAAAGTTTAAAAGTATGCATAGTTATATTCTATGGCAAACTTTTATCTTCGAACAATACAATGTTTAAATTATATTTGGAACTATAATGAACTTCTAAAGCAGTTTTAGCGCACAACAATATAATTTTTCTCAAACATTTTATCATTAATGTAATTCATTATATTTCATTCTGGGGTCTGCAATAATAACATTTTATTGAAAACAACATAGTAACATAAAAATTAAAATTTTTGCTTTTATATTATAAAAATTAGTTTGAATATTTTCAGTTTCTACAAAGTCGTTGAATAAAATTTAATTTAATTTCTGAAAGGATCTTTTTTTATGTAGAAAATTTAATATGAAAAGGCAGTTTTTATTTTTATAAGAGAAAACAATGAATATATTTACTAGATTTGCTTTGAAGTTTATTAAAGAATGTTCTTTGAAGTTTTCCTTGTAAACAAAGTAATTTTTGTGAATAAAATAATTAGTTATTTATTGAATTTGTAAACAGAAAACTCGCTTGTTTTATGTGACAAACTTGAAGTAAACAGGGAAGAACATTTTTATTATAATTTTCGACATGGTTAAAATTTATGTTTAAAAGTCTTTTTATACTGTTTTGTGTGATAATTTATATTAATCTTAAATCTACTCAGTGAGTTGTTTGTATACTTTTTCTTTATCAATGTTGAAGTACATGATAGTAATATAGCTTTAGATATAGTTTTAAAATAAAACGCCTCCTCTCTTTTGGAAAACTCCACCTCCCCTACCTCTCTCTTCGATGTTCATTGATTTTCTTGCTTTTCCTCAATTCTTTGCCAACCAAATGTTATAGACTGGATATAAAAGTTTGGATAAAAACACCTCCTCTCTACTGGAAAAAATTCACCTCCACTCTCTGTTCCTATGTTGTCCACTGATTTTCTTCATTTCCCACATTACTTTCCCATCCAAATTTTATAAACTGGATACACAATTTTGAAAAAAAAGCCTCCTCTCTTTTGGAAAAAATCTACCTCTTGTCTGCTGATTTCATAACATGTCATGCATTTTTGTCTTGTATTATGTATTTTATTGAAGAATTTATGTAATCAGGTTTAATTTGGCTTTTGTTGTATTAAAATTGGTGAATTAGCCAAGTTTTTATGATCTGCAATGTGAATCCTATTGTAATTCAATGGAAAGTCGCCAAATTAGCGAGATGTTGGCTCCTTGGATATGATTTTAGGCAACTAATTTTTGGTGCCGAATTTGGTGATATATAGTCAAATTTTGCAACTTGGTGACATTTTTGGGGATCATTTGTCCCTAATACTTTCTAGAACATTCAAGACTTTTGAGAGCTTATCTGAATGGCTGCGGATATCAGTTGGAGTGAGGTACAGATTATTTACTTTTTAATTAAGCTGAGCATTGTTTTTCACATAGCTGTGATACGTGAACGATTCTACTCCTTGTATTTCTAACCTTTCGATTTTGAAGTGTCTTCGAGTGTGCTAAATTTCTCCTTTAAATTATGTTTTCGATATTTTTCGTTCGGAGGTTAAAGTAGTACTTTTTTCACTACTAGGTATCCCGTAAAAACCAATTACCTTGACCTTGGCCTTGCTAAGATTGAGTCAGCTTAAAAACGTGTTAGTGTTCACACCTGGGCCATTTTGTGTGAGAGTTTTGTATTGATTGTATTGTCGCCAACCTAGCCAGTTTTTCCTCGCATTGGCTGTTGTAAACTTTCACTGCAATACAAATAAAGTTTTGTTATTCTGCTAAAGTCTACCAAATCCACGAACATTATGCTTGGGAAATTCCTAACTATATATATATATATATATATATATATATATATATATATATATATATATATATATATATATATATATATATATATATATATATATAGGGTTGTTCGGAAAGTAATTTCGTTTTTTCCCGACAGAGGATTTAATTGTATTTTTTTTACACCCAACTTCACATTTCAGCCGTATAACTTTTATATGCTTTGAGAGCTCATATAGCAAGGCTTGTGTGTGAAATATTCCAATTAATTATATGCAGTAGTTTTTGGTTGGTGCCCTTTTAAATATGGAGAGCGATAAGCAGCAATTTCGACATATGTTACTGTTTTACTACAGAAAGGGTAAAAATGCTGTTCAAGTCAGAAAGAAATTGACCGATGTGTATGGAGAAGGTGTGTTGACAGTACGCCAGTGCCAGAACTCGTTCGCTAAGTTTCGATCCGGCAATTTTGATGTCGAATATGCACCAAGTTTGGGAAGGACGGTTGAAGCTGATAAAAATGCGATAAAGGAATTAGTTGATGCGAACTGGCGAATAACAACACGTGAGATCGGATTGAGGTTAAATTTATCAAATTCAACAGTTTATGACCACTTGAAAGGCCTGGGATTATCCTCGGAGGTCGATGTATGGGTTCTTCATGTTATTACAGAGAAATCTGTGTCGCCGCATTGACGTCTGCTATTCGCTTCTCAAACGTCACGAAAATGATCCGTTTTTGAAGCGAATCATCTTGGGGACGAAAAATGGGTTGTATACAACGACGTCAAACGCAAGAGGTCATAGAGCAAAAAAGATGAACCGGCTCAAACCCTTTCCAAAGCCGATATTCACCAAAAGAAGGCGATGCTGTCTGTTTGGTGGGATTTTAAAGGAATCTTTTTTTTTAGCTTTTACTGGATAACACAACACAACGGTTAATTCGGAAGTCTACTGTCATCAGCTGGACAAACTGAATGATGCACTTCAACAGAAAAGGTCAGAACTAATCAACAGGAAAGGTGTAGTGTTTCACCAAGACAACGCAAGACCTCACACAAGTTTGGTCACTCTCCAAAAGCTTTTACAGCTTGAATGGGATACAATGCCACACCCACTACATTCTCCAGACCTGGCACCATCGGATTATTATTTGTTCCGGTCACTCCAAACTTTTTTAGACTATAAAACCTTCACCTCAAATGAGGAGGACAAAAACCACCTCGATCAGTTTTTTACCAGCAAAGACCACAAATTTTATGAGCGTGGAATTGTGCTACTACCAGAAAGATGGCAATAGGTGTTGGACCAGAACGGCCAATATATAATTTAATAAAGTATTTGTTTATTATAAGAAAACTGTCTTTCATTTCCACAATAAAAAAAACGAAATTACTTTCCAAATAAACCTTTATATATATATATATATATATATATATATATATATATATATATATATATATATATATATATATACAGAAAGAGAGAGAGAGAGAGAGGATGAGGATTAAATGCTTTTCGCATGAGAAATTTCATATTCATTGATTACAATTTCAAAAATACTAAAGTTTAGCTCAGAATTCAAACTACATAACTAATAAATGGCACCGTCATAGATACGCATGCGCCGTAGAAGGAATTGTGTGCTCATCTTGCACGGAAAAACAATTTCAGGGGAATTCAATGTGATAAAAATTTTTAAATATTTGTAATGTAAAAAGAGTTTATCCTATTTAAAATTCCGCAATAATCTTGAAACGGTTATTTGCCATCCGAATGCACATATTCAAAGGAATTGTTATTACTATGATTAAAATTAAAATTAAAAAATATAATTATCAACGCTTATTATTTAGAATTCTTTGCCGCTAAACATTAAGAATTCATTCCGTTGAAATTATACTGTTTTAATTTAGCTCCAAATTATAACTATCCCAATATATAATTTAAAGAACATTCATTAGTTTCAATAAACTATTGTGTGTATTTTCCCTCTCTTTTAGTAGTATTACATTTTTTTCTTGCTAGCAATTTTTCCTTTTGCTGCGAAATTATGCATATTCTAATTAATTTTTCGAAAAATACCGAGGGATTCTACGATATTAAGGAAAACACCCCTTTTAAATGTCTTGCAATTAATCAACGGCGAAGCGAGATTCTTCTGATAAAAATGTAATAAAATGAAAATGTAATTAACGAACACAAATTTGCTGAATGAAACATATCTACAAGAATAAAAATAATGTTAGCTGTCCACTGGGTAAAGTGAGTCATTAAGTGGAATTTCTTTAAAAAAAAATTCCGTCTTTTGGATGTTTATATAGAGCTGAAGCATTTTTTTTTGGTTAATTGTTAGATACATACAATTAATTTGTGGAAGCACAAAAGATTTATTGTTTCATTATTTCCGCGCTATTATTTTCATTAGATAATTAGTCGAAAAATATTTCAGTGAAAAAATGGCGCCGAGTTGGATATGAAGCTGTTGCCACGTAATTCTAATAATATATTTAAATTTATTGCTCTCAGAAGTAATAAAAATTTTTTGCTTGAAATTTAATTTAAAATAAGGTACGGAGGTCAAATTTATATGTAGTGCAACGAATACCACAGTAAGTAAACTTATATTAATGATTTAATATAGTGCCACAAAATAAAAAGAAATGTTTTAATACTGACAATGAGCAGAAAATTATAGTACTTCCATCAAAGGCTTTAAAATACATCATAAGAATTGTTTGAGAGTAAAATTCCATATTTTGGATGTTTGTATACAGTTGAAGTATTATTTGCCATTTTTTTGATTGAAGCATTGTTAAATAATACAATTAATTTGTGAAATCCCAAAAGATTTATTGTTTCATTATTTCCGAGCAATTCTTTTCCTTAAATAATTAGTCGAAGAATATTTCATTGAAAAAATGGCGCCGAGTTGGATATGAAGCTGTTGCCACGTACTTATAATAATATATTTAAATTTATTGCTTTCACAAGTAATAATTTTTTTTTGAATTTTTAAATTAAAATAAGGTACGGAAGTCAAATTTATATGTAGTGCAATAAATGACACTGTAAGTAAATTTAGTATTATACTGATGATTTAATATAGTGCCATAATTTAAAAAGAATTGTTTTAATACTAACAATGAGCAGAACATTATTTCCTAACTATCCTTTTCATTAAATAATTTGTCGAAAAATATTTGAGTGAATAAAATGGTGCAGAGTTGAAGATGAAGATGTTGCCACGTACTTATAACAATATATTTAAATTTATTGTTCTCAGAAGTAACAAAAACATTTTTCTTGAATTTTTAATTTAAAATAAGGTACGGAAGTCAAATTTATATGTAGT
The DNA here is from genome assembly GCA_032207245.1 of Pardosa pseudoannulata. Lineage (NCBI taxonomy): Eukaryota > Metazoa > Arthropoda > Arachnida > Araneae > Lycosidae > Pardosa > Pardosa pseudoannulata. Next base: position 106,750,977 of record CM063509.1, read on the forward strand.
GCAATAAATGACACAGTAAGTAAACTTAGCGTTATACTAATGATTTAATATAGGGCCACAATATAAAACAGAAATGTTTTAATACTAGCAATGAGCAGAAAATTATAGTATTTCTATCACAGGCTTTTAAAAAAGTCAGTATTGAAAAATAATTTTAATATAGTGCTACACAATTTAAGAATTATAAAGTAGCTTTATGCAAAAATATTCCTTAATGCAAGCTATCACTTTTAAATTAAGTTAGCAGTGTAGTAAGGTTTTAATATATTAACATTCCATTGGTAAATTGATAGTTCTAAACTCTATACAAAGATGTACAATTCTAAATTCAAAGGATTTCAAACTAATCTGATACTATAAAGGTACTTTTAAATAGAGTGGTACCATGATATTTCTTGTAATACTATCTGTATGTGTAAAATAGTGTATTCCAGTCAAATGAGTTGAAACATAGCTATTCGCGTGGTAAAATATATAAGAAGAATTATTTGAGAGTAAAATTCCATAGTTTCGATGTTTATATAGAGTTGAAGCATTTTTTATCATCTTTTTTGGTTGAGGCATTGTTAAATAATACAATTAATTTGTGAAAGCCCAAAAGGTTTATTGTTTCATTATTTCCGTGCTATTCTTTTCATTAGATATTTTGTCGAAAAATATTTCAGTGAAAAAAGGGTGACGAGTTGGAGATGAAGCTGTTGCCACATACTTATAATAATATATTTAAATTTATTACTCTCACAAGTAATAATTTTTTTTTTTGAATTTTTAAATTAAAATAAGGTACGGAAGTCAAATTTATATGTAGTGCAACAAATTACACAGTAAGTAAACTTACCATTTTACTAATAATTTAATATAGTGCCACAATTGAAAAAGAATTGTTTTAATACTAACAATCACTAGAAAATTATTTCCGCGCTATTCTTTTCATTAGATAATTAGTCGAAAAATATTTCAGTGAAAAAAAAGTCACCGAGTTGGAGATGAAGATGTTGCCACGTGCTTATAATAATATATTTAAATTTATTGTTCTCAGAAGTAATAAAAATTTTTTTCTTGAATTTTAAATTTAAAATAAGGTACGGAAGTCAAATTTATATATAGTGCAACAAATGACACAGTAATACTATTTGTATGTAACTATCTGTATGTCTTGTAATACTATCTGTATGTGTAAAAATAGTGTATTCCAGTCAAATGATTTTAAACAACTCTCACGGGTTAAAAATCAGTAGAATTGATATAGAACAAAATTCCATATTTTGAATAATCATATAGAGTTGAAGCATTTTTTGGCATGTTTATAGTTGAAGCTTTGTTAAATAGTACAATAAATTTGTGAAAACACAAACGATTTATTGCTTTATTTTTTTTCAGTACTATTATTTAGATATAGACACAAGCATTTATTTAAGATAGCATAATGAATGACGTAGAGCTCTGGATATCAAACTCAACAGATGTTACAGAAGTCTAAAATACTGAAAGTATATACAAGTTACATAAACAAACGTCAGCACCTTCGATGCATACGAGCCATCAGCTACTGACGCACTGACTCTTATATAGGCAGACAATATATACATACATTACAGATATTTGCATATTTGAAAAGATACCCATGTTGCCACAAATAAAAATATGATAATTATAAAACTTTACTCGTAACAAATATCAACACAAATCAATGAATTCTTGTTACAATAATATGCGAAAATACATTACAATATTTATAATGTATACAAGACACTATTTACAAAGACTAAACTTTATGTCAACGGCCTTAATCAGAAATGATGCGTATGACGTCAATCTTCGGCGAATTAAAACGAGGCAAAAATTTTAGTTGTTATTCATCATCACCACAAGTAAAATCCTTATTACTAATGTATAAAATATTTTTATTCTAAAAATAGCAAAACTTTTTATTTTACAATAAATCAAGAATAAAGTATTATAAAGAAGTTTTTACAGCCCAAAGGATTTTTCCTCCTTAAGATGACCTTTTTCTCCCATAAAATAACTAAATTGAAAATAAAAACAATACCACACTTTTGCATTTATAAACTTACATCATTAGGAAGTCTTCCACGAAACCCTTTCTTAGCAAAGGCAAGCAAAACAATTCTACAAATGATCAGATTTCAAAACTAAGATTAGTATTTACTTCAAATGAGAGTTGCTTCTCTAGATGCAACTAATAAATGCGAGATCCTGATTAATGTAAACTTTTTTATTGAGTTAAAACTTTCGCTGATTAATTAGCTCCAGTCCCATGGCAACTGAGGGCCTGTGGCAACATCATTTGTGAGAGAAAAAAAATTACTTTTCGAGTTCCGTTAAAGTTCTCCTTAATTTCCGTAAAAGCTGCAATCTGAACTGAATTAATTTAATGGATATAGGAGAGAAAGGAATAAAAAAGGAGACAGAGAATGAAAAGTGAATGCTCTAGCCGATTAATTACTCTTTTTATCTACTGCAAAAAATGAACGTGCTGTCAGTAAACAGCTAATAAGATTCTTATGCTTTATGAGTAATATCATTTTCTCAATTATGTTATGAATGTTTTAGTGTACACATATCGGAAATTATATAAAAATGGTAAAAAAGGTACAAGCGTGTAGCTAAATATTTTTTTAAAAGGGTAAACAATATTTCCATCAGCACATGCAACATATATACATGTAATTATATTACGAAGGTTACATTAAATGTAAGAAAAAAGTATTGCCCCTATTGTTTTTACTTGTCCAAGCTTGTTGGGCAAAGGTAAACCTAAGGAAAATCTAGTTAAGGGCCATATTCACCAAAATCAGGGTTTCCAGGATCAAAGAGCGAACCAGGGAATCGGTAGATCAGCGATCACACGCCGTTAATTGTGACTTAAAATGGTGTCATATGCACCATGAGTGGATTCCCTGATCTATAGATTAATTATTGCAAATATGTAAGCGATGTTTTGATTGGTCAATAAACGAGATTCTCCGGGAATAGTTCTCATGCTAAGTTGATTTACATATTTACTCAACCAGACATAAATATCGTTTGAGAAAATTATAAATTTAGTCAAGAATCTGTAATTTTTCTGAATAAGAATAAGAACAAAAATGAAAGAATATAAAAGAAAGAATTTTGATGAAACCGAGGTAGAATCTTTTCTGAAAAATCTGGAAAGATCCAGTAGCAAAATACCTTGATGCTAACAAAAATTTTTCAGTAGAAGATAGAGCATTATTCTTTTCCAAAGGAGCTGAAATCGTGTCATCTAGCATTCGAATTAATGATTCAGCTGTATATTTATTAAAACGATAACGCGACCGAAAGTCTACATCATCCAAACAATCCAAATCATTTGTTCTATTTGGATGCACAAATCTTTTCCTGCGGCTTTTTGTTATGTCCAACATTTATAGAACTTTGAAATCTTCTAAATCTGAAAATATATCTGCCATGTTAGTTTTCAACGCAGAACGCATGCGTAAAATGTAGTATCGCGTAAAATAATCCTCCAAATTCGGGTAATCAGAAACAGGGGATTAAAATGAGCTGAAAGCCGCGGATTCTCGTTGAAGAATACGAAAATGCTGATTCGTGGTTAGATCTGAGTATTAAAATCGTGGTGAATATGGCGCTAAGAGTAATGATGCAGTTGGATTCCATAAAAGTAGAAGCAACGAGCTCGTAACGGAACTTAGCTTTTATTTTAAGAGCTCAGAAAATACATGAAAAAACATGGTGTTTCGAAAATGACCGGTATATTTGAAAAATCAATAAAAACTAAACGGACAGTGATAGAACTACACAGTTTATTGCAATATGATTGAGACAATAGTAAATTTTCAGGCAGGCAGACTTTCAAAGTTAGTTACAATGTTCCACAACAGATGACGCTGCAGTCTGGAAAAATCTAAACTACGATATTTTCCAGATATCCACCATGCGCAGCAATAATATCGCGTATTCCCAGAACGAAATTATCAGAAACCCGTGTAAACGTCTTAGGAGGGATGTCTTCACATGCAGAACAGAATTTACTGTTCCAGTTATTCAATTGTTTCTGGATAGTGGCGCTACACCTGGTCTTTAAGAGTCCTCACTGACAAATATCGTAATTTAGATTTTTTTCAGACTCCATCTGTTGTGGAATATTGTAACTAATTTTAAAGTTTGTCTGCCTGAAAATTTACTTTTGTCCCAAGCATATTGCAATAAACTGTGAATTTCTATCACTGTCCGTTTAGTTTTTATTGATTTTTCAAATATACCGGTCATTTTTGAAACACACTGTATATTTCTTTAAAGAATTGGCATAAGGTTTTATAGAACCAACCGAATAACAGTTCAGTTTCTTTCAGTGAATTTCAAGCGCAGGGTATTATATTTCACTTAAGGCACACAAACTTTCAAAATTATTTACAATGTTCCACAACAGATGGCGCTACATTATTGTAATGCTTTTCAGTTCTTCGATTAACTTTAAACTTCGTCTTATTGCAACAATACTGTGTTCTAGGCGGTGGAATTCCAACACCAGAAAAATCCTCTTTTCTAAGGAATAAACCATTTTCTCACAGGTAACTTGCCATGTGCGAACAGCAGAAAGAAGACTTACAAAATATCGCACTCACAGACTGCATTGTCTTTCAAATCACCTTATATTCAATCACAGCGCCATCTATTGTTCCAAATTGTAACTATTTTCGAAAGCCTGTCTTACTGAAAATTTACTGTTGTCACGAGGATATTGCAACAAACGGTGTACTTCTTTCATTGGCAGTTTAGTTTTTATTGAGTTTTCAAATATACCGGTCATTTTTGAAACACCGTGTACAAAGTAAGCCCCACAGCGAATGAAACGCGGGTAATTTTCTCAAGGAACCGATAACTTAGTCAACGAATTTAACAGTAAAAAAGAACTTAGATCAATAGAATAATTGAGCCATTCGTCAACAACACATTGAAAATTAATAATCAGTCGGGTCAATCTATAAAAAGTGAAGCAACGAGTCAAGGAACCTGTAAATATATGTGTGTATAATTTTATATAATACACTCATATTGACGTAACTTATATTTAAAATCCTCAAAATAATTTTTAGAAGCAGAATAAAAAATTAAAGTAAAATACATATAAATAAATAATGAAAGGCAGAAAATAAGAACTTAAATTTGCGTCTCATAGTTTATTTCATAGCGTAAAGGGTTTGTATTTTATAAAATGCAAACCCTTTACTTTTAGGGAAGAACTATGGGTTGCAAAAACAAAAAAGAGTTTGATTAGAAGAGTTAATGTCCTGATAATTTTTGATAATTAAAAAACCAAATAAAAATGATTCAGCAAATAAAAGTAAAATTATATAAAGTGTTCAAAAAGTGAAAATAGTTTGTTTCTTCAATCCATTTCTTTAAATACTTCAAAAATATTTCTTTTACATAAAGAATGTAAAAAATGGACTACCTTTTCTTAGGTGTTTATCATAATAAAGATATAGTTAGAAGATTAATTATAACATTTCTTATGCAGCTTTGAGAATAACGTTAGAGAATTTATAGTTATTTTTCTGCTACATGTGCAATGGTTTGATAAAACGAGCATAAAATTTTCATGCACCAAAAATAAATCTTCACAATGAAAAGAAAAATATGTAAAACAGCCTGTGTATAAGAACATTTTCCTTTAATGTATGACGTTCTTTTGAAAAAAGAATTTTTTTTATTTTCTTAAATATTCGTCTAAATCTTTTAATAAAACAGACGCCTGCTGATATCGCTTCAGGATATATTTGCTTTTAAAGAAACTTTTTACATTAGACTCTTTTTTTTCATGTCGAATTTTGTATAGGAATGCTTACTAAAATTTGAGGTAGATTCGAGTACATTTATTTATAAATATGTGTATCCGAAACCATATTTACACAGCATTAGAACAAATATTTTATAAAAATTTTAAAACATATTTTGTAAATATATAAATCATAAACTAAGTTATTATATGCATATGTTTTTTATATAGAGATAGGGAATGTTCCTTTAATTTCTTGAAGAGTCACTATAAAAGGTCTTATATCTCTTAAAAATTATGAAAATTCATGATAATTTGTCTTTTTTGTCTTAAACTAAATTCTTTAATCGATCAGTTTGATAACAAACATGATCGCAGTGCCTTTTCTTATATCTTAACTGATACCCAATTTAACACTATTTAACAAATTGACACACTGTAATATACCATAATCCCTCATCATACTGTTACGAATTTGCGAAAATTGCTTGAATTTAACATGGGACTCTATGGGTATCTTGCGAAATTGGTGAGATATCGGCTCGTTGGCGACAGTTTTGGCAACCTATTTTTGTCGCCAAGTTCGTCGCCAAGTGTCGCCAAGTGTAGCGTCACGTGGCCACTTCCGGTTCCGGCTTCTGGAGTGTTCTGGCAGTTTCTGTGAGCCTATATAAGGCAGACGGAGTCCCATGCAGAGGAGAGTCGTTAAGAGAATATCTCGGTCTAAGAGGAGTACGCACGGTGTGTTGTGCTTGATGCGGAAAGTCTTGCGTGAGCCGACGGCATTGGGCTCAAAATTGTTCCGCGGAGATTTTGATGTATTTCTTCCAATAAAGTATTTGTCTTCGTGCTGCAGTCTTGCTTGCTTGTAAAGTGCATTCAATCCCTGAACCCAGCAGTTTTAGTTTTGGAAGTTCGTAACAATACATAATCCGAAACAGTACTTTTGCCACTCTTTATTTAGAATTCACCTTTAAAACATGATGTTAAAATAATGCTCTCTTCATACGCACTGCTTTTAGCGAACCTTTTTTCCTTGTCACTTTCGAAACCACACTGTTTTCAATAGTTAACAGCCGAAATGTTAGAGCGCTCTTCTTGTCGGGGTTCGAATCCCACTGTGGCATGGATATTCGTAGCAATTCGGAATCGTCTTTAAGCAGTAGGTACCGGTCTCATTAACCCTCGTGTTTCAAAAAAAGTAGACAGCTGCACTCCAAACCAAACCAAACTATCAATAGCTAACAATTGATGTCGGGCAAGGATCCTTACAGATTTGTTTCCTTAAACACTCATATAGTAAAATGATGATAAGAGTTTTTGATAGATTTAACCGTTTAAACCCCGAATTAATATAGAATAGTTGCAATGACTTGAAATTTGATTATTATATTAATTAATAGTATATAAACACAATAAAGTCTTAAAATTAGGTGAAAAAATTTTTTGAGGCTTTTTTTAGCCATGTTCCATTATTGGAACATTGGAGTGTTACAGGATTACTTTTTGCATATTTTTAAAAGCCCATAATTAATTTAAAGCCTGATAATTATAACATCTTCTTAATATTAACTGTTTTGTTTATTTGTCTTTAAATAATGTACAATTGATAAATATTATGACACTATTGAATTTAAGCAATATTAGTACCGGTTTTTCCAATTCTGTTGGATTATCGAATTTCACATTTTTTTCTATTTTAACTATTAACTACGGTTATTAATTTTTCATGCCTTCTTGGTCCTTGTATCCAATTTCTGTAATTTGTCTTCACCTGAAGTACTTACATCTTTTTTTTTTTTAAATGAAGTCGACCATTCCACACACATCGAATGGCGTAACAGCATCTAAATTATTTACATCAATATCTTCTTCATCGGTTATATCACCAGGTTCATCGGGCTCTAACTGACAAATATCTACATCTTCCAAATCAGAATCCGAAAGAGGTTTTAGAAAGGCCAGAGCATCTTGTATTGTAAGGCATCTTTCAGACATGGTGTTGAATATATGAAAACTTTCTAATTGATACACCTGCGGCGACGTAACTCAAAATATTACCTCGTGCAAGAAAATAAATGCAATTATTTTAATTCTGACTTTTCCTTTTTTCCTGATGGCATCTCGAGACATTATTCTTATTCATTCTGCCATTTTTGTATTGTAAGCTGTTCACTCTTATTCTCTCCAGATGTTGAGAGATGTAAAGCAAATTCCTACGAATTCTATATTAAATATTTAAGCTTGCAACGATATATTTGTTGTTATCTCCATTAATTTCCTCCTCCTTCATGTGGTGACCTGTGAAGACGATGAACTGTAATTGAAACTCATGTCTACGCATTTTATAGTAGTAAGATCCTAGCGCAGGTAAGCGGAGAATTTATGCTCTTTTCTGCAAATAGCCCACTTTTCTGTAAGTGAGACCTTCTTATACCTAATAGTGTAATATATTTGTTTTTCATATTTTGAGTCATTCTTTAAAATGAACCCGCCAAATTCTGCAGCCAACGTTGGCGAATCTAACCGCGTGGCGTTAAAACTGCCTCAGTTTTGGGATAAAGACGCCGACTTGTGGTTTGTGAATATAGAAGCTCAATTTGTGCTCGCCAACAGTACGCAGAATACAACAAAATATTATGTAGTGGTTTCAGCTCTTAATTCTGAAACGTTGTCGTATGTCAGCGATATTGTTAAACATCCACCTACAGAAAAATTATATGAAAGCTTGAAATCGCGACTAATCGCCGAATTTTCTGATTCAGAGCAAAAGCGTTTAAAAGACTTGCTTTCAAATACTCTACTTGGCGATGAAAAACCATCACACCTCTTACGAAAAATGAAACTTTTGGCAAACGATAAAATTGGCGATGACTTTTTAAAAATATTGTGGATTCAACGTTTACCACAAGAAGCCCAAACTATTATTTCAATTTCAGAGGGAAATTTAGATCGCCTAGCACAAATCGCCGACAAAATTGTTGAGATTACTCCGCACCACGTTACTGAGACCCGCGCTTCTTCCGAGCAAACGTTTGGAAATACTGACGTTGCAGCTACATGAAGGAGGAGGAAATTAATGGAGATAACAACAAATATATCGTTGCAAGCTTAAATATTTAATATAGAATTCGTAGGAATTTGCTTTACATCTCTCAACATCTGGAGAGAATAAGAGTGAACAGCTTACAATACAAAAATGGCAGAATGAATAAGAATAATGTCTCGAGATGCCATCAGGAAAAAAGGAAAAGTCAGAATTAAAATAATTGCATTTATTTTCTTGCACGAGGTAATATTTTGAGTTACGTCGCCGCACACCTAGAAAGCACACATGCACCTTTTTCCCTGTTGTCCAACAAAACTAATAAGAAAAACTGTATATCAAAGGTCGATATCAAAGGTGAAAGCCCTCGTCCACCATACACACATGTTCACCCACCTTATCAAACAGAATTTCTTTCTATTGTTATGACTTTTCTTAAGTGAAAACCATTTTTTAACTGCCAATATTATAATCCTTTCGAAGTAATGCAGCTTTACCCATTTATTTTCTTTAGAAAATTGCTATTCTTATCTGAATGCAAAAGAAAATAATGTTTGCAATGTCATACAATGCTTTGCACATAAATGAAAAATGAACCCTTGAAATGCCAATGTTCCAGTAATGGAACAGAGGCGTAAAAACTTAAATTTTACCTTTAAAATAAAAAATAAAATTTTGCTTTTGTTTTGTTCCCGTAGGATATGTTGGATATGTTGTCTAATGATATATTTTAAAGTATTGCGTTTTTTTCCGTTTAAACTGGAATTTTGGTACATTTAGTTCTAAAGGAGAATAAAATTGACAAAATATAGTACGAGGCACATCCAGAAAGAAATTCCCGATGTTTTCGCCTTTAACCCTCTTGGTGGAACACCAAAGCGTTCTATGATTTTTTTCTCCACCCTTTGTCGACTAGAATGGAATACGGGAAATCCACCCCCGTTATTGTATCTTTACTTCCGGTTATATATAGATATATAAATAGATATTATAGACTGTTAATTTTTAATACATATAAAGTTCTTCAAGTCTGGAATATTATCCCATAAGAAATAATGGATTCTAAAAGAACAAATAAAAATATTCTTTGAGAGACTTATTTATATATTTTACGAAAGTCATCTAAGATATTTAAGCGGTACAATTAGAGATGCATCTGTTACCGCAAAAGAAATACTTCGATATAGAGATTTACAAAGCCATAAAAAGCTGTTAGAGTCTTTGTGTCTCAGGGGGTAGGGGTGCATAGCTCAAGAAATGTCAGTGAAAGAGGGGTGGAGTTCCTAAACAATCGACCTGACCCTCCTACCTCAAAACTACATGGAGGAAAGCACTGGCAAAAATGTACATTACATCCATTTTCGGATCTCCATTTTCGGTTTTTGGAGGTCAAAAATGGTAAGTTTTGACGTCATTATCGGTTTGGCGGAATTGTACGTGCGAACCGCTTAGAGGGTTAAAGTAAACGTAATTAGCCGTATCAATTGCGCTTGCGTAACAGATCTATGACGTATAAATCACATGCTAGCTGGACAAGTCCCGATTCGTGCCAGTAGCGGGGTAGCAGTGGTCCGAAATGGAAACTCTAATTCCTTCTCCCGCCGTCTGCAAGGTTCGGTCAGTGATCTTGAATGCACAAAGCATTGCACCGTTTGAAATTCATCGTCAGCTCTGTCAGGTCTATGAACCAAAACTGACACCCGAACACAAAATTCAACTCTTAGGAGCAGCACTGTCATTTCTGTCACGGTATCTCGATGACTATGACGAGTTCCTCTGCAGGATCGTCAAGGACAATGAGACTTGTATTTCGCACTTTCCCCCCGGAAACCAAGCAGCAATCAATGCATTGGCTTCATAGTGGATCTTCGGTCAGGACCTAATTCAAGCAGACGCTGTCGGTAGGGAAAGGGATGTGCACGGTGTTCTGGGACAGGAAAGCTGGTTCCATTCACAGGCGGAAGAGTTCTACGACAGAGGTATACAAGAGTTAATCCCACAATACGACAAGTGGATCAATTCTAGTGGTGGCTATGTTGAAAATATCTGAAACATTGCTGGACTTGTTGCCAATAAATATGTCCTTGAAAGTGAGTTTTTTCTTTTAAATAGGGAACCTTACTTTCTGGATGCACCTCGTAAAATTAAAAAAAATTGTAAAAAAATAAATAATTATCTAAACAAAACAAAACTTTTTGTAAAACATATTTTACAATGTAAAGTTTAATTCATGTCAATGTGATATTGAAAAGATTTTTTTTTTACATATGCATTTTTTATTTTAAAAATCATGTTCCATTATTAGAACATTGTAACGGTTAAAAGGTTAAATTAAAATTTTGAGTTAAACATTCCCTTTCTTTTCTTTTTTTCAAAACTTGTTCACGTATGTATAGAGAAGTATCTTACTTGAATTTGTATTCAATAGTTTTAACATTATTGTTTGCATAATATCTAAAATTTTCAATGGTAAAAGAAGGATGTATGCAAACTTGTTTACAATAACGCTTATTATAAAAAGTTAGGCTCTGTTATATCCGTAATACTTTTATGTAATGTATTTCCTAGAAAACATTCAGAAATTATGCAAAAATGTTATTATTACTTCAACCCTTTTATGCACTATGTTATACGCTGCTAAAGTTAGTTATTATTAAATTTATATTTTTAATGCATGAAAACTAATTTTTGTTGCCTGCTTTGAAAAGCGAAACTCATGTTCTGAAAAATAAACAGGCTTAATGTTTACACTTTAAGAATTGCAAACATTTTCTGTTATACGTGACAATTTATCGAAAAGCTTATTATATAAAAATTTATATTGTTTCAACTGAAATATTTTACTGGATTACCCGTGTAATTTTTAAATAACTTAAGTAAATGTTCAAAGTTTTTACATAACTCAGCAATTCAGTTTAATCTTTATTTTAAAAATTTTAATGGCGTATACTTTTATTCAAAGAGCACGTATTATGAATAGGAAAGCGTGTTATGGAAAATAAACAAGTTTATTATTTACAAATTTGACTGAGAACTAATTATTTCATTTATGCAAAAAATTACATTAAAAGAATTATAAGTATTAAAAGAAAGAGTTCAAAGAATTTTCTCAAGTAGGTTTTAAGACATAAAACTGAATAAACATGTTTATTATTCAGTCTTATAAAAATAAAAATATCGTTTGATCAAAATAAAATTATCTTCACAAAACTT
>CM063509.1:106768020-106803020 GCA_032207245.1 Pardosa pseudoannulata
TAATAAAAGAATCACCTATCATCTTGTTATTTTATTTGATATTTTACATTCTTTTGTTGGTTGGTTTGTTTGGAGCTTTACGGTCTACTGTTTTGCACACGAGGGCTAATGAGACCGGGCCTACTGCTTCAAGCCGATTCCGAACGGCTACGAACATCCATGCCATAGTGGGATTCGAACCCATGAACTCCGGTACCGACGATCAGCGCTCTAACTAATCGGCCAGCGTTCGGCTTGTTTTGTTGTAAGTTAAAATGACATACTAATGATGTATGATCATTCTGATGGGAAAGTAATACGCTTTTACGTAATTAAAAACAACATATTCAGAGAAATATTTCAATTTGAAAACATAAATTAGAAAGGTAAATTTTTACAAATGATATTGAATATCTGAACAGAAATTGTGGATGATAGATAAACATAATATCAAAGAAATTAGAAAACTAAAAGAATATCGTATGATTGTCTTCTTTATCACTAGTTTATAAAGAAAGTATGATTAAAAACATGTAAAAGCATCCCTGCGTTTTGTTTTTTTAACAGAAAAAGTCACCATAAGAGCGATAGTTGTAAACTTCTGCTAACAGTGTTCAGTTTATATGATGTATGGAGATCCCTGCTATGGCTCGACGATTCTTAAAGAAGTATAAAACGTAGGGATATCATATTTAAAACCATTATCAGAAGGGATTGACATGGTGCAGTTAAATAAAACAACTAGATCTAGAGAAAGGCATTTATTTAAGATAGTGCAATGACTGACGTAGAGCTCTGGATTTCAAACTGAACTAAAGTGACAAAAGTTTAAAATACTGAAAGTACACACAAGCTACACAAACAAGCATCAGCACCTTCGATGCAACCGAGCCACCTGCTATCAAAGGCATCAAAGGTGGTGATGCAACTGGACTCTATGGGCCAAGCCCGTTAATCCAGACGTTTCTATCAGTAAGCACAAAAATGACAACGAGCTAAAAATAAACACATAAAAGAGCAAAGAGATAGAAGGGTTGATTCGTGAGTTCATAACACAAGACTAGAGAGTAGAAAGTTTAGGGATAGTAAAACATAAATTATTTTTGTGGCCAGTGACATCCGTACAAAATAAGCCGAAAAATTTGAAAAAATTTTAAAAATTTTGGAAAAAATAAAAATAAGTAAGCTGTATTAAAAATCAGTAAAAGGCCTAAATAATAATGTTTATTTATAGTAATAATTTTTATTGATTTAGTTTAGGTGTTATAGATTTTTTGTTTGTTGAGTAGTAATGCTCAAGTACGATAAATTTGAAAAATTTGGAAAAAATAAAAATATATGTTTTAAAAATAAATAGAATGATTTAAAAATCCAAAAAGAGCCTAAATAATGTTAAATAATCATAAAAAACAATTTTTATTAATTTTAATTTAGAGTTTAAAATTTTGCCTTCTAACCAAGCCACACCTCTGCATACCGTGAAGAACAAAATAACGTATTAATACGGCAGACTTTGCGATGTGCAAATTTAAATATTAGGCTCTACCTTCGACATGCGCAGAAAGGCAGAGCATTACAGGGAGAGATGGGAGAATTTACGTGAAATAAAAATAATTTAGTGTACGAAAAGTGATGTATGGCTAGTTTTAAGTACTTTAAATCTTTTTCTTTCATTTTTTAACATTTTATAAGTTTTTTTTGTTTATTTTTTATATAAGACAACACAAATTATTAAGGATCTTTGGCTAGAATGGCCAAAGACCTTCTTCTATTGCTAGAGCCACCTGCTACTGTCACACTGACTCTTATATAGGCAGACAGCATATACATACATTACAGATATTTGCATATTTAAAAAGATGATGTGTTGCCACAAATATAAATACGATAATTATAAAACTTTACTCATAACAAATATCAATACAGATCAATGAATTCATGTTACAATAATATGTGAAAATACATTACAATATTAATAATATATACAAGACACTATTTACAAAGACGGAACATTACGTCAACGGCCTTAATCAGAAATGATGCATATGAAATCAATCTAAACGAGGCAACGACTTTAGTTGTTATTGCGTAATCACCACAGATGTAACAGCGGCGGCGTCACATTCTATGCCAGTCACGTGTTAAAGGAGTGTAACGTTTTAGTCAAACCGGTGAAGGCTCACTCGATAGTTTAAACTTGAATATTCTCGCACTGTTCGGAAAGTAAACTGTTACTGGCTGAGTCTAAGCGTAGTATTACAAAGCGGGAATTACAAACCGCCTTCACTTTAAAAAATGATACATATAAATGATCTCTTGGTCGAACAATGTTCAATGCTATTTGCATGTCGGCCATTCCATAGAAACGAGTGTGACACATTGAACTACTTTTTTATCACTTTTTCTATATATTATCATATAGATATATATATAACATATATATATATAAATATATATATATAAATATATATATATAATATATATACATATATATATATATATATATATATATATATATATATATATATATATATATATATATATATATATATATATATATATATATATATATATATATATATATTGTGAAGCAATTATAAGACCTAAGGAAAATTTTTTTCAAAAAATAAAGAATTTCCGTTTACATGTTTAAAATAATATAAATGTGTTGTTACGGGTGTAACAGTTGTATAACACCCGTAATATCATATTTATGATTTTTTAAACACGTACAAAAAAATCGAAATTCTTTATCTGTGGCAAAATTTTTTATCAGAAAATTCAATCCAGAACATAATATAAAATTAACTTAAACACTGTGTACGTATTAGCATATTTTTTAAGTATGTAATATGCAAGGAATTTTTAAAAATCCTTACCTGAAATCTACAAAACTGATAATTTTAAAAACAAAATCAAATCGAAACTTAAAACAAGAATGAAAAAACTGCATCTGAGGAGAAGCCTGTAAAGTAGTTTTTCTATCAAGGCTCTTGGAGATAACTTTTTTCGTTTACGTGTTTACATTATCTGTACAGCGCCTCCCTTTTTTTCTATATCTATATGCTTTGGTTTTGTCATATGGAGTGGAACCTCTGAGTGTAGTTATCGATGAAAAACTAAAACCAACGCCTTTGTTCTTTACTGTCTATGTACTGTGCATGTGTTCCCCTTGTTAGTTACCATTAATACATCTGAAAAGATACCCAAGCAGGATAACATTACAAATCGGCCGCATACGGTTTGTTGACTTTCAGTTTGACCTCTCCCATATAAAGTCTAAATATAAGCAGTGTCACTAAGATAAAGTCTGATGAACATTCACTTTAAGTTACTTAAATAAAGGACAACATTCAAGTCAGTGTGAAGGCTAAATCGAATTACTACCTCCATTTTGACCTCTCCCATATAAAGTCTAAATATATAAGCAGTGTCACTAAGATAAAATCTGATGAACATTCACTTTAAATTATTTTGTAGCGCGTACAATTACTCTCCTCTTTTATGATAGGTGGCGCTAAGAGAGCGATCTAATTTGTTTTCCATAGTGCCAGTGACCTCTCGCAGTGTGTGAGTTGTATATGTTAATGTTTTGGTACTGTGTTGTGGAACATAGCGAAAGAAATAAAAATGGTTCCTAAAAATAGACTAATTATTTCACAATGCCTTTTCGAATAAATGAGTCTCGTCTTTCTATAACTTAAATTAAGGGCCACATTCAAATGAGTGTGAGGGCTAAATCGAATTACTACCTCCATTTTGACCTCTCCCATATAAAGTCTAAATATATAAGCAGTGTCACCAAGATAAAGTCTGATGAACATTCACTTTAAATTACTTAAATAAAGGACTACATTCAATTCAGTGTGAGGGCTAAGTCGAATTACTACCTCCATTTTGACCTCTCCAATATAAGGTCTAAATATATAAACAGTGTCACTAAGATAAAGTCTGATGAACATTCTCTTTAAATTACTTAAACAAAGGACTATATTCAAGTCAGTGTGAGGGCTAAATCGAATTACTACCTCCATTTTGATCTCTCCCATATAAAGTCTAAATGTATAAGCAGTGTCACTAAGATAAAGTCTGATGAACATTCACTTTAAATTACTTAAATAAAGGACTACATTCAATTCAGTGTGAGGGCTAAGTCGAATTACTACCTCCATTTTGACCTCTCCAATATAAGGTCTAAATATATAAACAGTGTCACTAAGATAAAGTCTGATGAACATTCTCTTTAAATTACTTAAATAAAGGACTACATTCAAGTCAGTGTGAGGGCTAAATCGAATTACTACCTCCATTTTGACCTCTCCAATATAAGGTCTAAATATATAAACAGTGTCACTAAGATAAAGTCTGATGAACATTCTCTTTAAATTACTTAAATAAAGGACTACATTCAAGTCAGTGTGAGGGCTAAATCGAATTACTACCTCCATTTTGATCTCTCCCATATAAAGTCTAAATGTATAAGCAGTGTCACTGAGATAAAATCTGATGAACATTCACTTTAAATTACTTTGTAGCGCGTACAATTACTCTCCTCTTTTATGATAGGTGGAGCTAAGAGAGCGATCTAATTTGTTTTCCATAGTGCCAGTGAACTCTCGCAGAGTGTGAGTTGTATATGTTAATGTTTTTGTACTGTGTTGTGGAACATAGCGAACGAAATAAATATGGTTCCTAAAAATAGACTAATTATTTCACAACGCCGTTTCGAATAAATGAGTCTCGTCCTTCTATAACTTAAATTAAGGGCCACATTCAAATGAGTGTGAGGGTTAAATCGAATTACTACCTCCATTTTGACCTCTCCCATATAAGGTCTAAATATATAAGCAGTGTCACTCAGATAAAGTCTGATAAACTTTCGGTTTAAATTACTTAAATTAAGGGGCCACATTCAAGTGAATGTGAGAGCTAAATCGAATGATGCAAACAAGGAGATTCTATATAAAATGCATAAAATGATATTATGTTAATTATTATACTGAAGTAGCATACCACTTTCTCTATCAAATGTTGAAATCAGTTTATCTCAAAATTATTTTTCGGGAATTGACAAATTCAAATTGATATTTGTGGAAAAATATTTTTACTATACATCTGAAATTTCGTGCAGACATTAAACTTTTATACTTAGACTTGTTTTGAGGAAATTTAAACATTTGACAAAGTTTTGAAAGTAGTTTCCACAGTAGAAAATGAGTTTTGAAAAAAAGTATTGTTTTTTTAAATTTTGATAGTTAAGCAGAATATTGTCAGGAATAATTTTACAAATCCTGAAGATAAATTAATTTAAAACTGTATCTAACTTTAACCAAAAATGAAAAGAAATTTGCAAAAAGTTATTTTTTCGAATTATTTTAAAAATTAAAATATAATAAAGTTTTAAACTAAATATGTTTATGAAATAAATCTTAAATTTTAAAAGAATTGCTCCCAAGAAAAGTTACTTTTTTTAAAGGCTTTTTTAAAGTTACTTTTTAAAGGCATATGCAGAACTATATGCCTTTATACTAATACTAGCAAGTTTGCCCGTGCTTCGCTACGGTGAACTTAAAATATTACTTTTACAAAGATTTATTTTTCGTGAATAACTCTCTAAATCGTCACAGTTCAGTCGAGTCATTCATGTATATATTTCCATAAACGTATTATAACATTATTCAGTTTTTATAATCGAATTTGTCTTATATTAAATTTGCTCAAACTTTTTTTATTGTAAAATATAAGCTTAACCCTAAATTGCATTACTGTATTACTACTGTACGTTGATTAACAAAGTTAACAGATCTTGCCATATTACGTGATAGAATAGGAGCACAGGTTTTGACAGCAACAGTGCTAATTTTGTTAGTAGTACTAAATGTTTTCCAAAATTAAGGAAATTTATGACAAACCACATAGTTTTGTATGAAACAGAAACACACATTCATATCGAAAACCATATGAATATGAAGATAACTATATAAAATGATAGGTTTTATTTGGCCATGAGAGTCACTGAAATTTGTACTTTTTGTACTTAGAATATTGTTGATATGCATTTCATTGTAACATAAAATTGAACCAAGAATTAAATTTAAAATTAGTTTTCATATAAAAACGCTATAATTTGCGTCACATAGAAATGAAAGTGAATATTTATATCTCAATTTCAGTTCAAGAAAATACTAAGCAGACGATTTTAAATATATAAAATAAGAAATGAATAAATGAATTTTTAAATGATGACGTCATAATGATAGAATATCATTTTCGCCTATTTATTATGTGATGAATTGAACATTAATTTGCTAACCGTGGAAAACTTTTAAAAAAATACTTGGGATGACGTCACATTGCTAAAAATATTTTTTTAGATATGATGCTAAATTAAAAACTTAATCGTTTGCGTTTAAAAAAATAATGTTTAATAATGATAAATGCTAAAAAAGGAATGAATTTCGACTAAAATTTAAAAAACCTTCAAGATTACTTTTTTTTCATGGCGATTGGATGCTTTTTTGAGTCTATTTAAGACAGACAGACAGACACACACAAATCTTTTTATATATATAATAACGCTGCGAAGCTGTTACTTATTTAGCACCACCTTTGGAGCATATTACAGTACTGGGGATTTTAAAGCAGTGATGAAAGTGACAATGGAAAGATAGACAAGAGTCACATTCTTATCTTAAAGAAGCATTTATTATTTTTGTAATTTGCTGGCTTTGTCTAAAATAACCGTTCCTCCACGCCAAAAGCAAAAAAAAGCGGATGACATTTCTCAAAAAATTTCGGCTAAATGATGCCCGCACATGGCGAGGTCAATGGAAAAATCCTGCCATCAGGAACTGAAGACGATCACAAAAATGTAGCATGAGTAGGAAGAACAACCTAGGAATTTATAGCACCTAGCAACGCTCAAGATGGACAAAGGATGGGAGAGCAAAACGGCAACACAATGATGGTCAGCGCGGAAACATGGAAGGTGACTTGGACATGGACAAGCCACATTCTATAAAATAAGGGGTCAGGAAACCGGCAATTCCTGGTATTCCCTCTTAGAATTTGGTAATACCACAGATGACATATTCCGTTTGGCACTGATTTGGAGCAATATGGTCTACTTGTTTTGCTATTGAGAATTAATGAGATCTGGACTTACTGCTTAAAACTCGGGAACAACTTCTCTCGTGTCCGCGACAGCGAGCGCAATCCATAGTTTTCCTTTGGGTAGTGCTAAATGTGAGACACCTCAGGGATGTACCTCATTTAGGTATATTCGAGCAACGATCCGATTGGTTAAGTGCTGGCCATCTACTGGAGTTCGTGGGTTCGAATCCCACAGTGGCATGGATGTTCGTAGTCGTTCGGAATCGGCTTTAAGCTGTAGGTTCTCGTTAGCCCTCGTGTTGCAAAAATGTAGACCTGCACTCCAAACCAAAATCTTAGGTATATGCGGTGTGATGACCCCCATGTTTATGACATTAACGACCAAAATCAGCCGAGCTGGGTCCCACCTGATTGACCAGATTACAATAGCGAGGCGATACAATGTCTGGAAAGTTAACATTTGGGTTCAATAGGCTACGCGCCTTGATCGGTTGTGTTAATGGTTCCGGAGTATTGCCGTGAGAAAATTCCAGAAAGGACAAGTAACGAATGAGAATTCGAATAGTTAAGTAGCTGTAACTTTAGCTAGAGTTTTCAGGTAACTAGATTTCTAACTGGACAGAAAACTGTTGGCGGGACCGTAACTGAACCCCGAGTATAAAAAAACTAAGAATTTAATGCAAATTTAAATGCATTTACGCTTTTATTTGTTTTAAATTGCAACTTTAAAAAAATTCTCAAATTGATTATATGTAAAATAATACCGTATAAGCATACATCTAAAGAAAAATTTTCTTTATAAAGCAATTTTTGATGAAAAAATTAGAATTTTGTGTCCTGTACCTTTATTAAAAGCATTTTTATTACAGAAAAAAACAATTATTGGTACCTATTTTATTTGTAACAAGACAATTTTTAAAGTTTTGTTGTATCTGGTCTAAAATAGATAAAATAGTTTCACAACTAATTTCAAAATTATTTTGCAGAAAGAAACGATAAAGTATATTTAAGTTATTTTACAAGAACAGACATTTTAGAGATAGTTTTTCCCACATAAAAAGTTTAATGGCAATTCTCTAAAATGCGATATATTATTTTGCTTTTATTTTTTAGAAATTCCAGATAGAATTATTTTTTACTTTATCAGAAAAGCAATAGTTTCTCAACTATTTTTCCCGGAACAAAACAAAATATCAATTTTCTTTAGTTCCACTGAAGATAAAAATTTCCAATAATCAATTTTACTTTTCATGATATCACTAGCAAATGAAAGGGATGCACACCAGAGCTTCTACAGTGATCAATCGAAAAATAGTCCCTATAATGAACCTATATATAAAGTATACACACACACATATACCGGGTGGTCTAAAAGAAAACTCCCTTATATATGAGTCACTAGTGACCGAATAGTTCAACCAATCGAAATGAAAGTTTGGATATAGTTATTTGAATGTATGGGGTCTATATATTGTGATGATTAAAATAATAAACTTCTCACAGTTACGGTTAAAGTGACACAATTTCAAAATTTTCAAATAGTAACATCCACGTTTCGTGTTCAAATTGATCAGAGCATGGAAAAACCTTAAAGGGCGTTGGAACGAGACACATATGATGTAAACGTGTTACGCCACATGTATACGCCACCATACGTTACGCCACACGTATGGTGGCTTTAAACATTTGCAAAAAAAGAGAATTGTAAAGAACCAATCACAACAAAAGGAAAGGTGTATTGATGCAGTTTGCTTAATTCACTGGGATAGGCAGTATAAGCACCAATTTCAGAACACACTTTCAAAGCACTGCTTGCGATATAAGCAGTGTGAAGATTGTTTCTTGGTGTTCGTGGTAATCCGCCTCGTTTCGTGCAAAGAAGATAACACTTTCAGGCAAAAAACTACATAATTTGATAAAGCTGTATGATCTGAGAGGAGAAAATACTGTTGAACCAATGCGAGTTTATCGTCGAAATCATAAGCTAAAATGAGGCCTATGTTCAGTAAAAAAGTGTACGTAATTTTGTAAAGAAATTTAAAGAAACGGTATGCCCATGTGATAGACCACAATCCGGTCGACCCCGTGATCCCGTTGAAGTTGTTGGAGAAGTGCATAATACGATTACTACAGGTCCATTGTATACTACAAGAAGTATTTCTCATCCGATAAACACTTCTTGTAAGAATTTCACCTCGTTGTTTCCCTGAAAGTGTCATCTTCGCACGAAACGAGATGCATCAGCTCGAACATGAAGAAACAAACTACCCATACTGCTTATATCTCAAGAAGAGCTTTGCAGGAGTGTTCTCTGATTGGTGCTTCTACTGCCTATCACAGTAAATTATTCAAAGTGCATCAATACACCTTCTCTTTTATTATGTTGTTTCTTTACAATGCTCTTCGTTGCAAACGTTTTACGCCGCCAATTTACGTCATACCTGTCTCATTCTAATGCCATTTAACGTTTTTAAATGTTCTGATCAATTTGCACACGTAACAAATGAGTGTTGCTATTCAAAAATTCCGAAATTTTGTCACTCTAACAGTAATATATATATATATATATATATATATATATATATATATATATATATATATATATATATATATATATATATATATATATATATATATATATATAATGTTGTCTAGATGCATCAAAAAAGAGCGACACACATTTATTTCGGGTTACGATTTATTAATCAATCAATACAACAGGCAAAACTTCGAGAACATCGTGCACACACACTTTTTAAGTAGGGATTTCTCAGGTAAAAAGACTACGAATATGTTCCCTAAGCACATTTGATAATGTGATGCAAAATACCCATGTTTAAAGATAACGTTTTTACTATTGGATAAATAAGTACAGACAGAGGCTGGACTAAGTCTATAACGTGTCTGGAGGTAAAAAATCTGAATTACTACGCAAACCCCAATAACATAATTTATGATATAAGAAGTTATAAAAATAAATTTTAAGTTTGTAAATAAGTGATTTTAATATTACGCACACATATTATATATATATGTAATATATATATATATATATATATATATATATATATATATATATACATATATATATATATACATATATATATATATATATATATATATATATATACATATATATATTTATATATATACATATATATATATATATATATATATACATACATATACATATATATATATATAGATATATATATACATATATAGATATATATATATATATATATACATATATAGATATATATATTTATATACATATATATATACATATATAGATATACAGATATATACATAATATACACACACACACACACACACACACACACACACATATATATATATATATAGATAGATAGATAGATAGATAGATAGATACACCCATGCATAAAAATATTTTAATTAAATTGTTATAAAAGTTGTAATAAAAGTTTCGGATTTAAATCTAATCTCATAACATTTTATCTGTAAAAAGAGAAGATAAGAAGTAGGTAGATTTATGTGGGCTGAAGTGTGTGGGATAGGATCTACAAACGAGATAAAAACAAGTCTCTCCAATCCTGACACTAAAGAAAAAAAATTCTATGAAAATTTATTTATGGAGCCCTAGAAGTCATTTTGGCTGTTGGGATATAAGGTGATTGAAAGTGCAGGGGTTTGTGGTTTGACGGTGGGAGTGTGCCGATTTGAATCTTCAACGAATGAGGAGGGAAGGTCGATAGTCGAATCAAAAACACCAATATCTTTGATTGACCTGGGGAAAAAGGAAGGCTGAGCAAAAATACAAAATTAAAAATGGGAAGTCGAAAAGGTATCGAGAAATGGAGAGCAGAATGGTGCTAGGCGGTGGTGGCTAGAATTGTTAGTAGCAGTCGGATGTCGCAGAGGTAAGTCGGTGGGAGCAGAATTCTGCTTAGCAGTTGTGGGTAGCAGTTGTGCCTAGAAATTAATGGTGGCAGTTGTGCAAGCAGAGTTTTGCCTGCCCGTTGCAGAGGTGCCTAGAAATTGAATTTGTGTCAAGAAGTGATAGCAGTACCTGGAATTGTGGCCGTAAGCTGACCAGTTGGTGGAACAGATGGCAGTAATAGTCAATAGCTTCAAAAGTCTGAACCCATGAAATAGTGTCTATTTTCAAAAATTCTCCAACCAGAAGTGAATTTAAAATCATGTCCACCTAATTCAAGCGTTATCTTCAGAAAACCCACGTCTTTACTTCAACAGATACAAAAGGCACGAAATATTTTATTCGTAAAATTTGCCTTATTCAGGTCCTCTCTTTTAAATTCACGAATTTTGATTTTTAGTTTTATAAAATTTTAGAATAAGAAAGCGATTAGGCTCCCAACCCAAAACACTAGATAAATAGTTGTTAACAATAAATGCTGAAGTTAAGTATAAAATAAAGTGAATGTATCTCAAATCTTATTTAAGTATGTGTACAGTAGAATTGGTGTTAATAAATTTGTTTTTTATTATACTTAATATTGTGTCTCTTGTCAATTAATGAGAATTGTCTTATAAGTGATAGTTAAAATTAAAATTAAGACTTCCCCAAAATTGTCTGTAGGCTCTCAGAATTTCGGATTAAGTATTTTGGTCGTTATTAATTTAAAATAATAAGCACAACATATTAAAATATCCAATGTACTAAATAAATCTTTCAACACATACGATTTCAGCAAACTATTATAAAATAAAATATCTCTGGAGCACTATACGACAATGACTAAAATTTATTATTTTCGAGAAGGAAAACTAGACCTTATTTTGTTTGCTGAGGCTATATTTGGCATCATACTCACTTCAAACAATCATAGAATCACGTGAGAATTGTAGAAGTTAATCGTAACCAAAAGTACGTTAAACCTCCTTTCTTTTGTGGAAAGATATGAAAAACTGTATAATGTTTTTTTACTACCGTAATTTCGCACGTATAGTTCGAGGGCTCAATTTTTTATTTAAAAAAATTCATATATCATCAGATACTCCGCACCACTAGATAATCCGCGGACTATATGTGCAAAAATATGTATTTTAGTATGATAATATTAAATCATCTTGAAATTAAAAACCTAAGTACGATAGAGTGCCGAAAAGTCTGGATTATACTCAATTAATTCCACCTTTAAAATGTGAAATCATTTCTTCTGTCATAGACTAGGAGACGTATTTTAACGGAAGAAATAGAGCGGCCTATATTTCTCTGTTCGAAAACTCAGCTATGTAAATCGTCTTTCAATGCTGGCCATTGTAATTTTCCACTACGATTGGATAGCTTTCTTCTCATATTTTTAATGTTTTTGCTTTTGGCAATTTCTTACTGTTTTCTCTTCGACCTCAATGTCGACCTTCTGAATTACTTTCAGCTTGAAATCAGCAGTAAAACTGCGACTATGTGTTACCAAATACAAGGATCCCATTCCTTGTAATTAAACTTTTAATCAAAATTTAATCTTGCTTACTTGATCTCTTTTTTTTTTGTATCCACCATGGTTTTTTTCTTCAGTATGTAAATAATTTTAAAATTTACGAGATCAAGAAGTATAGAAGGGGGCACTTTACGTTCACCTTTTGCCTGTTGTTTTTGCTTTTGTTATTGCCTGGTGATGCCTGTTGCTCGTCGTGTTTTTGCTCCAATATAGTTTTTTTTCCCATCAGGTAAATTACATAATGCCACACTTGCCAGAATGTTGAATTTGCAGCTTTAGTTTAGTATTATCTGCGAACTGTTTTGAATGTTTTGTTTAACTGTTTTATTTACGTTGTTTTTGAGAAAGGAAAAATAAACTTTGATGTTTTTATATTTTTTGTGTAACTTCTTTAAAGAAACTCAGTCTTCAGTTAGGCCATGCTAGTTCAGTGGAAACCTGCTGATTGTTCCTTTCAAACACTAATATTTTAAAGCCATAATGAATGACTAATAATACTGCAAATCAACACTTTAAAAATAAAACACTCTGTTACGAGAGATCTCGTGGTGAAATGACCTTCGACTCTCAACCTTCGATCTTGAACCGATCTGTAGTATTATTATTGTAGAATTGTTGTTGTAGAATTATTACATTGCTACTTTCAGCCGCAATAACCTTTCACCGGTTTTTTGGTGGAACTATATGGCGTCAGACACAATTCACTGTCTTCATGTGGAATGCTCCAGAACTTTATAACAGAGGAAAATGCAAATTGACGAAAAGAAAAGAGTTCTATTAATTGAATAGCTGAAAAGAGTTTTTATTATTGACTATTCCTTGCTGACCTTGTCAGAAAAATATACGTCCCTCGACATGACACAAAAAGCAAAAAGGAGCAAAGTGGCTAAAAAAAGGTAATCTTTTTTTTAATGATGCGGGTGATCTCTCCCCCAACTTCGGACAAAATGATGCCCACTCAACACCGCGCATGGCGAGGTCAGTGGAAAAATCCCGCCAGCGGGAACCCAAGACGATCGCCAAAACGTAGCGTGTGTAGGAAGAACAGCCTAGGAATCTTATGGCGCCAAGCAATGTTCAATCTGGACAAATGGTGAAAGATGGGGAGAGCAAATCGGCAACCCACGGTTGGTCAGCGCGGGAAGATTCAAGGTGACATGGACATGGACAAGACCCATTCCATAAAATAAGGGGTCAGGAAGCCGGCAATTCCTGTCATTCCCTTTTAAATAGAATGTGGCTATAGCACACCATCTACATGGTGTTGTCAACTAGAGCTGTAAATAGTGACTATCGATATTTTCCCGTACTCAAGAACACAATTTAAGATTGTGCTACTTGCTACAACTGATTCGTTCTGCTTCATGGGTTGCTTTTCTTTCATGATTTTTTACCGATACGATACGATGTTTTCTTGACGTCTCGTGAGTCATACTTTTGTTTACATTTCATCATCGGCCGTTCGTGCGCCGTACTCTTTTTCTCCCTTCCGATTTTGTTGATTTGAGCGATGAACAAACGGCACATAATCAGCACCGACAGATAGTTCGCGGCTGAAGAAATTTGCTTTTTAAACACAGATAGTCAGCGGACTATACGTGCGAAATTACGGTACAAGCATATTTTTGTGCATCCATTTCATTTTAAGCATGCAAGGATTGCTGAACAAATATAAAACTAACTAGCATATAGCCCTTCATATGACGGCATCAGTAATTTTTTTAATTTTCCAGAACTCTACAGTATCCTATGAGGCAGAAAAAAAAATGGTTTGTGTTTTGACTGAGAATTATCTGGTAGACGCTCAATAATTTGTTTATTTTGGTACTCTTATCAATTCTTCTGATACTGTGAATGCAGTTTAGAATCAAGTCCAATTCATTTAGAAAGATAATTCAAAGTTTTCTCAGCTACGTCGAGATTAAAGTTCAGTTCTTTCCCATTCTTTTTTTTTGCCACAGTAATTAATGGAAGTAAAGGAATGAAACTGTTATTTCCACTACACCCTTTGTTATTAATAAAGGTGAAAAATTTTTATTGCAACAAAAAATAATCTATGATTAAATTTAAAATTATCACATTTGTAACTAATCTATTATTTAAGCCAAATATAAAAGAAAATTATTGACGTAATATCTAAGTCCAGTGATAACATGTATGAAAATAATGCAGGCTATATTAAAATAAGAAATGATTACATGAGATGGTTAAAGGAATGAGGTCATATTGGTAGGAAAAAATGTTATTTTTACCTATTTATCATGTGATAAATTTAATCGCCTGCTCTTAACTGGGGAAAATAGGACTTGAAATAATGGCATTAACCGCTCGAAAAGAGGGAAAGGGGTGAATTTCGAATATTTTAAAGACGACAGTATTTTTCTCTGTGATATGAAGCATATTTATATCAATTTTTATAAAAATCGGATCGATAGTTTAGGAGAAGATAAACTTTACTCGCTTTGAATTTTGCCTCTATCCATTCCAGGTCCAACCGCTTCATAAATTTGTGGACAGATAACTTAGGCTATTATTATATAGGAGATGAGCACTACATTTATTGGAAAATGACCAATATCCATCGTCACAATCCATATTTAAACTTTTTGAGACACGGAAACAGAAGTGTGTTCTAAAAAAAAAAAAAAAAAAAAACATTTTAAGTTTCAATTTTTCTTTTTGAAAGAATTCATAAATTAGGAAAAAATAACCAATTTTAGTAAAATATATTTAACAAAGAAGGTTAAATTTATAACAGAATTAAATTACTCTTCTGGAGAATATATCCTTTTATCCACTCTTAAAGGGAATTTAATTTATTCATCCTTAAAATAAAAAATATATGTAAGTGAAAAGGATGTAAAATTTAATTTAAAAAGATTTATAATTTTGACACATTTCTGACATATTTTTTCAGTCGTGCATTGAATAAAGGTCTATGATTTTAATTTAAAAACGTCGTGATAATATTTCAGGATTTATTAGGCAGTTGAAACTGATTGCATATGACAGAATAGAATAAGCTCTCGAGGCACAAAATAAATAAAAATCTTAAAATGAATCTGGAAATTTTGAAACGACGATGTGCTTGAATTTAGGAAGCAACTAGATTATTAAAGGGAAATATAATATTTACTCGTGTATAAAGCGTACCATGTTTTTTCTAAGAAAAAATATTGAAAAATTAAAATTTAGTCATGAGAATTTATGTCGGCGTAGAGTTTTTTTGGTTTGGCAATTCTTCCTTATACATGATGTGGGTGAGGCGATTTAGATCATTCTAATTAATATAATTAAAATTGTTAAGAATTTGTTTAGCATAAATTTAGCATGGGACTCTATGGGTATCTCGCCAAATTAGCGAGATATCGGCTCGTTGGCGACAGTTTTGACAACCTATTTTTGTCACCAATTTTTCGCCAAATGTTGCCAAGTGTGGCGTCACGTGACCACTTCCGGTTTCGGTTTCTGGAGTGTTCCAGCGGTTTCTGAGGGCCTATATAAGGCAGACAGAGTCCCATGCAGAGTAGAGTTGTAAAGAGGATTTCTCGGGTTTGCAGAGCACGCACGGTGTATTGTGTTTCACCGGTGCTTGCGTGTTGTGCTTGATGCGGAAATTGATACGTGAGCCGACGGCATTGTACACAAATTGTTTCGCGGTGGTTTTGTCGGTGTGTTGTAATTTGCAACTGATTGCAAATAAAGTATTCATCTTCGTGTAGTCAGTCTTGAAAGTCCATTCAATCCCCGAACCCAGTTTTGGAAGTTCGTAACAATATAAAGAAAACGGGTAGTGAAATGCTTTGGATCTAAATCTGACCTCATCACATGTTTTGTAAAGGAGAGAGGACCCATAAAAATTAATTGAACGGATTCGTCTTGTGCTGGTTTCTCGGGCGGGGTTCTGATTACAGTCCCAGATTAGAATCATGTCTCCATGACACTAAATAAGAATGTACTTTCGTGGAATTATTTATGAGTCAATAAGGGACAAAAGTTAAAAGTTTGTGGAGCAGTCAGAGGTACCTAATTTGAAAAGCTAAAGTTTTCGTCATGTTTGCGGTTAAAAGGCGGGGAAGGACGACCAATGAATATGTACAGCGCTGCTGATTGGACCAAGAGTGGGGAGAAAGTCAGGAGATGAAAATGATATAAAAAAGAGAAAAAGAGAACGTTGTTGGAGAGCAGAGTTCGGGGACCAAATGAAGAGTTGGGTCCAAGAGAGACTCCAAAAAGATAACGAGGAGGACTATCACAGCTACTAAAAATGTTACGATACTACAGCCTCACAGAATCACCCCAATCATTTAGAAGGCCCCAGGCCAGTAGTGGGACTGAACTCAGCATTGTCATCTCACCAATCGCGAGTACACGCAAAGGGGTCTACATCCTTCCACCCAATGCAAGTCTGAAGAGCTCCCGACTAGAGTACCGAACTGGCACAGCCCTGCAGATGCACATCCCTTTGCAGATCCACAAAGATACTTGCTATAAAAATTTGAATTTGGAATTAGGTTCTCTCTCTCTTTTTTTTACGTAAATGTTTAGTTTCTGATTAATGTTGAATTTTGGATATTTGGTATATGATAAAAAATTTGGAAATGCAATTTTTTGAAATTTGAATCAACTTTCTGTACATAGACATATAAATAGTAAAACAATAAATTTTCTTATTTTTATTTAAAACTATCAACTTTGTTATGTGTTTATTTAAAGTGTGTGATACTTATTTTAGCAACTTTTAATTAGCTTATTAGTTTTTAAAAAATTAGTCTGTAGTCTCTTAGAACCTGTGGTGGAATTTAAAACTTAAATAATTTACACAACGCTATACAAATAAATTTAGTCTTGGACTAACTAAATAATAACCATTATAAATTGATCACAGGAAAAGTACCTAAATTTAATGAGAGCTACAAGTTACATGCATTAAATTATGATTTAGTTTTTTTTCCGGAGGTATTTTGTAGTATTTTCACTTCGCTAAGTACTCCGTTAAATCAATTAACTTGACCTTGACATTGTCGAAAGATTACTTCCTGATTATCACATGCACCCAAAATGTATTTTAAAAAGGCTAACACCAAAATTAGAAGAACCAAATTAGGTTAGGAAGTTATATTTATCACTTCACTAGGTACCTTTATCTTGACCTTGTCAAAATATTATATCTCGTGCATAACATGCACTCAAAATCTAACATATGAGTTATAAATGCACTAAATTTGGGTTGGTAGTCTTATTTTTCACTTCTCTTGGTGGGTACTCCATTAATCCAATTATCTTGACCTTGACTTTGTTAAAAAATTATATCTTGAGCATCCCATGCACCTAAAATGAAACATACAAGTTACAGATGTACCAAATTATGTTTCAGGTTTGTTTAGTGAGGAAGTTCATTAAACCAATTACCTTGACCTTGACTTTGTTGAAAAATTATATCTTGAGCATCACATGCACCCAAAATGAAACATCCAAGTTACAGTTGCACCAAATTGTGTTTCAGATTTTTTCATTCGCAGGTTTGGGTGCCCTATTTTTGGCTTAGCCAGGTACTCCACTAAACTAACTACCTCGACCTTAACGAAAAAATATATCTTGAAGTTTGAAGTTTAAAGGCGCTAAATCCTCTAGGGACAAACTGCAAAATATATCTTGAGGTATTTAATATAAATATCTGTATGAAAAGAGTTATTAAAATGTTTTGATAAAAAGGTTTTATAGCATTACAATGAAAACAGCTTTACCACATTTCTTGTCACCAAAACATAAACACCAATTTAAAATAATTTAAAGGCTATATTTTTACTATCTTTATCAAAGGAAAAATTATAGGTTACAATTACTGTTAATATATAGAATAGTTTCTAAACCGTACGTTCTACAGATATCATTTTATGTGTCACAAATTAGGAAAACATGATGTAGCTCGTTTGAAATTATACCATTCACACTAGTACTTTGTACTAGTCACTCTGCACTTTTTAAATACAGAAAACAGATTCTAAGTATAACAAAACGTGCCACAAGAGAAAAATGCACTTTGCATGATACAATTTTTCTCTTCGTCGCAGCACATAAGACTCTGACGAAAAAGAGGTTAAAACTTGAATTTATCCAAAAATCCACACTAAAAAATTTCTCAGTTTTTTTTATAGTTTCTGCCTTTTTATTCTTTCTGCAAATTCTATGACTTTTCCATCCTTTTATAAGTTTTTTAAATATAGAAGCTCTATACATAATTGTTAGCTTGAAACTTTTTTGTGTGACGTAGTTCTCCTCTCTCGCTGATTAATTTTTTATCTTCTGTTATCGTTATCAGTAACCAAAGTTATGTAATTTAATTATAATCAAAACCATACGTGTATATATACAGTTTGTTTTACATAAGGAAGCTGTTTAGTTTGCTTTTGTGTTACGTGCAATAAATGTTTCCGTTCCTTTTTCAGACTATATCTTCATTTATCATAAGACTTAGCTCTCTAATGTTTGCTATACAGATTATAAATGTATGCTGATATTAATAAATAGAACATTAATGGATATAAGTGGGAAGTTTGGGCTCTGAAAGATATTCCCGAGAGACATTCGGGTTTAGTTTGTGAAGGTTTATTTGATGTTACATGCAATATATGTTTCCGTTCCTTATTCAGACTATGTCTTCATTTATCGTAAGATTTAGCTCACTAATGTTTACTATACATATTAGAAATTTCTGCTTATATTAATAAACAGAACATTAATGGATAAAAGTGGGAAGTTTGAGCTCTGAAAGATATTCCCGAGAGACATTCGGGCTTAAATTGTAATGGTTGTTTTTTGTGTTACATACAATAAATGTATCCCTTCCTTATTCAGATTATGTCTTCATTTATCGTAAGACTTAGCTCACTAATGTTTGCTATACAGATTAGAAATTTGTGCTCATATAATAATAAACAGAACATTAATGAATATAAGTGAAGTCTGAGCTCTGAAAGCAAAGCGACATTCGGGCTTAGTTTGTGAAGGTTTCTGTTGTGTTACATGCAATAAATGTTTCCGCTTCTTTTTCAGACTATGTCTTCAATTATCGTAAGGCTTAGCTCACTAACTTTTGCTATACAGATTAGAAATTTGGACTCATATATTAATAAATAGAAGATTAATGGATATAAGTGGGAAGTATGAGCTCTGGAAAATATTCCTAAGAGACATTCGGACTTAGTTTGTGAAGGTTTCTTTTGTGTTATAGGCACAAAAGAAACCATCAAAAAACATTTAATGTATATGTTTCCATTCCTTATTCAGACTATGTCTTCATTTATCGTATGACTTAGCTCACTAATGCTTGTTATACATTCTATAAATTTATATTGCTACTAATAAATAGAATATTAATAGAAATAAGTAAGAAATTTGAGGTTTGAAATGTATTCCCGAGAGATACTTGGGCATAGTTCGCTATGACGAAAACGGCAACTCGAGAGACATCTTTGACGCAAAATGCTAATGAGGTGCAGTTGTTCACATCTGAATAATTTCTTACTTTTGTTACTATTAGCCTACATTACTTTAGGAAAGGAAGTATTGCAATAAAATTTAATAACGAAATAACTATGTAATGAAAACTATCAGTACAACTATGCTGGTCACTGCCATATATAAGTTTTTTTAAGTTCTATTAACACATTGTATGTGGGACACGTACTAGTACGTTTTCTGACGATTGATACTTGAGCACGGGTCACGTACTAGTACAGGTTAGTGTAACAACATGGTTTGATGTGGGTATAAAAATAACGGTATATACAGGAAAACGATGCTGTATGTTCTTGTCTACTACATAGATTCTGGAAAAATTTAGACCAATAAAAAATAGTTTTTACATCAGTCGATACGAAACCACAAAATGAGAAGGTTGATTGAAAAATTAATTTAGATTTAAAATTAACTTTTTATTTATCCTTGCGAAAATAATATATATATGTATATTTAAATATTTTATATATATTTGTATTTATATCCCCTATATAATAATAGCCTAAGTTATTTGTACGTCTGTCCTCGATTTTATGAAGCGGTTGGACCTGGAATGGATAGAGGCATCCATAGTTTGCAAAATTCAAAGAGATTAATGTTTATCTTCTCCTAAACTATAGATCCGATTCTAAAATGAATTGATATAAATATACTTCATATCACAGAGAAAAATACTGCCTTCTTTAAAACGTTCGAATTCCATCCCTTCCCCTCTTTTTGAGTTTTTAATGCCATTATTTCAACTCCTATTTTCCCCGGTTAAGAGCAAGCGATTAAATTTATCAATTTATCCCATAATAAATAGGTAAAAATAACATTTTTCTAGCATTATGACGTCATTCCTTTAGCCATCTCATTGAATCATTTCTTATTTTAAATTATTGAAGTTATGCCTTATTTTCATACGTTTTATCATTGAACCTAGATATTACGTACATAATTTTTTTTTTATATTTGGCTTAAATAATAGATTAGGTACATATGTGATAATTTTAAATTGAATCATCGATTATTTTTTGTTGCACGATAATTCTCAGCTAAAAAACAAACCATTTTTTTTACCTGCCGCATAGCGTACTTTACAATTGTGGAAAATTAAAAATTTTACTGATTCCGTCATAAGACGGGCTATATGCTAGTATATATATATATTTGTTTATTTGTCAATTTATAAATTTGTTAATATAACTCAATATAAAATATGAAAAGGTAGTTAAAAAATTGAATAATTTTCGATCTATTGAAATTTAACTGAATTACTAAATTTAATGTGCAAAAAGCCCGTTCCTGGTACAATTCGGCTGCAAAATGTACCAGCACACAATGTGTTAAGACAATACGGTTATCATGAGAAACATGAATCTCATAGTGACCGTATACATTTTACTAGTAATTCACTCTTCTCGATTTACTTTCTCTTTTGGTTAAGAACTGTTTAGTTTACATACCAGTCTCTATCATCTTGCCACTGAATTACAAGCAAACACTAAAAATAAAACAACCGTGAAAGCAAATTTTCTCCTTACCAACAAGTGTTGGGTGTAATAAAGGGAATAGTAGTAACTTTAATTATCTCATCTTCCATCTTTAACATACCACTCATTGCGTGTTCGCGTGAATTGTTTGCAAGAAGGATAACATTATTGTTCTCCACTTATTTCATTTGGCACTTACAGAAGAGCTTTTCATGTTCTTGCAGTTAATGGAAATTGCACCATATTTGGCGCTTTATCGACCACTTGGCAGGGGAACCCAATTCTTAAGTCAATGATTTTGGCGATTTTTTAATGGCGCCAACCAAGCCAACCCCTTAGCATGGAGTTACCAGAAGGCTGACGTTTTGTGCGGGAGCGGATTTTCGGCTTGAATAAAATAGCTGACTTAAGTTATTTTATGGTGAAATAATATACTAATGTTGCAATTTATGGCAAAAAAGGGTAAAATTGCTTAAAATTTTATTTATATTAATACAAATTCTTCTTATTCACATTATTTTTCTGAATATTAATGGGTTGTTAATTTTAGAACATTAAAAATTCCTTATTTTTGTTTTTTAATATTATTAAAATATTTCCTGATTTTAAACACACAAAACAAATAAAAATTTCATTTTAAAATATAAACTAGTAATAAAAAATAAATAAAACATCCGCAGAGATTTATTTTAATTTTCAAAAAACATTAAAATGTTAGTACTTTTTAATTTTTGTAAATAAATTTTTGAGTTATCATAAAAGGTTTTTGATTCGGTCCCCCCTTGACCCCCCGTAAATGTTATTACAAATAGTATAAAAGTAACCTGTAAAATATATAATCCGTTAAAAAAAAATCGCCAGACATAGGAGGGGAACTCAATTCTTAAGTAAAACCAATCGTATGAATAGAAAGCCTATTCCTATCTCAAAAATCCTGTAACTATACAAGAATTATATATTAATTTGCACACCATATTTATTAGGGTATAACTCGCACTATTCTTTAAAACATTTAAGGCAGAAACTCAAGTTGCGAGTATTCTTACAGTTTGAAAAATAACTATTTGAAATATCTAATATTTTAACAGATATTTTGACAAAAAATAGTTTTAATACAATATATTTGCCCTATGCTTTAGATTATACAGCTATTTTTGCGAAAATTTTAAAAGTTTATACAAAAATTATTATTTATATTTGCACATCGTATTTAGAACACTGTGTGTAACTCGCATATTCTTTGAAACACTTTGGAAGCGCTAAGTTGCGCGTATACTTACAGTTTTGCAACACGAGGGCTAATGACATCCAGGACCATGTAAACTATTTAAACAGATATTTTCCGAACAAAAAAGGCTACGAACAATATATTTACAGTACGTTTTAGATTATATAGCAATTTTTTAAAGATAAGTTTAAAAATTTCTTGAAAAAAAAATATTATTTATATATTTACTTAGAACACTGTGTGGTGTATATATAGTTTTGATAGTTCAAATGACTATTTACATATCAGTTGTAAATAATTTTTATAATTTATCAACTCTGTATAATTTTTGAAGTGTGACATTTTATATTTTTAAGTAATTAAGGATTGGATCTAAAGTTATCAAGGATTAAATTATTCAGGATTGGATCTAATTATCCGTATGCATCAGACATCGTGTGATTTAGCTCCATAAAAATGAAATTTATATTGGAACATTGAAAAGCTAATAAATTATCATTTACAACTTTTGAATGCATATCGTGAAAGTATGGAGAAAGTAGAGTGAGATCAAGACACCTCTGCTAATCAGCAATAATAGCAAAGGTGAGTGTTGTTAAAATAACTTTAAATACAAATAGATTCAGCTTAAAAAATTGCTGAAGACCTTTAGACATTTAATATCAGAGTAGCACCTGAGACACTATTTAACTCTCGGTTCAATTAACTTTAAAACCCAATAGGTTCAGCTAAAAAAATGCTGAAGAACTTTCAACATTTAATATCAGAGTAGCACCTGAGACACTATTTAACTCTCAGTTCAATTAACTTTAAAACCCAATAGGTTCAGCTCAAAAAATCGCTGAAGACCTTTCAACATTTAATATCAGAGTAGCACCTGAGACACTATTTAACGCTTGGTTCAATTAACTTTAAAACCCAATAGAGCAATTTCACGCAACGTCAAGAGCTACTATAATGCCCTTCCCATTCATTTTCATGTTTACAACAGCCAATAGACAAACAATAAACTACCCTTCCGTTTGAAATTAAAGCCAGAATTGTCATAATTTGAGAATTTGCCCTACTGTGTGAAATCGCCTTATAGGTTCATCTTAAAAAATTGCTGAAGACCTTTAAACATTTAATATCACAGTAGCACCTGAGACGCTATTTAACTCTCGGTTCAATTATACATTAATTTTCACAATGGATATCATATATTTCCAAATAATGACACGTGTCTAAAGAAAAAAATATAATGTAATTGATATTTGAATAAAAATCAGAATATACTCAACATCAACAATAATTTCGTTGAAACAAGGATATATTTAATAATATTAGTCTTTCAATTATTCCCTAGTTATTGCCGGAAAATCGAAATCGACAAAATTGACTTTCCACCCCATATATTTAAACGAATTTTTACTCAATTCAAAGCAATAGTCTAAAGCGCAATATATTCGTAATCAAACATTTCCCATTCAGGTTGTTTATTGCATTCTAAAATTCTCGAGTTTAAATCATTACTCCAACAAACATTTCACGCAAGCGCACTCGTGCCTCGTTAAATATTTCTACGAAATGCTTGTAACCCGGAGAATATAATTGCTTCTCATTTAATTAATTTACCTTTTCCAAGTACAGTCTTTTGTGGAAAAACTATAGTAACTTCTCCATTAATTTAAAACACGCATTGTTTGATTGGATGTTGACCACAGGTTTTAAAATTCCTTTAATTTGAGTTGAACATGTATGTGCAAGTTTTCATTATTAAGAGGAAATTATCAGAATTTCGAAATTTCACATGATGATAAATAGAATATAATAAGACATTCTACTCATTTTAGAAACTTGGTATAAATGCAAATATCTCAAAGTTTTGGAAATTACAATTGTTGGGAGGCTATTAAAATTATTGAACCTTTGATAAATATATAAATATGACCGTGCAGGGATTTAATGGGATAGATTCACAGCACTTCTTTTTAAAAGCTAAGGGAATTTTATTAAATTGTTGTAAGTAAGTAATAAATTAAAATTACCTTAAAGATAACAAAATTATTTCCTTTTAATCATAATTCTGTATCGTAGTAAAAAAATCCTGGTTGTTTGGATTGGAGCTATAGTCTACTATTTTGCTACACTAGGGCATATTGTTAATCCATAGATCGTATTTATTTCCGCTTCTGAGATACAAAATAAGAGATTTGAAAAAAAATTTTCAATTTTACAACTCCTCTTCGACTTCCACTAAAAATACAGTTTTCTTTTTTTTTTTTGTTTAAATTAATTTTACAATTTACACTAAATCACAAATTTGTGATGAAAATCACACTCAGTTTATTTAATTTGTGATTAAGTGAATGTTTCAGTCTATTTAGTATGAATGTTATGTGTTTCCTTTGTGTTTTCTTTGTTAATTCAATTAGATTTTAAATATTCAATTTTTGTAAAATTTTTCCTCAAAATGTTGTTTTTGTTTATGTATCAATTTGTTGAGTTACGATCCCCTCGCCAGATTTCAAACGCCACGCTGCAAGCACGCCAATTTCGCCAAATGTGGTTGAAGCACCAACAAGATCCATGATTAGAAACAGGAGAGTGGGCTAAGAAGAGGAGTTGAATAAAGTGGACGCCACTTAATGTGGTCTGTTTGGGACACCGTGATTTTGACAAGAATAGCCGATTGGTAACAATGAACGATATGCAAAATTAGTTAAATTTACTCCCGCCTTTAATTCACAAGTACTAAATTTCAAAACAAATTGAAAAAACATACCTTAAATTTATGTACTGTATATTATCCTTTAAAACATAAGAATTGTATACATAATTAAAAAAATTGATCTATTGTTGACTGTCTACAATTTTTTTCTAAGATAAATTGTTCGTAATCATAATCAACTTTTCATAACGATTTCAAATTTTGATCATTTGTTTTAATGTTAAATCATTTAGCTTTCTGCTTTCCATATCGACAAATTGCATGTAAGCGAGCAAAGCATAAAATGTGTATACGCTCCTTCTCAGTTTCGATAAGAATGTGTAGCCGAATTGCTTATCTGACAACCACTGATCACCAGCAGGGTGTGCGTATTTCTGAAAAAATTCAGGAAAGTGTAATTTTCCACTCCTTTGTTTATTCCCCATTTTCCCTGGTGGAAGAGGAGAATTCTCTGAAATTCAAACAACAGCGAAGGAAAAGAAAAGTATGGGTTCCTTCTGAATATAGTTTGAATATTCCTTTGACAGTTAAAATGAGTTTCGGAAACTGATCCCATCAACCGATATAACGATCACACAATGCGATAATTTTAACATACAAATGAATAGAGAAAATCGGGACCAAGTGATTTAGATAACAATAAGCGATTGATAACATTAACCGCGATCACATTAAGCGGAGTCCACTGTAATAAACTAGAATTTCTTTCCATACTTCAATGAAATTCACACAGACCTTGGTGATTCGTCCGAAAGTTGCTTTAACCCTGTTGGGTTGTTATTTTTCGGAATATTTGGCAGTTTCTT
The DNA here is from genome assembly GCA_032207245.1 of Pardosa pseudoannulata. Lineage (NCBI taxonomy): Eukaryota > Metazoa > Arthropoda > Arachnida > Araneae > Lycosidae > Pardosa > Pardosa pseudoannulata. The sequence goes on from CM063509.1 coordinate 106,794,297, forward strand.
TGTACCTAAAAATGCTGATTAACCCCTTAACGCATTTGCCCGTATCTGACACGGGCGAAACTCAAATCAAGCATGTAATAAAATCGTTTACACTTTGTTTGTGTTACACTTTGTTTACACTTTGTTTGTAACAATTTTTTATATACTTTTTACTCTTTCCAAGCTCCCTAGTCACCCCCAAAACTGAAATTGTAAAAAATGACTTACATTGTACCTATATATCCCTTTTCTGTGAAGAAAATATGTCATATTTTATAATTTTTTCTAAAATAAACTCGTGCTTTAAGGGGTTAAAATGGAGATTATTGGCGACTATTAAGATTGTTACTTATTATTGGCGAGGGTTTCCTTCTTACACGACAAAATTTACGTCACTTCAGTACAAAATTAATAGTGTAAAAACTTGCGGATGATAGAGTTCAAAATTCTGAGCTATTGGAATAAAATTAACGGTTAAGAATTTTAATTACTTCTGGCCCCGTTTTTTTTTAGTTTTCTGTAGGAGAGCCACGTAACTGGTTATATTCAACTGGGTAAACTGAAAAAATAAATTTTATTTCCTCTTTTAGTGTTTAATTATGTATATCATTTAGTATGCAATTGTAACAAGGTTTTTTAGCTTTTTAAAGCAATGATTTTAGAGACCATTTAAAAAAAACAAATCTTTAATCTTTAAAAATTTGGTACAGATGCATTATAGCCGCCGTGTTTTTTTCTCGCCAAACTTGGTGATTTTGGGGGCGATGACTAGGTTGCTGTATATGCCCTAACTTTGACAGGGGAATACGGAAGCTTCGATATGTTCTTGCATCCTATTGGTGCACGTGATTTTTGACGTCATTACCCGGCTATCTATGCAAATTTTTTGTTCTAAATGTTCTTTTCGTTCCAGTAGTAGGTTGTCTCGTAGATAGGTAAGTTATTTTGGTATTTAGCCACCATGGTGATCTTTCAGAAAACACTCACCGCCGCCATGTTTTTCTACTTGGCGACTTTTCAAATCATGCGTTTTTCTGTTGGTCGCCAAGAAACATGGCGGACTGGACCGGCGACTATAATGCATCTGTTCCAAAAATTTTATAACTGAAAGAAAGGTTTTGAATTTTTACTGTTTAGTATATCCTGGTGTGGAGTGAAGGAAGCAGAGCAACACCAAAAAGTTTTTCTTCTTAAATAAATATTTATACAACAGATAAAATCTCAATAAAGTGTATTCTAATACTACAGGTCATTGTCAGATTTTGATAATTGCGCCTCAGACAAACCGTTACTTTGAGAAACGAAACCAACTTTGAAATTGGAAAGTAATGTACAAATAATAATTCTGAAGTCTCTTCGTATCAAAAATTCTATGGGTCTTACACATTATTAAATTTCATCCTTAAGGGAAGATCATTATCGAAAAAATAAATATCAAAAGGCTCTTACCCTTTTATCTTCGAATTCCGTGGGACGAACTGGAAAAATATATTTTTCAGTCACCATTTAAAGAGGAAGCCTTCAGGTAAGAAAAAAAATCCCATTTATTTAACACGTTTTCACGAAACACTAAAAAAAAAAACCCCACGAATATTATACATTGATTTTAAAGAACAACTAAAAACTGTAATCAAAAAACAAAAACAAAAATCTTTCTTCCTTTTTTGTTGCTATTCGACAAGGGAAAAACTTTGCAAAAAATACAAGAGGAGAAACCATAGATCATAGTTCGTTTTCCATTTTCCACACACATAGTTCTACTTATACGGTATATATGTAAGTTACGTGTTATCCACATCAAATTATTTTGCAGTTTGCTTTAGCTTGCACCGCTACGGTCTACGTTTTCGCTTAACAAGATTTGGTTTGGTTTGGTTTTGGAGTGCTACGGTCTACTTTTTGCAACACGAGGGCTAATGAGATCGGGACCTACTGTTTAAAGCCGATTCCGAACTCGCTTAACAAGGGGTAAATAGGTTAACTCTTCGCGTGCGGGCATTGTATTTTTAAGCTTTTTGCAGTCTGTCATTCGAGCGCGGGTCACTTAAAAATACGTATTTAGCAGATTTGTGGTGGATACCAGCTAACCACCACAAATCTACTAAATACGTATAATTATATGCATGTTGTTTGCGTTGCTATGCAGCGGTTTGCCTTTTTTCTTTCCGCAAGTTATGATTGTCGAGTACCTCCGTCTTTTGTTGTGTTATTTCGCCTTCATTAGAACTCCTAGCTCCAAAACGTACAAGTCATGTTTTGTCAATTTGAAGCTTGGTTTTTTATTGTTGAATACAAAATTGATAAAATGAGCCTTTGTGACAAAGATAGTGATGAAGAAATATGTGCTGGCAGATTATCGGACATTAATTTTAAAAATCGTTTATTTTTGTGATTTCTTAAAAATATTGTTTTGTTTGTTAAAAAATCATACAGTATATATTAAAGTATAAAATAAAAAAAAGTTTCGTTCATAAAAACAAAGTAGTTTTTGATTTACTGCGATTTTTCTGGATAGCTAAACTTTCGAGCGATTCAGGAAAAACGCCCGCTGCATGCGTAAATTGGCGGTGAAGTATACCCTCATGCCAAGTGTTAAGATCTACTCCTTAGAAACGTTTCTGCATGGCTATGAACATTAATGCCAGCAGTGAGATTCGACCTACGAAATCCGGTACGGAAGAAAATTTCCTTACTTATTTGGCCATCTGTCGACAAATCCTTTTACATAGTTATTTCAAACACAATTTCAAGCTTCGAAAGAATTTCAAAAGAAATAAATGCTAAACATCTTCAATTACCGAGGCTTTTAAAACTGATTTTCTAATCCTGCGATAGAAATTATTCTTTCTGATCCCCTGATTCAATTCATTTCTGAGACTTGCTGAATCAGATAATCCTCCCCTATATAATAATAGCCTAAGTTATCTGTACGTCTGTCCTCGATTTTATGAAGCGGTCGGACCTGGAATGGATAGAGGCATCCATAGTTAGCAAAATTCAAAGAGAGTAATGTTTATCTTCTCCTAAACTATCGATCCGATTGTAAAATAAATTGGTATAAATAGGCTTCATATCACAGCGAAAAATACTGGTTTCTTTAAAACATTCGAAATCCAACCCTTCCCCTCTTCTTGAGCTTTTAATGGCATTATTTTAACTCCTATTTTCCCCGGTTAAGAGCAGGTGGTTAAATTTATCAATTTATCACACAGCAAATAGGTAAAAATAACATTTTTCTAGCATTATGACGTCATTCCATTAACCATCTCATTGAATCATTTCTTATTTTAAATTATTTAAATTATGCCTTATTTTCATACGTTTTATCATTGAACTTAGATATGACGTAATTAATTTTTTTTTTATATTTGGCTTAAATAATAGATTAAGTACATATGTGACAATTTAAAATTTAATCATCGATTACTTTTTCTTGCAATGAAAATTTTATCACCGGTATTAACAACAAAGACTAGGAGTCTATTTCATGGACTAATATATATCTAGCGTTTAATTTATATATCTTTGACAATTAAGAAATTTGCTTGTTTTTGTGTTTGTTTTTTATACATAACCACAGGGTTTGCGATCCATTCGCTAAATTTTGGACATCATTCATATATACCGCCAAATAATCACTGTCAATATTAAAACCTATGTTGTCCATCCTATCAAATAATATGACAAGTTAAATTAAAGGTGGCAACAAACATGCGGTCTATAAAGATAAACACTTTATTCAGCGTGTACCAGATAATTCTCAGCCAAAACACAAACCATATTTTACCTGCCTCATAAGGTACTTAACAATTTTGGAAAATTAAAAATTTTATTGATCCCGTCATGTTACGGGCTGTATGCCAGTAAAAAAGAGTATTCCTTCAAAATATGTTTCACTTTGTTAAATAAACGTTTCAAACATATCTGCAGGAACGAAAAAGAGAAACGGGAAATTTCAGTTCAGTTCAGGAGTATTTTATTTTCTCGTCTTAATTCGACTATATCTGTTAGATATATCTGTCCGTCTATATATCTGTTAGACTATATCTGTCCGTCTCTGTCGAGGGTCTAGACGAAAGTTTGTTAAAGCAAACTTTTGTTCATTGCAAGACATCATTGCAAGCGGTGAACAATTGGAAAATTGTTCACCTCAAGCGTGTCAAGCTGTGTCAAGCGTGTCTTCTATCAACGCACCGATAGAGAAAAATGAATTGTGCTTTGTATGACCAAGTCGGCCAGGCGCCAAGGGCTCTTCGGCTACCCCAAGGACAAGGGTCAAAGAGGGGAGGGGTTGATCTTCCCTGAAACCAAGGTTGGGGAAAGAAGAAGCGGGAGCAACTGCTGGCTGATCTCTGAGTGAGTAGATTGATCTAGAGTGATCTTCTCTCTGGATGAAAGGTTGCATCTGCATACACTTTAATTTTTTTTAAATGTTTCTTTTTGCTAAATAAATGAACCGTTGTTAAATTTTAAACATCCATATTATTGATTATTGAACATCAAACTCTGCTGCTCTCCAAGAAACCCATGCGTAAGTCGTAACCAAATGACTAGGGTGTGACTGACGACCGAAATAGAGGCAGCACGACCACTCGGCGCAGTTACAATATCATCACATTTAAAATGTAAAATGTGCATCGGCACTTTTTACTTTAAATGTTTTGAATATTTTTCACAATAAAAATAGCTTTTTTTTGTAACTTGAAATTCTCCCTTCTAGAAGAGTAAACTCCCAAAATATCAAATTATGATTTTATATGAATCTTGTTGATTTAGAGCCAAAGGTTTGTGCTTTGTCTTAAACATTTTGCATGCTTTCTTTGTGCTTTTGATTGGTCTTAGTTTAAATGTACTTATTAAACGGTTTTGTAACATTTATTGCCTCCAATGGACTAAATACTACACAAATAAACACAAAACACGAGAAGCGCTTTTATGTAAGTGCCGTCTTGAGAATAAAAGCATACAAGTGTCTTCTTTTATGAATTTATCCTCAATATAATAATAGCCTAAGCTATCTGTCCGTCTGATAAATTATACAGTTTTTTAAAAAAATATAAATAATTGGCATACTTTATGATGAATAATTTAAAAATATAAAAAAAAATAGATTTAATTAATGGATATACCTTTTCGTTGATTTTGTATTTTGAGTTAAATAGTTAATACAACGAAGATAATTACTACTAAATAAGTATTTTGATTACATTCTATTTTTATATTAAATATATGCTACAAACGTTTGAGCTGAATTAGCCTCATTTTGCTCATAGTAATGTTACATGGGCTCTTACATACAAAGATTGCTGGTATTCTTGAACGTAAACGGTAATAAACTAAAGTATGCTTAAATGACACGTATGCTCAAACTTTATTATGACGCGTGGACCATAAGATCATTTCAAACTTATCCCTCGAAGATCAAATAATAGGAAACTTATAATGATCTAAAGTAGGCATACCCAACCCGCGGCCTATTTCAAAACTTTTTGCTGCCCAATTGAAATTTTCAACTGTCTATATAGTTTTAGTCATTTTGACTGTATACAGTTGAAACATAGAATTTTATTTGTTAATGTTTGCAATAATAAATATCACATATTACGTATGTTGACTTGATAGTAACCAACGTAAACCTGGTCTTTGAGTATGGTTGGACAGGTTACGTTGAAATTTGAGTGACCATAAAAACTTCTTCAAGTATTCTATTGATATCGCAAAATTACTTAAAGAATTCAATACTAGATTCTCATGCATGCAAAAGTTTGAGGAAATCTTTAAAATATTCTTAGCTTCATTTAATGTAGAAGTTCAATCAGCACCTCCAAATTTACAAATGGAGCTAATAGAATTGCAATCAAACATTGAGCTAAAATGTCTCTACGAAAAGAATGAGTATTATCAAAAATATATCGCCGAAGATATATTTCCAAATTTAAGACGATTGGCAATGTGCATCAGCATTTGGAACTACTTATATCTGCGAATCATTTTTTTCGAAATTAAACCTGGCAAAAACAAAGTGTCGCAGCAGGTTGCGGGATAAAAACATGACCAATCAGCTAAGATGCGCGTCGACTACATTATCCGTTGATATTAACAAAATCTCTAGTAAAATACAAAAACAAATCTCACATTCATTTTAAAATAATGCATGTGGTAGTGCTTGTGAATAAACTACAATATATATTTATAGTATAAATATAATAATAATATTTCAACCCTCATGATTAGGGAGGAAGGTAAGGTGTTGGGGGTGATTATAAATACAGTTTAGTTAATCACCATTGTCTTTGTAGTTATGATATATGTATAACATAACTTTTATGTACAGTCGCAGCTGGCACTCTAAAAATACATATTTTGAATATTGCACGATGATAAAATATTTTGAATAATTTGTTGTTTTATTTTTATATGTGCGGCCCACCTCAGTTGAGTAAATTGTTTTTTAGCCCACCAACCGATTTGGGTGGAGCACCCCTGATCTAAATCATAAAAAAATACTACCTTCGTTAGGTGCCAACAGAATTTTCATATCTTGTAAAGAATTTAATTGAGAGGAAGAAATATAACACACCTTTAAAAAGAAATATAGAATATAATTTCGTCAAGTCATCCAAGTTCCGGACATGCAGGATAATTTGAAAACTTTTAAGTTCTGCAGATGTGATTGAAGTGTTCTTTTGACAAAGCGAAAAGTATATAGAAACTCTGTACTGCTTTTGTCATTTACTTTCTCAAAGAGTCACAAAAGAGATATATTTACTGCGAAGATAAAAAAGTTCTTCCGTGAGATCAAAAAGTCACTTTTAAGAGCCTCGTTAATTTGCCACGTTTCGGTTTTATTTTTCAAACTACCTATAGAAACTTAAAATTATGTTTCAAGCAAACCAGGGAGGAAGAGATTGTCACAAACGCATGAAGTTATATTAATGAAACTCAGATTTATGAATCAAATGAAAGAATATATTTTTAAACAAAACTTTTTTAAAACTTTAAACAGAATGGCAGTTATACAATACTTCAGATGTAGCAAGAGGATTGGTAAATTAAAAAAGAAACTTGGTGAGTATAAGATTCTTGGATTGAAACTAGAGAATAGAATGATTTTTAATTCATACTATGTAAAATTTTAAAGAGAGTATAAAGGTAGAGTGCGTGCTCCGTGGCATAAAATTTATTGAGATTTATTTTTTCATATGCAACAATACGCTTCAGCAATCTGGAGAAAGTCATATTTAAAGTGCACCTGGCAACAGTTGTATTGGGTTGGAGGGAAAGTTCTGTCGTATTTTAAAGAAAATATTTGAATTCATTTATAAGAATACGTGCTTAATATTAATCAATTATATATACTCCGTTATTTGTTACAACCTGTTGCCATCTTTCAGGTAACCTGTGAATTCCTGTTTTGTAGAAGTTCTCGTCCTTGGAGTTAAAATAGTCAGTAACTGCCTTAGAAACACTTTCAAAAGACTTGAATTTTTTTCCTGTTAGATAATTTTTCAGAGATCTGAACAGGTAATTAACAGATGGTGCAATGTCAGGTAAATACGGTGGGTGACTAAGGACTTCCCATCCTAACGTATTCAGTTTCTGTTGTGTCACCATTGCAGTATGCGGTCGAGCATTATCATGGTGGAACACTGCTCCTTTTCTACACGCTAATGAATACCTTTTTTCTTTGGTAGTTGCATTCAATTTATCCAGCTGATTGCAGTACAGGTCCGAGTTAATGGGTTTTCCCTGTTTCAACAACTCGTAGTATATTGGACCTTTCCTGTCCCACCACAAACAAAGCAGTACTTTTTGTTGACGGATACTTGGTTTGAACTGTTGCTGATTATGGTTTTCAGAAAGATCTTTTTTTCTCTTAATATTCTTGTAAAGAAAACACTTTTCATCTCCAGTAAACAGCTTGTCCAAAAACAGGTCCACATTGTGTCTAATCAGATGTGATGAAAACATTCTTACACGATCAGACAATTTTTTTCCGTTTATTCATGTGGAAGCCAAACACTTTGCTTTAACACAAACCCAAGAGATTTAATATGATCCCCAACAGTTGTATGATGAATTCCAAACTCTTCTGCGATTTCTCTACTTTTTAAATGTGGATTATTTTCCAACAGGGATCCAAAACATCATTATCGATCTTGGATGGTTGTCCAGATCGATCACTTTCTTGGAGGTTCAGATCCCCGGAACGAAATTTGCTAAACCATCTTTGACAAGTACGAACATTTACAATATCTTTTCCAAATACCGCACATAAATGTTTACATGCAACCGATGCGTTGCTTAATTTTTGGAATTCATACAAAATGCAGTGTTGTAAATGCACTTTATCTACTGACATCTTCCTTACTTTAAATATCACAAGTAAATGATGAATGGTAAAAAAAGACTCCTTTTTTACAACAGCTAAAAAAAACAAAAACAAAAATAAAAAATCCGATTGACTCAGTAGCCAGATGTTTTTTTTAGTTACCAGAAAAATCACTTGCCTATTAAAAATACGACAGAACTTTCCCTCCAACCCAATATATAATCTGCCATGATGTTCTTAGGTCTCATTAGCCCTCGTGTGCAAAACAGTAGACCGTAGTGCTCCTAAACTAAACTATGATGTTCTTATTACCATTTTAATTGACGCTTGTCCATATGCTGTGTCGAAGGCTATGAATAGCATTATAACACGATTTAACCATTCTATTAATTATGCCATTAAATTCTACTTGG
>CM063509.1:106813020-106823020 GCA_032207245.1 Pardosa pseudoannulata
TTTAGCATTTCATCTGGCCACCACAATCCCCAGACCTTAACATTATTGATTATTTATGGTTGTTTTTAGAGATTCAAGTAAAAAGTCTATTTCCACAGTCATCGTCTCTAAAATAACTGGGGTGTGTGTGTTTTAACTGAAGAATAGGCTAAAATTCATCTGGAAACAATTAACAATTTGTATGAATCAATACCTCTAAGAATTGAGGCTGCAATTGTCGAAAAAGATAGACTACACCCTAATAAAATATATTTTGTTGATCTTCAAGGTGTTTCCATTATTTTGTCCAACTCCTGTACATCAAGATATATTTTTGCATGCAGTATTTTATTATGGCAAAAATGACCAAACCATGTGTCCCAAATTGAAGGATTTATAGCCTTTTCTATAAGGAAGGGTGAGAAATACAATAAAAAGCGACATTTGTGTCTGAAAGTTTCTCAAGAAGACTGCAATGAATTAATCGAGGGTCAATGTAGTTGCTAGGACTTTTGTAATGAAGTAGTAATTGATTAGCTCTGAGAAGACAGAATAAATTGAATCTATATGGGATTATGTAGTGGCAAGTGTGTCAAATATATTTATTTGTTCTGTAATTTTGTTATATTCACTACCATCTGGATGGCTATACACACTGATCCTCAAAAGCCCATTCATTCTTTTAGATTTTGAAATTTTAAGAAGCAAAATATAAATGCTTTGAATAACTCTGTCTGCAATTGTCTCTGGAATAATTATCAGCACCGAGTTTAAAAGACAGTAAGGTACTCCCCCCGTTAAGGTTGTGCAATGAAGGTATGAGTCAAGCGCTTGAGAAATCTTTAGAGTCTGAATATCAAATAGAAGACTTTTAGAATACAAAAAACTGTTTATTTAATAAGAAAAATATATAATAGTGGTTGACATTACTGAATTATGTAGTTTTTTTAGAATAGGTGGGGTAAATATGTGAGTCTGGTTTTAAATAGTTTTGGAATTAAAATGAATAAGATTATTGGGATAAACAGCTAATATGTTAAAAAGAACATATATTAACCCTTTATCTATCATTTACAACTCATATAATATATGCATCTAATGCTTTACATGCTTGTATATCACATGTAAAACACAATAAACTGTATTTTATACACAAGTGTTTTATGTGTTTAATATTTTACATCATTGTGTAACACATATGATATACAAGCGTATAGATCATTAGATGTGTATACTTTATCTGATGTACAAGACAGGCTAACGGTTGAGGTAATGAATTCAAAGAACAATAAATATCACAGTAATAACTAATATGTTATGCCTAGTTGAAATTGAACTTCTGATATAAAGTACCGGGTGATCCAAAAGTCAGGAAGAATTTAAAAAGAAATAATTCGAAAACGAATGAAGATACAAAGATACGGTTTGCACCAAACGTATGGAAAAGGAACCGGATTTTTGTGTGTTAACGAACAAAAATAGTTCTGTTGATAACCAACAGATGGCGCTGTAGTGTTTTATTCCAATAAAGGATGATTTACAAATGAAAAAATATGGACAACTTAAAAGTTAATTTAATTACAGTTAATTAGTACTACAGTAAACGCTCAATGGACTGTCCATTCTTCAGTAGTACAGCTGTGAGAAGAGTCACCACACTGTCATACCCTTTGTGTGGCGGTATACTCGCAATGCAGCATTGTAACTTTCAGAATTCTAATAATACAGATTAACTAAGAAGGCTTTTAAACTATGGGCAGAATTTTGATGCATACAAGTTTCCACTACCATTACGTGCTGCAGTTTCTCCTTTTTATATCGTTTGTTGTTTTGCATAATCCTACATCAGGAATTAGATAGCGCCATCTGTTGTTAGCGAACACAACTATTTTTTCGTTGACACACAAAATTCGGTTTCTTTTCCATTCGTTTAATGCAAACCGTATCTTTTTGTCTTCATTCGTTTTCAAATTATTCTATTCTAAAGTTTATCCTGACTTTTAAATCACCCGGTATTTTAGAATTAAGATAAAATATTAATTCAAAAAACTGAATATAATTTAATAATTTATTGCGCTTTTCTATCATTATATATATATATATATATATATATATATATATATATATATATATATATATATATATATATAAATATATATATATATATATATATATATTATATATATATATATATATATATATATATATATATATATATATATATATATATATATACAATTCTAAATATATGTTTATAACGATACCTATCAATCTAAGTACTTTTGGATCACCCGGTACTTTACCCAACTTACCCTAACACTTTAAAGAATAAATATTCTTTAAGATATTTTTTAGAATTAATCAAACTTTGTTCAGTGAATGCAGAAAAATACGTTTGCTAAATAATTCTTACAGACTGAAAAGAGATTACTTTTACTCTAAAGTAAAAAGGAGCCAGAACATAAGAGAAATAGTAATTTTGTTTTAAATAAATTTATGAAATTACTAATTAATATACAAACATGCCCTTTCATATTTGATTTCATACAATTATATTTCTCAACTGTCCTGTAATGTCTTTACACAGTGTTTAATGTTAATCAGTGCGTATTTCCCTTTCAAAAAAATTCTAGAAGCTTTTCTTGTTATCAATATAAACACCCATTTTTGTTCGCATGCAGCAAAAATTTCTCCCTCGAGATGACATTCCGAACTCCAAAGGAACGGAAGTCGAAAGGCGTTAAAGCGAATCGGAAGGAAAAAAAAAACCCTTCTCGCAGGGAATCTCTGAGAATTTCTGCCTCAGTTCTCCACCCTAGTAAATGAAATTCCTGCAGATATTTCAGTTTCATTTTTTCTTTTGAAAACAGACTTTTATATAGCGTGTAGAGATTTCCAGCTCCCCGTGAGTTTTCTTTTCAGACCGATTTCTCCCCTTGGTATGAAAGCCCACTTTTCTCATCATTCATAAGCTAAAGACATCCAGAGGCGTAAAAGCGCTTTCAAGAAAATCTCTCATATTCCTGTTTTATCATCCGAAAACGAAAAGTAGACAATTCGATTTCTTAGAAAAATGGCAATTGTTACATTTTTAAAGTCTGTCGAAAGAATTTCTTTTTTATTGAAGCCGTTCAGAATGCTCCATATTTGTTAAATTAGAATTTCGACAAAATTGTATGGTATGTCACAAAATTAACCGTTTAATCGCTAATGTTCCAATAATGGAACATCATTTTAAAAATAAAATATTCACATTTAAAAAAGTCTTATCAATATCGCTTTAAGGTATCCGTCTGCGTTGAAAACGTCATTTTTTTTGCCAAAAATCATATTTTTTTAATTTATCTATTGTAAAATTTCATCTTTTAGGCTTCTAAATATGTTTTTTCTGTCTCTACGACATTTTAAAGAAAAGTTACAGCTGTTTAAACATTAGTGACAGCTGTCAAAACAAAACGGAAGTAGCGACTTCGAAACCGGAAGTTGTAAATTTTAAAGTTTTTAAACAGCATTTTTTGGACAAAACTTTTTTATTTTCATGATGTTTAGTCTAAACATTTTTCTTGTATTTTTAATAATTTGCAACTTTGCAATTAGAACGTTTAGGAGCAAGAAAGTGTGGAGAATGTTAAACATGTATTTTAATTTTTTAATAGTTTAAGTTGCTTTCATAAACTTCAAATGCGTTTTTCTCAGAACAGTATTTTTAATAAAATGTTGAAACTTGAAATGGGATTTCTCAAAAAGTTCTTAAAATATTTTGTTGAAAATTATTATGAATGCTTTTGATAGTATTTACTAGTAAATGACCTAAAAGCTTTAAATTTGGATAATTTTTAATGATGTTGCACTCATAGTTAGATATAAAGGTAATGAAAATTCGTCAAAAATTCAATGTGTATGATTTTGAAGGACCAAAATATTTTATTAAATGTAAATTAAGCAAAGATTTTTGGGGATTCACTAGTCCAGTGTATAAGAAATGTGTTGTATCAAAATTATTGAAATAATTTAATTTACTAAAAAATTAGACCTTTTAAAAAAACCCGATTTTTTTATTAAATTTTCTTCATTTATTAGAAATTTTATAAAAACTTCTCCAGGAATAGTGCAATTCTCTATGATGATTACTTATTAATATACAAACATGCCCATTCATATTATATTCTCAACATATTTCATACAATTATATTTCTCAACACCCCTGTAATGTCTTTTCACAGTGTTTAATATTAATCAGTGCGTATTTCACCTTAAAAAAATTCTAGAAGTTTTCCTTTTTATCAATATAAACACCCATTTTTGTTCGCATGCAGCAAAAATTTCTCCCTCGAGATGACATTCCGAACTCCAAAAGAACGGAAGTCGAAAGGCGTTAAAGCGAATCGGAAAGAAAAAAAAAAAACCCTTCTCGCAGGGAATCTCTGAGAATTTCTGCCTCAGTTCTCCACCCTAGTAAATGAAATTCCTGCAGATATTTTAGTTTCATTTTTTCTTTTGAAAACAGACTTTTATATAGCGTGTAGAGATTTCCAGCTCCCCGTGAGTTTTCTTTTCAGACCGATTTCTCCCCTTGGTATGAAAGCCCACTTTTCTCATCATTCATAAGCTAAAGACATCCAGAGGCGTAAAAGCGCTTTCAAGAAAATCTCTCATATTCCTGTTTTATCATCCGAAAACGAAAAGTAGCCAATTCGATTTCTTAGAAAAATGGCAATTGTTACATTTTTAAAGTCTGTCGAAAGAATTTCTTTTTATTGAAGCCCTTCAGAATGCTCCATATTTGTTAAATTAGAATTTTGACAATGTTGTGTGATATGTCACAAAATTAAGCTGTTCATTAATTGAACTATAAGACTCGTGTAATATTTTAACACAATGAATTCCAATGAGGAATTTGCACATGTGGGGGATTCGAACAACTTAGTATTTTTCTGATAATTCCAGACTCGTAAATTCCAAAATGTTCTCAATAATGTAAAAAACTGGGTCCATCATTTTAAAAATTAATTTTAAAGTTAAGCGAAAATTACGTGACATCAAAACGCTCCTTGATTGGTTGCGACGTCTTCCAATATTTTCTTATTGCTTCTAAGCGCGCCCTACTTTCCGATTTTGTTTTTGCGAGTTCTTGAAATTTTCTAGCTATTAAAATTTATTTTTATTGAAACCTGAAGATTTATTTTATCGATCTTGAAAGCTTAATTATCTGAATTTGTTATAAATGTCTCTTCTACCTGAATTTACTAAAGGACAGTGGGGAAACTTCCCAAAGTTGACATGATGGCAATACTTTCGTTCTTGGAAAAAAATCTCGGATTTTATAGGAGCAGAAATACGTTCGAATTAAAACCCAAAGGAATATAAAATCATTTATATATTTATCCAATTTTACTCAACATGTATTAATATTTTATTTATGCTAATCACAGCTCCTCTGTTTTTAGACTCATACAAGTCAAATGAATATACATATATCATATACACACATTTGTAGTAGCATCGCTTTTTATAAATAGAGATGGAAGTAATATTAAAATAAAAATTAGAGGCGGTATTTATTATGGGAGGTCCCGGTCTCATTAGCCCTCGTGTTGCAAAAAGTAGACCATAGCGCTCCAAAACCAAACCGATTCTTAGATATTTTAAATTTGATGAAAAGAAATATAAAATCTTTAAAACGCTTTACTTAATTCTTTATACATTTTTAAATAGCAATACAATTTTATTGCCTTTATTATTAATGTTAAATTAAAAAATGTATAAAGTTTCTGAAATCAAATTTAATATTTAAAGTAATATTATTATGAAGTATTTTAAAAGTATTATACTTTTTTCAAATTAGTCACCAATTTAATCGAAAAATATCATTGTGAATTGATACTCATAAGAAAGTATGCATCTCTGAAGAAAATATTTATAATACCTTGAAAATACATAATCTTCCCCTCCCCCGAGTTATTTATTAGATAATTATATGCGTTAGATATTTATATGTTTTACGATATTTATATGCTTTATCAAACATTTGTTGTACTTGAACTCTATGATAATACTCGAAAATTAGCAGTTTCAAAAGTTAAACTTATTAATCAACATGTATTTTTATGTATTTTAATTGTTCTAAATTAGTAGTATTTAATCAAAAGCAAGCATTTATTTACCGAAAAATGGTCTTCACAAACGCATAGAGATGATTTATATGATAATTTAGGGTTTAATTTCTGATACCTTTTCATCGCATTTGTCCAGAATTTACGTGTATGTGGATCTTTGGGAACGCTGAAAAATATCTTATTGCAATTAGTTGTTGTATTTTTACAGAGTGGCACAATACAATATTTATAATATGATTTTTAATGCCAGACATAATAAAAACATTTCTATTATATGCGATTCTTTACACAGAAACAAATTTAAAAGTCGCCATTTAGCATCTAAACAACATAGGCGATCGGTGTCAGCGTGAACGATGATGTCACAAACTCGGCGGAGGAAAAGTATCGTTTTTGAGAGACGTTAAAGAGTCCGCTATAAAACCCATTAGAAATCACTAATTAGACCCCAACTGAAAGAAAAATAGCTACTGTCCTGCTTACTTTTTTGTCTTCTATTGTTTAAAATTAAAATTAGAAAACGTGAAAATTCCACATTACATTATTTAATAATTTCAAGGCGATTCCATTCAACAACAAAAGATGATTTGCCCTAGTTGGTCCACAAAACGGTTTGCAACCACTCAGGGAAAAGTTGAAGACACATCCACCATTCATCTGCACAACAGCTACTTGAACAAACCCAGCCTAAGGAATATACTGTCAAGAAATATATTAAGACAAACTGAATTCTGAGTTTCAAGGCCAAACTTTAAATTTCATGAATCATGCTAAATCAGCAAGTGCTTGCTCAGGATTGACGTAATAACATGTTGAATGAATAGGAAGTTTAAATTTATTTTAATATTTTTATAGCATTATGTTTGTTTTCTATGTTTCCTATATATATTGTTTTTGTACTACTTCAATTCGCTGTCCAGAAATGCTTATTGTAGTTTATTGCCATCGAAGACACTACTACATCACACACTTAAGTAGTCTTCGGTTAACTATATTCAAAGTTGGTGTTCTAATATACAGTACTAATACTTCTGCCTGACTCATTGATTTCTGTATCTCAAGAACGCAGAGTACTTGAGAGAGAGGATCTCTCTAATTTCGAATTCTTAAGGAATTAAACAAAAGGGAAAAGAGAACCACGCGGCTCTTTCAAATCTACTGTTTCAAGAAATAACATCGAAAAATTTCTGATTTATGTATCGAGCTGCGAAAGGTTTTACTGTTTGAATGCATGAAACTGAAATTAACTTTAAATCCTCATATGAAAATTATGTAAAAATTTTAATTGTTCTGATTTTTAATACTTTTAATGCTAAATGTGGGACTGTGTGCTCTTAGACTGTTGAAAAATGTTGTATGTTTTATCTTAACTATCGTGGAAATGACAGAGAAAAAATATGAATAATATGCTAATAAAATAATATCAGTTAGTTGCCACTTTTTATACTCTGTAAAGCCCATAAACTCTACAGAAGCTGTTCACACATTTTTTTACACGATGTATATTGTAGTCACAAAAATAAATTACATAAAATTGTTATGTTTTAAATGTTATATTTCATAGCTCTTATTCTGAACTATCTTGCGACACAATAATTCCCAGGATAATAATGCCTTTTGAAGTGTTAGAAGAGGTATTCTATCCCATTCCTCGCTTTCCAGAGTATTGTAAGGGTTGTGGATAATGCAGATTTTAAAAGTCCGAAAGCACAAAAATCCATAGGTAATAAATACATCGGGAGATTTTGTAGGGATATCAGTGAAGGGTATGACTTTGATACCGGTTTTTTGTTCCATTTCTTTTAGGAAATTTACAGTGAATTTTGATGTATGACTACTAGCTTTTTCTTGATGGATTTCCACAGATTGATGGCACTGCGGGTAAAGCGATGGTATTTTATTCAGAAAAATTGGTGATAAAATATGTTCCTGATAGCATTTGGAGTTAATCTTGACATATTTTTCAAATCTTTTTATTTTTAACTTGCCATTAAACGAAAAACCAGCAACAATCATGAATTCCCTAGAAAAAACTTTCTTTCGATTTTTTGAACCATGTACTTAATTTTTTTCTCCCTTTTATGGTAATAAATGGCTATTTTTTGTTGTAATCATTTAACTATACCCGCGATTCATCTATTGGGACATGTTTTCCCTTATCCATTGGATAAATGTTTCTCATACAGATTTCTGTATCGTGTCTGTGTTCAGCGATATGCTTTAGAGAAAGACGATGCACATTGCGTTTTTTTGCTTTAAGATTCAAATAAACATTTATCATTTTGTTTACAGTGGAAACCGAGCTTTTTAATAATTTTGCAACTGTCCTTTTACTAGGGGAATTTCTTTTAACGTTAAACAAAGTACCTTTACTGTTAGGAAATTAAAAAAAAATAGATTTCTTCCTTACATCACCTAATTATTCATCCGATGCGTTTACGTTTCAGTCAACTTAAACCGTGACTGAAACCTTCATGTAAATCTCCTGCCACATGTGTGTATTTAAGCCTAGTCAGCGTTGTTAGCTGGGAAGCATTTCTAGCTAACGCTGCAGGTAACTAGCTTGTTTAATTTTTGTATTAAGTCGATACATGTTTAATTTTTTTTCATAAATAAAATTTTAACTTAAAACCTTCGAAGTGTAAATTTTATTGAAATCCTAAAACTTCATCAAACCTCTGACGACTCTGAATTTTTTTTTTTTTTTGAAGTGTTGGAAAAACTATATAAAACGATTAATTTTCCATCATTTACAATAGTCGAAGATGTTCGTTTTTTCATTGGATACTTGATTGGAATTTTTGTCCCAGTTCAGGATTCAATTTGACATTTTTTCCTTTCTTTTTGACTATATTACCTATTGACGCTTTTGATATCACAAAAACCATGACTGTCATATCAGTTTTGGATAACGGAATATGAGTACTTCTCTTCGAAAAGAGCATAAATATAGCCTTCGAACCACAGCTTCGTTAAAAACGTCATTTTTAATAAAAACAAACCTCTCAAGCCGATGATGATAATTTTGATATTTAAAAACGTAGTACAATTGCAGTTATTTATTTTACAATAAACGATTTTTTAATACTGCTAACCAAAATCGTCTAAAAAAAATATGCGAACAATCTCTGTACATATAAGTGTTACTCTGGGATTAGTGATATTATTTATATATAAATCTATTCTAGAACCAGATACAATAAAATAAACTAACTTTTGCAGTTTTTTGTTCTGAAACGAATATATAAGGCGTAACGAAATCAGTTACAAATTCTCGATAAAATAAATTTCGCACACTTGACAGGTTACTAAATTTTTTTCCAAAGGGGTTTTTCACATTCAGAAAAAGCAAAAGCTTCGCTAAGCAATCTCGTTTCACTGATTCATTTTTGAGAACGTTCCAGGGAGTTTGTTCAGCCGTTAAGATATTTACACATATAGATTTGTAAGCTGCACATATGTACATATTCGAGTTTAAGAGATTGTTTTGTCTTCTTCAATGTTTCAAAGGTAAAATATATGTAGCTGAAGATAGTCTGAAAAAGAATTTGTTCCAGTATACTGAAATACTCATTATATATTCTTACTGTCAATGCAATGAGTCATGTGTATATATGTTTAATTTGTAGCCGAGTATAAAAGATGATTATTATTTTAGTTTTATTCTTCAAAAATTCAAATTTTTTCAGAACCATGTCCTTAGTAACTAATATATTATATATGACATTTTTATAAAAGTCACAGACTTGAGAATACAGAATTTAGCAAACATAAAACTTATAATATTGCAAACATAAAATGTATAATATTGAAATTTTTACATAGAGTATAGAGAACAATAATAACGCTATATGTTTATAAATTTTCAATAAAACATACAGTCAGTGAAAATGTAACTGGTAAAA
>CM063509.1:106828020-106843020 GCA_032207245.1 Pardosa pseudoannulata
ATATTTCTTTTGAGCCATTTTGCTCCTTTTTCTTTGATTTTTGTGTCATGTCGAGGGACGTGTATTTTTCTGACAAAGTCAGCAAGGAATAGTCTATAATAAAAATTCCTTTAAGCTATCAAGTTATCTGGACTATTTTTATTTTCGTGAACTTGAATTTTTCTGTTAAACGAGTCTGGAGCATTCCAAATGATGGTGAGTCGTGTCTGCCGCCATACAGTTCCACTAAAGAACCGGTCAAAGGTTATTGCGGCTAAGTGAAAATATGGAATATTCAACTATAACATTAATAATACATCGATAAATCTACAATAATTATTCTACCACCATTATTCTACTACTATAATTCTAGACAAAATATTCTTTGCTAAGCAAGTGATCAATAATGCGTGTGCTACTCAAGCGATTCTTAATGTTCTTTTGAATTGCAAGCATGCTGATGTCAAACTTGGAGACACATTAACATCCTTCAAAGAGTTTTGTCAAACATACAATTCTACAACAATTATTCTACAGAAATAACTATGTAATGAAAACTCTCAATATAACGCTGCTGGTCATTGCCAGATATAAGTTTTTAAGTTCTATTAACACATTGTATGCGGGACACGTACTGGTACGTTTTCTGACGATTGATACTTGAACGTGGGTCACGTACTAGTACGGGTTAGTGTAACAGCATGGTTTGTTTGTGGGCACAAAAATAACCGTATATACGGGAAAACGAAACCGAAAGTTCTATTCTATTACATAGATTCTGAAAAAATTTAGACAAATAAAAACTAGTTTTTACACGAGTCGATGCGGAACCACAGAACGGGAAGTTTGATTAAAAAAATCAATTTAGATTTAAAATTAACTTTTCATTTATCCTAGCTAAAATGATATTATATATATGTATATTTATATATTCTATATATACTTGTGTATATATTTGAATATAAAATTCGAAATTGTTGTTAAAAATAAATAATGGCATATACGGGAACATTTGTAGTTTTATGATTGCTCTCTTCAATTTTATTGTGTAAAAATATTTATATATAACATAATTCGGAAAAATTAAAACTATATACTGCTATTTTTATTTGATTTTTCATATTTACGATACTATTATAAATTTATCCACTAAAACATATATTTTTTGTTTACAAAAAACTTATGGTTGTTATTTATATATTTCTATTTATATATTTCTTTATATTTTTCAATATAAAATCCGAAAATTTAGGTAAAAAATTAAATGATTTCAATTCTATTGTGATTTAACTGAATAACTGAAGTTATGCTCAAAACGCCCGCTGCCGGTACAATTCCGCTGCGAAATGTACCCGCACACAATGTGTTAAGTTTTGATGTACGAAAAACGATTCTACCGGTATGAATAAAAAATAAATTTACATTAAATCTTCTAATGAAATTTGGGAAAAAATTCAATGTTATAATTTTCCTTTTTATGATTTCTGAATGTGTCATTGTGAATTCTGAAACTGTTATAAAATACTGTACTTTATATTTTAACCGTAATGAAAAAACCCAGAAAATAAATATGAATAATATATTAATAATAAAATACAGAAACATATTTTATAATCTGTAGTACAGATAGAATTTGAGTATGATTTTTTTGCTCTTGGAGCAGTGATGTGATATTTATATATAAATCTATTTCAAGATCCACATATAATAAAATAAACTGACTTTAGCAGTTTTTCTCCATGGAACGAATAGTCAAACGAAATTTGTGAAAAGAAATGTAGCGAACAGAGTTACGCATTTTTGAAGATTCGAATTTAACACACTTGACAGTTTGTTAAACTGTTTTCCAAAGGCGATTTTCCCATTCAAAAACTGCGAAACTGCTAGAAAGTTTCGCTAAACCATTTCGAATTCCTGACAGGTTTTTTAGACTACTAGGCATGCACAGTTCTGTTTAGCTTTGAGTTTTCTGAGAATATTTCATACAATATAAACGTGAATATTTGCAAATGTAGATTTCATAAGTACAAATATATACGCATTCGATTTTTAGTGAATGCAAATTATGTTTCTTGAATGTTTCAATGTAAAATATATGTAGCTTGGGGGGGGGGGGGGGGGGGTGGGGGGGGGGGGGGAGGGGGGAGGGGAGGGGGGGGGGGGGGGGGGGGGGGGGGGGGGGGGGGGGGGGGGGGGGGGGGGGGGGGGGGGGGGGGGGGGGGGGGGGGGGTGGGGGGGGGGGGGGAGGGGGGGGGGGGAAGCTAGTTTGAAAAAAAGTATTTTTTCCAGTATACTCAAATAGTTATTACATTTCACTACTGTTAGTGCAAACAATAGCATGTACATATGTATATTTTATAAAACTGCGTAAAATCTGATTATTACCTTAGATTTATTTTTAATATTCATATTTTTAAATGGTTCCCATAGTATATAGTGTTTTACGTATGACCTTTTTATAGCAGTTACAGTAGAGTATGTAATATTCAGTAAAAGTACATAGAACAGCGATATCACAACGGTATTATAGAACAACTATATATAGATATAGTCAGTAAAATAAACTGACTTTAATAGTTTTTCTTACTAAAACGATTATTGAAACGAAATTTCTAAAACGAATTCTAAAAAACTGAGGTACAAATTCTGATTGCTAACCTAAATTAACCTAAATTAACTTTAAATCTTCTAATGAGATTTATGAAAAGAATTAAATGTTATAATTGTCCTTTTTATGTTTTCTGAATGTGGAATTGTGTATTCTAAAACTGTTATAAAATACTGTACTTTATATTTTAATCGCCATGAAACAACATAGAAAATAAATATGAATAATATAATAATAAAAAAATACAGAGATCAGCGTTTATATAATCTGTAGTGAAAATAGATTTTGCTTATGAATTTTTCCATTCGGAGCAGTGATGTGATATTTATATATAAATCTATTTCATGATCCAGATATAATAAAATAAACTGACTTTAGCAGTTTTTCTCCATGGGAGGAATAGTGAAACGAAATTTCTGAAAAAAAATGTAGCGAACAGAGTTACGCAATTTTGAAGATTCGAATTTAACACACTTGACAGTTTGTTAAACTGTTTTCCAAAGGCGATTTTCACATTCAAAAAGAGCGAAACTGCTAGAAAATTTCGCCAAACAATCTCGTTTCCCTGACAGGTTTCTTAGACTACTAGGCATGCACAGTTCTGTTTAGCTTTGAGTTTTCTGAGAATATTTCATACAATATAAACGTGAATATTTGCAAATGTAGATTTGATAAGTACAAATATATACGCATTCGATTTTTAGTAAACGCATTTTGTTCTTGAATGTTTCAATGTAAAATGTATGTAGCTGAAGCTAGTTTGAAAAAAAGTATTTTTCCAGTTATCTCAAATACCTATTACATTTCACTATTGTTAGTGCAAACAATAGCGTGTAAATATGTATGTTTTATAAAAGAGCGTAAAATCTGATTATTACCTTAGATTTATTTTTAATATTCATATTTTTAAATGGTTCCCATAGTATATAGTGTTTTACGTATGACCTTTTTATAGCAGTTACCGTAGAGTGTGTAATGTTCAGTTAAAGTACATAGAACAGCGATATTACAACGATATTATAGAACAACTATTTCTAGATATAATCAGTAAAATAAACTGACTTGAACAATTTTTCTTTCCGAAAGGAATTTTGAAACGCAATTTCTAAAACGAATTGTAGCAAATAGAGTTACGAATTCTCAAAGATTCGAAATTGACACACTTGACAGGTTATTAAACTGTTTTCCAAAGGCGTTTTTCACATTGAGAAAAAGTGATACTGCTAGTAAGCTTCACCAAACACTCTCGAATCTGTGATAGATTGTTGATACTGTTCCAGATATGCACCGATTTGTTCAGCCGTGATTTTAAGAATATTTCATAAAATATACAAGGGACTATTTACATACCTAGATTTAGAAACTGCAAATATATGCAGAATAGATTTTAAGCAAATGCATTTTCTTAGTCAAAGTTTCAAGGTAAAATTATTTAAGCAAGTTAAAATATTCGAAGCTAGTTTGAAGAAAGAATTTGTTCTAGTATACTGAAATATCTATTATGTATCGCTACTGTTAATACAAACAATCGTATGTAAATATGTATACTTTACAGGAGAGAATAAAATCTGGTTATTAACATTAGTTATATTTTGTAATATTATTATTTTAAAAATTGTTTCTAGAGTAACAAATATATTACGTATGCCATTTTTATAACAGTTACAGACTAGAGATTGCAAAACTAATAACATATGAATTATTTTACATACAGTACCGAGACCGATAATAACGTTAAATGAGATTGTTGCTATGGATTAGGACACATAATCAGTGACAGTGTAACTCGTAAAATATACTTTTTGTATTCAATTTGAGATTCAAAATGGAAAATATGAAAAATCACAAAATCTCAAATTTCAAATTTTAAAAACTTTTAACAGGTATGAAAACGAAGAATATTTGACTTCTTCAAATCTCCACCATTTTAACAGATAATATCGGAAAGGGTTATTTAACAAACACATTGTATGTGGAACACGTACTAGTACTCTTTCTGACGATTGTTACTTGAGTGCGTACTAGTACGGATTAGTGTAGCAGCATGGTTTGTTTGTGGGTACAAAAATAAGTATAAATAGGAAAACGAAGCCGAATGTTCTTGTCTATTACATAGATTCAGGAAAAATTTAGACAAATAAAAACTAGTTTTTACATTAGTCGATGCGGAACCACAGAACGGGAAGTTTGATTAAAAAAATCAATTTAGATTTAAAATTAACTTTTCATTTATCCTAGCTAAAATGATATTATATATATGTATATTTATATATTCTATACATATTTGTGTATATATTTGAATATAAAAGGAGAAATTGATGTTAAAAAATATATAACGGCATATACGGGAACATTATTAGTTTTTATGGCTGCTCTTTTCAATTTTATTACGTAAAAATATTCATATATAATATAATTCGAAAAAAAAAAACTATATGCTGCTATTTCTATTTGATTTTTCATATTTACGATACTATTATAAATTTATGAACTAAAACACATATTTTTTTGTTTACAAAAATCTTATGGTTGTTATTTATATATTTCAATTTATATATTTGTTTATATATTTCAATATAAAATCCAAAATGTTGGGTAAAAAATTAAATGATTTTAATTCTATTGTGATTTAACTGAATAACTAAAGTTATGCGCAAAACGCCCGCTCCCGGTACAATTCCGCTGCGAAATGTACCCTCACACAATGTGTTAAGTATTGAGGTACGAAAAATGATTCTGCCTGTATGAATAAAACCGAAATTTACATTAAATCTTCTAATGAGATTTATGAAAATTTATTCAATTTTATAAATTTTCCTTTTTATGATTCCTGAATGTGTCATTGTGTATTTTGAAACTTTTACAAAATACTGTACTTTATATTTTAACCGTCATGAAACAATACAGAAAATAAATATGAATAATATATTCATAAAAAATACAGAGATCAGGGTTTATATAATCTGTAGTAGAGATAGAATTTGAGTAATATTTTTTTTCTCTCGGAGCAGTGATGTGATATTTATATATAAATCTATTTCAAGATCCAGATATATTAAAATAAACTGAATTTAGCAGTTTTTCTCCATTGAAGGAATAGTGAAACGAAATTTCTGAAGAGAAATGTAGCGAACAGAGTTACGCATTTTTGAAGATTCGAATTTAACACACTTGACAGTTTGTTAAACTGTTTTCCAAAGGCGATTTTCACATTCAAAAAAACTGTGAAAACTGCTAGAAAATTTCGCCAAACAATCTCGTTTCCCTGACAGGTTTTTGAGACTACTAGGCATGCACAGTTCTGTTTAGCTTTGAGTTTTCTGAGAATATTTCATACAATATAAACGTGAATATAAAAGTACAAATATATATGCTTTCGATATTTAGTGAATGTATTTTGTTCTTGAATGTTTCAATGTAAAATATATGTAGCTGAAGCTAGCTTGAAAAAAAGTATTTTTTCCAGTATACTCAAATAGCTATTACATTTCACTACTGTTAGTGCAAACAATAGTGTGTAAATATGTATATTTTATGAAAGAGCGTAAACTCTGATTATTACTTTAGATTTATTTTTAATATTCATATTTTTAAACGGTTCCCATATTATATTATGTTTTACGTATGACGTTTTTATAGCAGTAACAGTAGATTATGCAACTTTCAGTAAAAGCACATAGAACACCGCTATTACAACGATATTATAGAACAACTATTTCTATATAAATTCAGTAAAATAAACTGACTTTAATAGCTTTTCTTACTGAAACGAAATTTCCAAAACGAATTCCAGCAAAATGAGGTACAAATTCTCAAAGATTTGAATTTAACACTCTTAACAAGTTATTAAATTGTTTTCCAAACTCGTTTTTCACATTCAGGAAAAGCGAAACTGCTAGTAAGCTTTGAAAAACAATCTCGTTTCGCTGATAGATTGTTGAGACTGTTCCGGACATGCATAGATTTGTTCAATCGTGATTTTAAGAATATTTCATAAAATATAAACTGGAATATTTGCATGCCTAGATTTGGAAACTGCAAATATATACAGATTGGAAATTAAGGAATGCATTTTCTTCGTCAAAGTTTCAAGGTAAAATTATTTAAGAAAGATAAAATTATCTAAGTTAGTCTGAAGAAAGAATTTGTTCCAGTATACTCAAATACCCATTATGAAGCGCGACTGTTAATGCAAACAATCGTATGTAAATATGTATATTTTACAAAAGGTTATAAAATTTGATTATTAACCTTAGTTATATTTTTTTAATATTCATATTTTAAAAACTGTTTGTATAGGAACTAATGTATTACGTATGGCATCTTTATAACAGTTACAGACGAGAGATTGCAAAAGTAATAAGATAATGAATTATTTTACATACAGTATCGAGAACGATAATAAAGTTAAATGATTGTAGCTATGGATTAAGACACACAACCAGTGACAGTGTAACTCATAAAATATCCTTTTTCTATTAAATTTGAGATTCAAAATGGAAAATACGAAAAATCGAAAAATCTCAAATTTCAAATTTAAAAAAGGTTTAACAGGTATGAAAAAGGGGACCATTTGACTTTATCAAATCTCCACCATTTTAACAGATAATATCGGAAAAGGCTTATTTAACACATTGTATACAGGGCAAGTACTAGTAAGTTTTCTGACGATTGACGGGTCACGTACTAGTACTGGTTAGTGTAATATTATGGTTCGTTGGTGGTAACAAAACTAACGATATGTACAGGAAAACGAAGACGGATGTTCTTGTCTACTACATAGATTCTGGAAAAATTTAGACAAATAAAAAATAGATTTTACATCAGTCGATGCGAGCCACAGAACGGGAAGGTTGATTAAAAAAAATCAATTTACATTTAAAATTAACTTTTTATTTATCCTTGTGAAAATGATATTATGCATGCGTATATTTATATATTATATATATATGTTTATATATTTAAATATAAAATAAGAAAAGTTGGTTAAAAAATTAAATAATTTTAGATGTATTGATATTTAACTGAATAACTAAATTTAAGTGCAAAACGCCCGCTCCCGGTACAATTCCGCTGCGAAATGTATCCGCTCTCAATGTGTTAAGTATTGAGCTACGAAAAATGTTTCTACCTGTATGAACAAAACCTAAATTTACTTTAAATATTCTAATGAGATTTATGAAAAAAGTTCAATATTATAATTGTCCTTTTTATGTTTACTGAATGTGGATCTGTGTATTCTGAAGCTATTACAAAATACTGTACTTTATATTTTAACCTTCATTAAATAAGACAGAAAATAAATATGAATAATAAAATAATAAAAAAAATACAGAGATCAGCGTTTATATAATCTGTAGTGAAAATAGACTTTGCGTATGAATTTTTCCATTCGGAGCAGTGATGTGATGTTTATATATAAATCTATTTCATTATCCAGATATAATAAAATAAACTGACTTTAACAGTTTTTCTCTATGGAAGGAATAGTGAAACGAAATTTCTGAAAAGAAATGTAGCGAACAGAGTTACGCATTTTTGAAGATTCGAATTTAACACACTTGACAGTTTGTTAAACTGTTTTCAAAAGGCGATTTTCATATTCAAAAAGAGCGAAACTGCTAGAAAGTTCCGCCAAACAATTTCGATTCCCTGACAGGTTTTTTAGACTACTAGGCATGCACAGTTCTGTTTAGCTTTGAGTTTTCTGAGAATATTTCATACAATATAAACGTGAATATTTGCAAATGTAGATTTCATAAGTACAAATATATACGCATTCGATTTTTAGTGAATGCATTTTGTTCTTGAATGTTTCAATGTAAAATATATGTAGCTGAAGTTAGTTTGAAAAAAAGTATTTTTTCCAGTATACTCAAATAGTTATTACATTTCACTACTGTTAGTGCAAACAATAGCGTGTAAATATGTATATTTTATAAAAGTGCTTAAAATCTGATTATTACCTTAGATTTATTTTTAATATTCATATTTTTAAATGGTTCCCATAGTGTATAGTGTTTTACGTATGCCCTTTTTATAGCAGTTACAGTAGAGTATGTAATATTCAGTAAAAGTACATAGAACAGCGATATCACAACGATATTATAGAACAACTATATCTAGATATAGTCAGTAAAATAAACTGACTTTAATAGTTTTTCTTACTAAAACGATTATTGAAACGAAATTTCTAAAACGAATTCTAAAAAACTGAGGTACAAATTCTGATTCCTAACCTAAATTAACCTAAATTAACTTTAAATCTTCTAATGATATTTATGAAAAGAATTAAATGTTATAATTGTCCTTTTTATGTTTTCTGAATGTGGAATTGTGTATTCTAAAATACTGTATTTTATATTTTAATTGCCATGAAACAACACAGAAAATAAATATGAATAATATATTAATAAAAAAATACAAAGAACAGGGTTTATAATCTGTAGTGCAGATAGATGTTGCATATGAATTTTTTCATTCGGAGCAGTGAGGTCATATTTATATATAAATCTATTTCAAGATCCAGATATAATAAAATAAACTGACTTTAGCAGTATTTCTCCATGGAACGAATAGTGAAACGAAATTTCTGAAAAGAAATGTAGCGAACTGAGTTACGCATTTTTGAAGATTCGAATTTAACACATTTGACAGTTTGTTAAACTGTTTTCCAAAGGCGATTTTCGCATTCAAAAAGAGTGAAACTGCTAGAAAATTTCGGCAAACGATCTGGTTTCCCTGACAGGTTTTTGAGACTACTAGGCATGCACAGTTCTGTTAAGCCGTGAGTTTTCTGAGAATATTTCATAGAATATAAACATGGATATTTGTAAGTGCAGATTTGATAACTATTCATATATATACTTTCGAGTTTTAGCGTAAGTATTTTCTTCTTGAATGTCTCACCGTTAAATATATATAGCTGAAGATAGTCTGAAAAAAAGTGTTGCGGCCTTCGCGTCGGTGTGACGTCATTCATTTTGGGGGACTTGAGCTGTTGTATATTATCACTGAATTTCCCCATCCTTTTTCATCACAAACTCCAGTTTTAGCATACTTAAGTTATATTTTATATTTTAACCTGAATTTATATTTTATGATTTGATTCATTAACCTGAATTTTTATTGTGTGGAGTGATGAAATGAAGTGACTGTAAGTGACGTGGTAGGTACTATAAAAATGTGGTAGTGTAAATGTTGTTATGCTTTTTGAGTTGAATTAAAGTTCTAGTTTTGATAATATAGGTGAGATTTATTGCTTACTTGTTCAAACACTGATAACCGTTTAGCATTGGGTAGATGCCCCTATTTCAGGAATAGAGCTTATTTAAAAGTATTTTCAACAAAAAGATTTTTTTACAGTATACTCAAATACCCATAATGTATCGATACTGTTAATGCAAACAATCGTATGTAAATATGTATACTTGACAGGAGAGGATAAAATCTGATTATTAACCTTATATTTTTTAATCTTCGTATTCTAAAAATTGTTTTTATAGTAACTAATGTATTACGTATGACGTTTTTTTAACAGTTACAGACCAGATATTGCAACATTTAACAAAAGCAAAACTAATAACATAATATGAACTATTTTACATACAGTGTCGAGAACAATAATGATGTTAAATGATTTTAGCTTTTTATTAAGACACACGTTCAGTGACAGTCTAACTTATAAAATATACCTTTTCTATTCAATTTGAGATTCAAAATGGAAAGTATGCAAAATCAGAATCTCAAATTTCAAATTTAATCAAGGTTCAAGAGGTAGAAAAACGAGAACCATTTGACTTCTTCAAATCTCAACCATTTTAACAAATAATATCGGGAAAAGGTTATTTAAGCATTGAGCTACAAAAAATGTTTCTACCTGTATGCAAAAAATCTAAATTAACTTTCAATCTTCTAATGAGATTTATGAAAAAAATTCGATGTTATAATTGTCCTTTTTATGTTTCCTGATTTTGGAATTGTGTATTCTGAAACTGTTATAAAATACTGTCCTTTATATTTTAACCATCAAGAAAACAACACAGAAAATAAATATGAATAATATATTAATAAAAAAATACAGAGAACAGGATTTATATTCTGTAGTGCAGATAGATGTTGCGTATGAATTTTTTCATTCGGAGCAGTGATGTGATATTTGTATATAAATCGATTTCAAGATCCAGATATAATAAAATAAACTGACTTTAGCAGTTTTTCTCCATGGAAGGAATAGTGAAACGAAATTTGTGAAAAGAAATGTAGCGAAGAGAGTTACGCATTTTTGAAGATTCGAATTTAACACACTTGACAGTTTGTTAAACTGTTCTCCAAAGGCGATTTTCACATTTTAAAAAAGTGAAACTGCAAGAAAATTTCGCCAAACAATCTCGTTTCTTTGACAGGTTTTTGAGACTACTAGGCATGTACAGTTCTGTTGAGCCGTGAGTTTTCTGAGAATATTTCATAGAATATAAACGTGAATATTTGTAAGTGTTGATTTGATAACTACACATATATACACATTCAAGTTTTAGCGTAAGTATTTTCTTCTTGAATCTCTCACTGTAAAATATGTGTAGCTGAAGCGAGTCTGAAAAGAGAGCAGTATACTCAAATACCTATTAATGATCACGTGTAAATATGTATATTATATAGGAGAGCTTAAAATCTGATTACTACCTTAGTTTTATTTATAATAATCCCGTAATATAACGGGATTATTTAAATTTTTAATATTCCATAATTGTAAAGTACCCTATGAGCCATGTTAAAAATATGGTTTGTTTTTTGACTGCGAAATATCTGGTATATGCTCAATAATTTATTTATCTTCATACTCCTCTAAAGTCTTTCGTATTGTAACAGCAGTTTAGAATCCTATTCAATTCGTTTTGTCAAACCGTGTGGTTATGTATAAAAAATAAACACAGAAAGGAACAAAATTATTAATTTTCAAAGATATATAACTTAAACGCTAGATATTTCTAGACTGTGAAATAGAATCCTAGACTTTTATGAAAAGAATTCGTTGTTAATACCGGTGATAAAATTATCATTGCAATAAATAATAATCGATGATTAAATTTAAAAGTATCACATATGTACCTAATCTGTTATTTAAGCCAAATATAAAAGAAAATTATTTACGTAATGTCTAAGTTTAGTGATAAAACGTATGAAAATAATGCGTACGATAATTAAATAATTTAAAATAAGAAATGATTAAAGAAGATGTCTAAAGGAATGCTAAAAATTATGTTATCAAAATGCTAAAAATTATGTTATTTTTACCTATTTATTATGTGATAAATTTAATCGCCTTAACCGGGGAAAATAGGGCTTGAAATAATGGCATTAAAGGCTCGAAAAGAAGTAAAGAAGTGAATTCCGAACGTGTTAAAGACTCGTCTTGAATTTTCCTATCAAGAATCAAGAATATTGTATCAAGAATCAAATATGGATGACCCTATCTATTTCAGGCCCAACCGCTTTATAAATTCGAGCACAGGCGGACAAATAACTTAAGCTATTATTATGTAGGGGATTCATGTTTTTAAATAATATCATTAATTTCCGTAGTATATTGTGTTTTACGTATGACATTTTTATAGCGATTTTATACAGTAGAGTATGCAGAGTTCAGTAAAAGTACATAGAGCAATGATAACGATGACAACGTTATAAATATTTATAATGAAGCATGAAAGCATACAGTAAGCCTAAATAGAACAGGTAGAATAAATAATCATGCCATTCAATTTGAGGTAAAAATATATGAAAAATCACGTTAAGAAACATAGATAAATAAAGCACTAAATTGAAAATTGACTTTCTACAGGAAATTTTGTATATTGTACGAATTTCACTGCGACATTGTTCTTTCAAAAATCAAATGTGTTACCTTGTTTAAATATTATGCTAACTTTAATGTTCTTAGTATAAAATTATTAATATAACTAAAGTTAGTTAAGATACCAATGAATGTGTCAAGTTTAAAACTTTGAATATCTGATATTGAACGGAAAATAATTAATGTCCGGGATACACTTTGAAAGGGTAGTAGAATCTTTCATCTCCGAGGTTCTGACTCTCGCAGATAAATTTATTAAAAAAATGCGTCAGAATTGTGTTCAAAACGAATAAATTGCAAAATGAATGTGTGTTGACCGAGATGTAAGCTCTTGTTGTAGCGTTCGTATTGAAATGAATGCCTCAAATTTCTAATTGCACCAGTCGCCAATTGAGGGGCGTTTTCTTTTAGTAAGAAAAAAAACGGGGTTCAAGAACAATATAAAACAGTAGAATGGGGATGTGGAACAAAGGAAATTGACTGTTGCATAACGACCCTATTCAGGCAAAAGTGACACATATCAATTCTTGGATTGATTTGGAAGACCATTATCCACCTCACTGAAGAATATATATATATATATATATATATATGTATGATTATATATATGCTATATATATATATATATAAATGTATAAATATATGTATATATATATATATGTATGAATATATATATGCATATATCTCTGTATGTATGTATATATATATATTTGTATATGTAAATATATATATATGTATATGTATATGTATATATATATATATATATATGTGTGTGTATATATGTATATGTGTATATATGTATATGTATATATGTGTATATATGTGTGTATATATGTATATATATATATATGTGTGTGTGTATATATATGTGTATATATGTATATGTATATATATATATGTGTATATATGTATATGTATATATGTATATGTATATAGAGATATATATATATATATGTATATATATATATGTATATGCATATATATGTGTATATATGTATATATATATGTATATATCTGTATATATATATATATATATATATATATATATATATATATATATATATATATATATATATATATATATGTGTATATACAGTGAACCAAAAAAAAGTTGGACATCAAAGAGAACCCATTTTATAGTGAAATATTTTAAAAGCGAGCTCTACTTTTAAAATGAATTTTTTTTAAATAGTAATCTCTTCCACGATTGAGACGACTGGTTTGAATTTCACTAAAACACTGTATTTAATTTTAAAATAATTTAAAGATGATATTTTGAGATTTCCACAGACCCCACCCCTTAAAAAAATATTGGACATTTTTTTTTGCACTATACATTGGTGTATGGAAATTGTATGCAAAGTTTTAAGGCACTGTTGCATTTTTGGCACAAATCCACGTCAGAGCTTTGAGACTGAACTGTTTAAATTTATTTTTCTTGTTTTAAATTTTGGGAAATGGAGACAAATCAAACTTCTATAGATATGAAAAATTTAATTGCGAAGCTATGGAAAGAAATGACAGGCATAAGAGATATTGTCCCAATTTGTCCCAATAAATAATTTTAACCTATATTGGACAGCTATAAACAGGACAGCAAATAAATTCCATTTAATAATAAAGTTCTAAATATTTTCTGAGTGAATCTTATTTTAAGACCTTTAAAATACACACACTTTTTCAGAGTAAGAAAAAAAACGGAGAAATAAAAATATACTGTATTGTAAAATTTATTTTTAGCAACCCCTTAAATATTGTCATTTTTTAATATTTAATTTTATATTTTTTTTTATTTTTTTTAAACATAGTGGAATTTACTTATAGTACTCCAGACATTGGCACTACAACGCTAGGTCCAGAAAACGGTATTATGTCACCAAACACTTTATCCTATTTAACGATGATCCTCCAATTGATCCACAAGATCGTTATTATAAAATTCGACCTTTTTATGACAAAATCAGTATAACCTTGAAGAAATTTGGTATATTTACTGAAAATCTTACACTCTATGAAAGAATGGTAAAATATTTTGGAAGGTACAGTTGCAAGATGTTCATGAAAAATAAACCTGTAAAATTTGGATATAAGTTTTGGGTATTAGCATCCTACAACGGATATCATTTTTCTATTATCACTTACCAAAAATGCCAGTTCAAGAACTGCAAAAGAAAAGCAACAACAGTGTGATTAAAATATAATGTTGAACTTCGCGTTGAATGATTTCTCAAATTTCACCAATGAATCAGCCTAATGCAAGGTAAGTGATACTTCTTAAATTTTAGTACTGTATTGGATCGTTGGCCTAATTATAGGACAGCTAATTACTTAAAAAATAAAACTTATTTTTAAAATTTTGGTTTTATATGCTTAGTTACACCATATTAATGTTATGGATAAAGTTTTAAAAACTTTCAGAAATAGTTAGTTGTTGTGGTACAATATGGGTTAAAATTCTCCACTCAATAAAACACCATACGTTTATATTTTGAATTATTCCAATTAAAAAAAATTGTATTCCAATAAAAAAAAATATGCAGGAGAATTTGTATTATACAAA
>CM063509.1:106860520-106870520 GCA_032207245.1 Pardosa pseudoannulata
TCCCAAAAAGTTCTTAAAATATTTTGTTAAAAACTATTATGAATGCTTTTGTTAGTATTTACTAGTAAATGACCTAAAAGCTTTAAATTTGGATAATTTTTAATGATGTTACACTCATAGTTAGATATAAAGGTAATGAAAATTCGTTAAAAATTCAATTTGTATGATTTTGAAGGACCAAAACTGTTTACCAAATTAAAATTTAGCAAAGATTTTACGTGATTCACTTGTCTAGTGTATAAGAAATGTGTTGCATAAAAAATATTGAAATAATTTAATTTATTAAAAAATTAAACCTTTTGAAAAAACTCGATTTTTTATACTAAATTTTCTCCATTTATTAAAAATTTTATGAAAACTTTTCCCGGAATAAATTTTTTAAGTGCAATTATCTATGATAATATAAAAAATAAATCTAAAAATGTAAAAACATGAACTAGTTTCTATGTTTAAAGAAAAAAGTTCTCCGAATGTAGACCGATACCTTTAGCATTAAATTTTCTAAATTTTACATAATTTTTAAAAACAAAATAGGAAATTACACTTTTAGCTTGTAAAAAATTACAGTTGTAAGCACAAAACGGATGCAAACGGAAATTTCTGAAATACAATTAATAAAGCTTATTGTTTTCAAATGGCAGTTAAAACAATTCGTTTGCTAGTGATAAATGCATGCGAGTTATTATTTTATGGATAAAATGAGAAGAAGAAAAACGTAAGCGTTTTAAAAGCTACGCAATTAGAAAACTAAATTCGATTTGCACAGAAACTGAATTCTTTATTCTGATACACAGCACCAGCCGAAATGCAGAAGTAAATTTTACACTGTGAGAAAAACTATGTCTTATCATTTGTAATTTGGCATTTAATGATGGAACAAAATTTGGAATAGAGAGAATATAAGTTAAATGAAGGAGTATGTATATGCTGTTCTTTATAAAAAGCATAAAAACGTTTAATTACATAAAGCAATTAATTGAAGAGGATGCAATTATTTTAATGAAAATTAGAATGGTGGCCATTAATTAATTTTTTATTTTGAATTATATTCTTTACTTGAGTAGTAGTTAATAAATCATATTTTTAATGAATATTCAAGAAACAACAGTTATTTCTGGGATATGTAGTTATTTTTAAACAAGTGTTGCTATTACGTTATTTAATTATGCATACTTTCTTTACTTGGAAATTAAATATTTTGTATATGCATATAAGACTGTTGATAAACATATTTCATTTCATTGACAAGATAGTTTTATTTCATTTACTGAGCTGAAATGTGTATTACAGTACAAAAACTTCTTTCCATATTTTCTTCGGTTATGATTGGTATTTCAATCGAGGTGGTCGTACTAGTTCTATGGAAATATTTTAGATTACTTTCTGTGAAATACAAGAGTGAAGTCTGCATATAAAACTTCTAGAAAAATTTTTTTTTTCAATTTTAGAGTGCAGTATGATAAAACTTTTTTAAATCTGTGCAATGTCAGAAAGTGAAAGACATTATATAAATTTGGTTTATCTCGTGGAAATGGAACTATCATCGTATATTCGAAAAACAAATTTCCCATGTACAAGAATGGATTGTCATTTTACTTTGAGAATGTACATTAGATAATTCTTTATCGAAACTGCTGCAGTTATACTGTTAATTTAGGCATACAACATTTAATGGAAAATTAAAGATTTTTCTCATGTATATAAGACTATGGGTAAACATATTTTGTTTCATGAGATAGTTTTAATGCCATTAATTGTGCTGAACTATGAGTTAGAAATGAAACAAGCTTCTTACCAGATTGAAAACTTGTTTCTTCAGTTATGGTTGCGATTTATATCGAGTTGATCATACTAGTTTTATAGAAAGATTTTAGTTTACTTTGTGTGAAATAGAAGAGTGAAATAAGCATGAAAAACCTAAAGAAAAATATTTTTCATTTAAAGTTTGGAGTGCAGTATGATAATTTTTTTTAAAAAATTTGTGCAATGTCAAAAGATGAAAGACAGTTTAAAAATTTGGTTTATCCTGTGGAAACGAGACTAAATATATAAAATTTTATCATCGTATATTCGAAAAAAAATTCAATGTAAAAGATAGATTGTTCTATTTCTTTTAATTTGATAATGTCCATTAGACGATTCCTTTTTCGAAACTGTGCTGTAGTTATGCTGTTGAATTTTGCATACTTAATTCAATGAAAACTTAAAAATTTTGCTCATGCATATAAGACTGTGAGTAAACATATTGCGTTTCATAAGATAGTTTTAATGCCGTTAACTGTGCTGAACTGTGCAGTAGATAAGAAACAAGCTTCTTTCCAGACTGAAAAATTGTTTATTTTGTTATGTTTGGAACAGAGTGCATAATTGACAAAATTTGGAACAGAGTGAATTTAAGTTAAACGAACGAGTATGTATATGCTGTTCTTTATAAAAAGCATAAAAACGTTTAATTACATAAAGCAATTAATTGAAGAGGAAGCAATTATTTTAATGAAAATTAGAATGGTGGCCATTAATTAATTTTTTATTTCGAATTATATTCTTTACTTGAGTAGTAGTTAATAAATAATATTTTTAATGAATATTCAAGAAACAACAGTTATTTCTGGGATATGTAGTTATTTTTAAACAAGTGTTGCTATTACGTTATTTAATTATTCATACATTCTTTACTTGAAAATTAAATATTTTGTTTATGCATATAAGACTGTTGATAAACATATTTCATTTCATTGAGAAGATAGTTTTAATTCATTAACTGAGCTGAACTGTATATTATAGTACAAAAAACTTCTTTCCATATTTTCTTCGGTTATGATTGGGATTTCAATCGAGGTGATCGTACTAGTTTTATGGAAATATTTTAGATTACTTTCTGTGAAATACAAAAATGAAGTCTGCATATAAAACCCCTAGAAAAATTTTTCTTTTAAATTTTTGGAGTGCAGTACCATAATTTTTTTTAATCTGTCCAATGTCTGAATGTGAAAGATAGTTTATAAATTTTGTTTATATCTTGGAAATGGAACTATCATATTATATTCGAAAAACCATGCCTTATCATTTGTAATTTAACATTTAATGATGGAAAAAAACTTGGAATAGAGAAAATTTAAGTTAAATGAACGAGTATATGTATGCTGTACTTTACAAAAAGCATAAAAGTGTTTAATTACGTAAAGCAATTAATTGAAGAGGATGCAATTATTTTAATGAAAATTAGAATACTGGGAATTAATTAATTTTTTATTTCTAATTATATTGTTTACTTGAATAGTAGTTAATAAATAATATTTTCAATGAATATTCAAGTTATTTCTAGGATCCGTAGTTATTTTGAAGTAAGTGCTACTATTATGTTATTTAATAATGTATAATTTATTTACTTGAAAATTAAAGATTTTGTTTATGCATTTAAAACTTGGGATAAACATATTTCATTTAACTGATTAAATAGTTTTAATGCCATTAACTGGGCTGAAAAATTTCTTCCCTGAATTTCTACGGTTATGATTGGGATTTCAATCGAGGCGATCATACTAGTTTTATGGAAAGATTTTAGATTACTTTCTGTGAAATACAAGACTGAAGTTTGCATATAAAACCTCTAGAAAAAATTTTTCTTTTCAATTTTTGGTATGCAGTACGATAAAACTTTATTTTTTTTTAAATCTATGCAATGTCAGAATGTGACAGACACTTTATAATTCTGGTTTATCTCGTGGAAATGGAGCTCTCAGCCTGTATTCGAAAAACTAAGTCTCATCATTTGCAATTTAACATTTAATGATAAAACAAAATTTGGAATAGAGATAATTTAAGCTAAATGAAAAAGTATATATATATATATGCTGTTCTTTATAAAAGGCATAAAAGCGTTTAATTACGTAAAGCAATTAATTGAAGAGGATGAAATTATTTTAATGAAAATTAGAATAATGGGAATTAATTAATTTTTTATTTCTAATTATATTGTTTACTTGAATAGTATTTAATAAATAATATTTTCAATGAATATTAAAGTTATTTCAAGGATCCGTAGTTATTTTACAGTAAGTGCTACTATTATGTTATTTAAAAATGTATAATTTATTTACTTGAAAATTTAAGATTTTGTTTATGCATTTAAAACTGGGGATAAACATATTTCATTTATCTGAGGAAATAGTTTTAATGCTATTAACTGGGCTGAACTGTATATTACACAGCAGAAAAATTTCTCCCCAGATTTTCTACGGTTATGATTGGGATTTCAATCGAGTTGATCGCACTAGTTTTATGGAAAGATTTTAGATAACTTTCTGTGAAATACAAGAGTGAAGTCTGCATATAAAACCTCTAGAAAAAATCTTTTCTTTTCAATTTCTGGAGTGCAGTACGATAAATCTTTTTTAAATCTATGCAATGTCAGAATGTGAAAGACAGTTTGTAATTCTGGTTTATCTCGTGGAAATGGAGCTATCATCCTGTATTCGAAAAACTATGCCTTATCATATGTAATTTAACATTTAATGATGGAACAAAATTTGGAATAGAGGGAATTTAAGCTAAACGAAGGAGTACATACATACTGTTTTTTATAAAAGCATAAAAATGTTAAATTATGTAAAGCAATTAATTGAAGAATATGCAATTATTTTAATGAAAATTATAATGCTGGCCATTAATTAATTTTTTATTTCTAATTATATTCTTTACTTGAGTAGTAGTTAATAAATAATATTTTTAATGAATATTCAAGAAACAAAAGTTATTTCTGGGATATGTAGTTATTTTTAAACAAATGTTGCTATTACGTTATTTAATTATTCATACATTCTTTACTTGAAAATTAAATATTTTGTTTATGCATATAAAAAACTGGGGACATATTTCATTTATCAACAATAGGAAATAGTAATCTTGCTGAACTGGAAATAAGAATAGTATAGAGAAAATAGATTTTCTTTATATATTTTAGGATGAGAATTTATATGATTGATTTTGAAAAAAAAAAGGAAATTTTTGATATATATATTAAAAAATCTGAAACTCAAAGAAAAAAATGGAATTTTTGAAATAAATTTGAAGCAAATGAAAAATCATTAAAATTTATTTATTAATGAAAATTATAAGAAATTCTTTCTAATTTTTCTTTTTAATGATTGGATTTCAAAAATCGCTAGTTTATGTAAATTTTTAAACTTTTGTAAACAAAACTAGTATTATAAAACTGTAAAAAAATTTTTCATTTTCAATTTTGTCATTAACCATAAATTTTTTAAATCTGATCCAAGTATGATTGGAGACTAGTTTTATGAAATATTTTTATATTACAATGAACTATATAAAATTGAAAAATTTCTTTTCAATTAATTTAACATTTAATGATAAAAAAAATGAATTAAAGAATTTTTAAATGGAACGAGTAAATATGCTGTACTTTAAAAAGCATATTTTAATTAAGAAAGAATTAAGGAAAATATTATTTTAATGAAGGAAATTTAATTAATTTTTTATTTCTAATTATATTGTTTACTTGAATAGTAGTTAATAAATAATATTTTCAATGAAAATTCAAGTTATTCTAGGATTCGTAGTTATTTTGAAGTAAGTGCTACTATTATGTTATTTAATAATGTATAATTTATTTACTTGAAAATTAAAGATTTTGTTTATGTATTTAAAACTGGGGATAAACATGTTTCATTTAACTCAGGAAATAGTTTTAATGTTATTAACTGGGCTGAACTGTGTATTACAGAGCAGAAAAATTTCTCCCCAGATTTTTTACGGTTATGTTTGGAATTTCAATCGAGTTGATCGCACTAGTTTTATAGAAAGATTTTAGGTTACTTTCTGTGAAATACAAGAGGGAAGTATGCATATCAAACCTCTAGAAAAAAATTTTCTTTTCAATTTTTGGAGTGCAGTACGATAAATCTTTTTTAAATCTATGCAATGTCAGAATGTGAAAGACAGTTTATAATTCTGGTTTATCTCGTGGAAATGGAACTATCATCCTATATTCGAAAAACCATGCCTTATCATTTGTAATTTAACATTTAATGATGGAACAAAACTTGGAATAGAGAGAATTTAAGCTAAACGAAGGAGTATATACATGCTGTTTTTTATAAAAGCATAAAAATGCTAAATTACGTAAAGCAATTAATTGAAGAGGATGCAATTGTTTTAATGAAAATTGTAATGCTGGCCATTAACTAATTTTTTATTTCTAATTATATTGTTCACTTGAGTAGTAGTTAATAAATAATATTTTTAATGAATATTCAAGAAACAGCAGTTATTTCTGGGATATATAGTTATATTTAAACAAGTGCTCCTATTATGTTATTTAATTATTCATAATTTCTTTACTTAAATTAAATATTTTGTTTATGCATAGAAGACTGGGGATAAACATATTTCATTTCATTGAGGTGATTGTTTTGATGCATTCACAGGGCTGAAATGTGTATTACAGAACAGAAAAAACCTTCTTCCCTGATTTTTTCCGGTTATGATTGGGATTTCAATTGAGTGGATCACTAGTTTTATGGAAAGACTTTAGATTACTTTCTGTAAAACACAAGTCTGCATATAAAACTCCAAGATTTTTTTTTCTTTTAAATTTTTGGAGTGCAGTACGATAAATCTTTATTAAAAATCTGTGCAATGTCAGAATGTGAAAGACAGTTTATAAATCTGGTTTATCTCGTGGAAATGGAACTATCATCCTATATTTGAATAACTATGAGTGCAGTGTGATGGAATGTAGTCTTTTAGGTATATTACTGGGAAATTGAAGTGCGGCAAGATGATTTATGTACTTGGATTACCCACAAATATAGAAATTATTTACTTTAAATACTTGGAATTAATTTAAATAAATGAATGGCTAGTGAATGTTTATAATCAACAAGGTCTTAATTGTTGAATTCTCTAAATTATAAACAATTTTAAAAAATAGGAAATGACAGTTTTAGATTGTAAAAGATTACAATTGTTATCACAAAACAGATGCAATCGGAAATTTCACAGCTACAATTACTAAAAGGCTATTGTTTTCAAATGACAATTAAGGCAATCCCTTTGCAAGTGAGAAATGTATACGAGTTACTTTTTCTGGATAAAATGAGAAGAAAAATAAGGTTAGTGTTTTAAAATCTACACAATTAGAAAACAAAATTCAACCTGCACAGAAACTGAATTTAGGAATTTATTATTCTGATACATAGTACCAGCGGAAATACAGAAGTAAATTTTACCTTGAGAGAAAAACTATGCTTTATCACTTGTAATTTAACATTTAATGATGGAAGAAAATTTGGAATAGAGAGAATTTAAGTTAAATGAACGGATATATAGATGCTGTTCTTTATAAAAAATATAAAAGTGTTTAATTACATAAAGCAATTAATTGAAGAGGATGCAATTATTTTAATGAAAATTAGAATGGTGGCCATTAATTAATTTTTTATTTTGAATTATATTCTTTACTTAAATAGTAGTTTATAAATAATATTTTAATGAATATTCAAGAAACAATAGTTATTTCTTTGATCCGTAGTTATTTTGAAACAAGTGCTGCTATTATGCTATTTAATTATGCATACTTTCTTTACTTGAAAATTAAATATTTTGTTTATGCATATAAGACTGTTGATAAACATATTTCATTTCATTGAGAAGATAGTTTTAATTCATTAACTGAGCTGAACTGTATATTATAGTACAAAAACTTCTTTCCATATTTTCTTCGGTTATGATTTCGATTTCAATCGAGGAGATCGTACTAGTTTTATGGAAAGATTTTAGATTACTTTCTGTGAAATACAATTGTGAAGTCTGCATATAAAACCTCTAGAAAAAAAATTTCTTTTCAATTTTTGGAGTGCAGTACGATAAATCTTTTTTAAATCTGTGTAATGTCAGAATGTGAAAGACAGTTTATATATCTGATTTTTCTCGTGGAAATGGAACTATCATCGTATATTCGAAAAAAAAATTTCCCGTGTACAAGAATGGATTGTCATATTACTTTGAGAATGTACATTAGACGATTCCCTATCGAAACTACTATAGTTATGCTGTTGATTTATGCATACATCATTTAATGGAAAATTAAAGATTTTTCTCATGAATATAAGACTATGGGTAAACATATTTAGTTTCATGAGATAGTTTTAATGCCATTAATTGTGCTGAACTGTGAATTAGAAATGAAACAAGCTTCTTACCAGATTGAAAAATTGTTTCTTCAGTTATGGTTGTGATTTATATCGAGTTGATCATACTAGTTTTATAGAAAGATTTTAGATTACTTTGTGTGAAATACAAGAGTGAAAGAAGCATGATAAATCTATAGAAAAAATATTTATGGATAGTTTTTTTAGTGTTTGTAAAAGGAGAATTTTGATTTACATACAGTACTTACCTTGTCTCCCTGCAAAATACCTAAAGAGTTTATCGTAAAAGGTCCTTGACTCAAAACCATATTTCATTAGTTTTACATTGGGATGGGACGATTACAACGAATGCATTGACTCTTTAGCAAAACAAGATACACGTAACTAGACTGCTGACTTTGTAGTAGGGTTTTCTACAAGGCAAGTAAAGACATTACTATTCGAAGATGCGATCACTAAGTGGCAAGACGACAGGACTAAGGAAGACAAAGGAAGATAACTGTATGAATTCTTCTGTACTGTGAGTGTTAGAAGACTGGAAAGTAACTTCTTTGTTTATCAGATTTATACGGAAGGGGGTTGGTGCTATTCCCATTCATCAAGCTCGTTTATTCGGGAAGAACTCGAATTGTTGGTGCGGGACCTAGATGGTTCTCTCCATCTAATTTATATCTGCAAGGAAGTGGACCATATTAGGAAAATATGATTTCTTATAAACTTTATTCATATTTCTATTAAAAATTTATATATTTCTCAGAAGTCCAGATCTGGACTTGTTGCTATTATGGAGTATTTTCTCAATGTATCTATGAATATTTAATATATGTATTTCGATGTAAGCAGTATTGTTTTTGTTATATTCCGTAATGTTTGAATATGATTGTAATAAAGGGAAGATCGCTTTATAGAGGGATGGTTCAGTGTATCCAGCGTGGTGGCCTGGTTTGGTTTGTTTCCGAAATTTTGCTTAGAAAAACTTTTTGTGTCTATGTACTGGGTTCGATTGCTTTTTCGGTGATTGGTCATTATTTTCTACATGGTTTAGGCTGCGTCGGGTGTTTGAAGTTACTTACATTGTGATGGGTGACAATGTCTCTTGAATCCGAGGTCTAAAGCCTTAAGCCGTATGTTTCCTTATGTCGTGCGAAATGAGTGACAATGTCGTGTAGCTCTAATTAAATTTCGGTATTTAACTGTGATCAAATTTATAGTTGTTATTATTTTGTTAGTCACAAAGACTAAACATTATTTGGGTTGCATTGTGTAGATTATTTATGTTCTAAATTTAACCACAGGTTCTGAGAAAATAAATACTTAATGTATAAAATTAAGCAAATTTATTATTATGCTGCATACATGTCTATATACAAAAAATTATTTAAACTTCATAAAATTTGCTTTTCCAAACTTTTTACTAGGTGCCACATAATTCAAGATTTAACATTAATAATATTCTAACATATAGATAAAAAGAGACAAAGAAGAGGAAGGACCTAATTTCAAATCCAAATATTTATAATAAGTACCTTTGTGGATCTATTGGGTGTGCCAGGGCGGTAATCTTGGGTGATTTTGTTGACATGATGCAGACACCTTGCTTGTTATTTAGATTGGTGGGA
Source organism: Pardosa pseudoannulata (assembly GCA_032207245.1). NCBI lineage: Eukaryota > Metazoa > Arthropoda > Arachnida > Araneae > Lycosidae > Pardosa > Pardosa pseudoannulata. The sequence goes on from CM063509.1 coordinate 106,870,314, forward strand.
TGATAATGTTGACTTTAGTCTCACCGCTGGTTTGGGGCCTTCTAAATAAATTGCGGTGATTCTGATAGGCGGATGCGCTGAACACTTCTGGTCGGTGTGCGATGTCGAAGTCTTTCTTGAACCCAAATCTTCCCTTGGTCCCGGAACTTTACTTTCGACTCCCGAAATCTGACATTCGAAATCTGCTTACCGACCTCTGAACTACCT
>CM063509.1:106878020-106883020 GCA_032207245.1 Pardosa pseudoannulata
ACATATATATATATATATATATATATATATATATATATATATATATATATATATATATATATATATATATATATATATATAATACATATATAAATATATATGTAATATATCAAATTTATTTAACTTTAATATTTCCTTAAAAACCTCATCTCTCCCATTCTAATTCTTTAAAATATTTTTACCAGCCTTTAAATGTCTTAACCAAAGGAGCGTCCTCAACTTAAAATTCTTATCGATCCATTTCCCACAGCTTTCTATCCTATAAATGTAAATTTTTTGTCTATTTAACACGTTTCCCAGCTATCGCCGGCAAATGGCTCCATGTTTTTCCTGATCTTAGACTTAAATTTGTTGAGTAAGTGGGAAAATTCCTTCTGTTTTCGCCCTTGGATCTGTGGTTGTCTGTCGTTGACTAGTAAAGATGATTTTCGTGTGTCTGAGGACGTTAATGTTTAACATCTTTTCAACGAGCAAGTAAAAATAAGTATAAAAATCTATTATTTACAGAGAATGAATTTAAGTTATTATTTTCATTACTTCCTAGTGTCGTGTAGTCCTCGTTTATATTTGAGTATCAACCTGTGATCAAAGGTATAGTGGTTATTTATTTTTAATTGCGTTGTCTTAAATATTTTTGTACTAAATTTAACCACAGGTTCTGAGAAACTACAGACATAAAAATGATAATAACTTAACAGCTAAATTGACAGCAACCGACACTAGCTTAATTAAAAAAAAGTAAATTTATTATATATATATATATATATATATATATATATATATATATATATATATATATATATATATATATATATATTTACATACAAAAACTGATACTAATTTTCATAAAATAAGCTTTGTCAACATCTTCTAAATTAGTTCTGACGAATATTTTATATACTTAAGTTATTTTGTAAATAGATAGAGGACCTAATCTCAATTTCAAAAATATATGTAAGTTTGAGGTACCTTTGTGGGTCTAAAATGTTGGGCCCGGAACACTTCTGGTTGAAGGGTATCTATGGCTGACCAGGCGAGGGAATCTATATATCATCCGTTGGTCTCGTCAGAGGCTTCCTCCTGAGTCTTTGGGGTGCGGCCGTACTATTTGGTGCAGGAACACTTCCTGTCGGACTTGGCTGGACGCTCCTAGTCTGGACTATCGAGCACCTTCTCCTCTGGACTCACGAACAACTTCCGTAGGACCCGACTGGACTCCCGACTTTCAAACACCTTCTTTTGGGACCTCCGAACCTCTTCTCTGAGACCTCCGAACCATTTTCTCATCTTTTAGATTTTTCATATTTAATTATTTCAACCTTGTCGTCCAATCGTGATAGTTGTAAGAATTTCATTGGTCTGCTTTAACCCCGCCTTGAGACCGCCAACGTGCCAAACCTTATTCCTTCTAATTGGACACTGTCCCTTAGGGACTCATAAATACTCCACAAAGGTACATTTTTATTTAATGTCAAGTACGGAGACGAGATTCTAATCTGGAACTGGGATCAAAACCCCGCCCTAGACCACCGTAAAAGTCAACAATATCCGTTGAATAGAAATTTATGGTTCTCCATTTCTTTACAAAGATGTGATGAGGTCAGATTTAGATCCCGAACATTTTACTTCTTGTATGAATGAATCAATTATATAACAGATCTAAATCGTCTCATCACACCTAGGATGAAGCAAATTAAGTATTGTAATCGTAAAAATTTTTGATTAATAACGAAATATTAATTGTCACGAAAAAAGCAACAACGTAATGTATGTTTAAGATGTTCTTGCACTAGACAGCAGTAATTCAGCTGTACTCAGACATTTGTGTTACCTCGAAAAACTAACAATTATTATTTAAGATAATGTGCAAAATATAATTTTGAAGATGAATTATACAATAAAATAATAGAATGTTGTTAATTTTACTGGTGTAAAGGGACATCATGTGGTATTCACTTTATATATTTATATAACAAAATAAGCTACATAAAATGTTTAAGTAATAAATACAAGATATCTTGATAATGGCAAAACCTTCCTATAAGAAAATGACCTACTCCTAACAATTAGGCATGCGCCATTAGTAGCATAATGAGAAAAAGTCCTATAATGATCAGTTTTGGAAAAATAATTGCTTTTGGTTACTAATGTTCATTCTGAAGAGAATACTAATAAATTAAAAAAATATCTAAAACTTATCTAGACGAATCTGTAGCTCCAAGATTTACTGGCGCCATTTGAAAAGTATGTTTTAGAGAAACTCCCATTGCGCCACTAATGAGGGGTTAAAATACCGAACTGAAATCATTAGTGAAGTAAATAGAACTTATCTAAATCCTATTTTAGTTTGGAAATGTTTGGCAAATTTTTATTTGAGTTTTGGAAGAGGTAAAAACATCACTGTCCGTATATTACAGTCATACTTGAAAATTTGGGTAATTAACACTAGGTTTAGGGGCATTTTTTTAGACTTATATTTATGGATGTCTATCAAATTGTCGGGTGTAGAAAACCACGTTTTAATTTAAAAATACAATCTTAAAACTATAACTACCTATAACCACCAGCTTGAAATATTCGAATTGTTATGGAAGTTTTAGTGTTTAAAGACTTCCAATTTTTGCAGATATACAATCTTCATCAGTTATATTATTTTATTTATCAGTTCTTAAATTATGAGATTCATGATAAAACTTTTCTACTGTGGTTACTCATATTTTACATGATTTTAGAACCAGTAAATTAATAAAAGATGAAGATTAATTATTTTAAATATTCGATCTGATACGCTTTTTTGGTTGCATCGTTATTTCCATGATAGAGGAGATATTCTCAAAATTATCAGCGGTGTTGATTTTTTCTACTACCGTAGTTCATCAACTGTAGTGTGTATGCACCTAGAGGGATCTTTGTCAGGGGCCAAAGGCATAAACTAGCTATCTCAGGTTGTATGACTGAATATCCATGTAGCGAACTACCCGATCTAATGGGTCTTGACGACTGCTGCAGGGTATTTGTTTTTCAATATTTCACATCTTATTCGTCTCAGCCATCTTATGAACGAAGAAAAGATATGATATATCGAAGAAAGTCACTAGTGCCACTCAGAGGACGTTGAGTTGAGGTAGTAGCGTGCAAATCAGCCTACATAGATGACACACAGGCATTGACATACAAGCTAAAATTAGCTTTCTGTTACGGTTTCTAATCTTAGTATCCTTCTTTAAACTGTTTTGAGGGACACACTTGCGTTAGCTCCTTGTTTTCTGTGGGCGGTTAGTTAATACAAGATTCTACATGAATTCACCTGATAGCTCAATCGCCATTAATCCCTATGCTGTATGTCCAGTGGAGTAGCACACCTTCTCTGTACCTGATTTAAGAGAGTGTTATTCTGACATGCCCAGTATACTTTCATCATGGGGTTTCACAAATAATTCGCAAACTACGTAATTTCAGAACTGATTCCACTCTTTGACTGCCCATGCTCTTTAGAACATCGGATAATTCCCTCCATTTCAGCATAATTCCAACGACTGTGCTGCTTCCTAGTATTTTTAGATATTTATAATTTACCATCCAGCACTGGTCGGTTCACACGCATTCGTTAATTCGTTATTTGTGGTGATGTTTTTCTCGACGTGATAATCACTTTTATATGACTTGACTATGTATTACCAGATTAAAAACTAAATTCATTTAATACTGATTGCAATTTGAAATAGCTGTTCTTGTATTTCAGACTATATATCTACAACATATAGTTTTGAAGAATAAATATGTAATTCAAGTCCCAGCTAAATATAGTTCTGTAAAATGCATGGCTCATCATATTTTATTGTTGTCCCTACTAAATCTAATAGGCAAATATTCTAATAAAAATATGAAAGTACACGAGGCATCTAAAATATATCGCTTTAAAAAGCACATATATAATCCAAGTTCCAGCTAAATATAGTTCTGTGAAATGCATGGCTCATCATATTTTATTGTTGTTCCTGCTAAATCTAATAGGCAAGTATTCAAATAAAAGTATGAAAATACACTAGGCATCTAAAATATATCGTTTTAAAGAGTACATATATAATCCTAATCCCAGCTAAATATAGTTCTGTAAAATACATGGTTCATCATATTTTATTGTTGTCCCTACTAAATCTAATAGGCAAGTGTTAAAATATATCTATGAAAGTACACGAGGCATCTGCTATTGCAGATAACTACATAAAACAGTTCTCATTCTAACTTCTACTATGCCATAATTATACCACTTTTCTACTACTAACATTAAGTGGAATTCTATTTCTAAACTATACTATACAGTATCATTAACCTTAGGATTTGTAAAATATTAGTTTGCTAGATGCTCTGATACTCTATCTCTGATAATAATTAGACTTATGCAATAACGTTAGCCGAATAATTGCATTCGGCTAGATTATATTATCAGTAGAGCAAATATCTGGCACACTGAATGAAATTCGTGATCTAGAATTTACTGATACTTATTAAGGGATACTGAGCTTTTAAAGGCATTTAATACTGACAAAGATATGATTTTGCAATCCAAATATCTATCTTTTACTTTTCTAATTTTTGGATGTAGCTAATCAAATAACTCGATTCAATTATGTAAAAATAGGCTTATCACGAGTTGCTAATTTGTGAGGGTAACTATATGGGAGCATATCTGATACTTTTGAGGTATCCATGTTTATCACGGAAAGATTTAGTCGAGAGAAAAGCGACATTTCAGTATATTTTTCTATGGATAAGTTAAAAAACTCGTTGAAATAATGTAGTATCTTAATTTTAGTTGTCGTCCTTGTTGCTTATTAAAAAGTGATAATTATCAGAAATATGAATATAAAGAGATTAAATAAAAAAGGAATAAGGAGATTCGATTTTATCTGTTAATTTTAATTGACATATATAGGAATATCACTCATACATACGTATATATTATTTATACATAGATTAAATACGTCAATGAAACTTAT
>CM063509.1:106885520-106895520 GCA_032207245.1 Pardosa pseudoannulata
AGATAGACATACACATATAAATTCATAAAGTATTCAGTTGTAGCTAAATAAACTGTTACTACGCAGTTCCGTATACCATAGCTTAGAAAGTTTTATATCATTACAATAAATCATCTTTCTTTAATACATATTTAGTTTAAAACAGTAAATAAACTATGCAATTAGCAACAAAACTTTACCTGGAAAGATAGATAGATAGACATACACATATAAATTCATAAAGTATTCAGTTGTAGCTAAATAAACCGTTACTACGCAGTTCCGTATACCATAGCTTAGAAAGTTTTACATCATTACAATAAATCATCTTTCTTTAATACATATTTAGTTTAAAACAGTAAATAAACTATGCAATTAGCAACAAAACTTTACCTGGAAAGATTTTTAAACGCGAATTTTAAGCAAATTTGAAATTAGAATATGAAAATCTCTGAAAACATTCTAGAATTATAAATCTATAAAAATGGTCCACTTATTCGAAATTTTACAAAGTATATGGCAACTAAATGGTGTGTGTATGTGTATATGTAGAGATAGATAGATAGACATACACACACATATAATCATAAAGTATGCAGTTGCAGCTAAATAAATTGTCACTACGCAGTTCCTTACGCCATACTAGCATACAGCTTAGAAAATTTTATATCATAATACTAAGTCCTCTTTCTTTAATACACATTTAGTTTAAAACAGCACATAAACTATGCAATTAGCAAACGAAAACTTTACCTGGAAAGATTTTTAAAACCGAATTTCAAGCAAATTTGAAAGTAGAATATGATAGTCTCTGAAACCATTCTTGAATTATAAATGTTTAAAAATGATACACTTATTCGAAATTTTACAAAGTATATAGCAACTAAATAGTCCCCTTATTTTAATATATGCACGTCTCCAACAAAATATCACACGCATTGTGTGTAATTATATAGACACACACTACTGTTTTCAACTTTTTAAGATGTTATACATCGCATTTCATAATTTTCGCTTAAAAACTTTCTTGTTAATTAAATAACACACAAGAAAACAGATTTAAGAATTCTGTAAAGTGTAAACATATATGAAGTATAAACATACTTTAAATTTCACCCTCAACAAAAATTCTCAAGCCTTTCCTTTCACCCCAATTAGTTTTATTTGTCGAAATTCAGCTGTTGTGCATATGTTTCAGAATTAAGAATAAAATAAAGCTTTGCTTTATGATCTTCTTTCTTCGACTCCTGTAATTACAGTGTCAATATTTTTTTTGATGTCTTGGTTATTAGACTGCTGATTTTGGCTCGGTTAAATTTTCATTTTTTACAATGGGAAGAGACGCTGTGAGTTTTAGATGCCAGGAGTAGTAATTTTCTAGAAAAATAGCTAACAGTATTGATCATATTTCACTAAACTTCGATGAGATGCCATTAGGATGATGAGAAAAAAGGAAGATAAAACTTATCCTCGGTAAAAAGTCTTTGATGATGGTTATTAAAAGGGGTTTTTAAAACTCGTTAAATCAGCCTTTTCATTGATCTTGCCATTCCATTCACCGAGAAAAGAAAGTTATCATCTGTTTATTTAAAAGGAGTAATCATGCAAACTGAATCAGGCCCGGTTTGGTTTCAAAGATAAAGAATGCTTTTGGAGCACATCCATCCAGCATTCAGCTAATTGGAATTGACTTTCTCTCTTTTCCAGGGGAGTCTTTATGCTCAGTCAATGAGCTTTTGAAATGCTAAAATCCAACCACGTCCAAAGAAGGGTTTGGTATTTTATTTTTGAAAAGCGTAATAAGAAATTAGTGCATTCCCTTGCTGATAACTTTGCTTCTTTAGAATAACAACATATTGCATTTTTTACAGCTGCATTTTAAACATGGATAAAGATTTTTTTCATTTTCTCCTCTAGTTAGTGACTACATAAATAGAAAGACTCATGGTTTTACGCCTGTACTCACTGCCTCTCTCTAAAAAATAATAGATAAATAAATAAAAATAAAATAAAATACTAAAGGATAAACTTTGACTATTCAATCCGAAGAGTTTTTTCCAATTGTATCAAAGAAATTGATTCATTTCATGTTAATACTGGAAGTATTTTTGTCGATATTGATATTCAATCGAAAAAATCTGCTTTCTAGCAAATAAGAGAGAATAAAAAATATTCATTTTCTAGCTTATTTTAAAATCACTCTCTCACTCTTTTTTCCTTTCTATATGTATCTCATTCTCCCTTTCTCTTTCTCTCACTCCCTCACTCTCATATTCTTTCTCTTTTTGTCTTTCTCAGTCATTCCCTCACTATATCTTTTTTTTCCCTTTTTCTATTTAATTTCCCCTCCCTTCCTCACTATATCTTTCTTCCTCTCACTCTAACTCACTCTCTTCTCTCATTCTGTTTACTGTCTCTCTCTCTATGTGTGTGTATAGAAAGATAATTTAAAGTTTTCTTAGCTACATCGAAACAATCCTTAAGTTCTTCACAAATTTTTTTTTGCCGCAGTAATTAATGGAAGTAAAGGAATGAAACTATCATTTCCACTACACCCTGGAGGTAGAGAGAAATTGTTGTTAATACCTGTGATAAAATTTTCATTTCAAGAAAAAGTAATCGATTATTAAATTTAAAATTATCGCATATGTAACTAATTTATTATTTAATCCAAATATAAAAGAAAATTAATCTAATATCTCTGTTACGGTTTCCAATTTTAGTATCTTCCTTAACCCTTTCGTGGCCCACTTATTTCTCACTTTACGTTTCCAAACTTTCAAAACAGAGTTGCTAATTTTATTCAATTGATCAAACAATTGATGACAGTGCAAAACCGAAGCGGGAATTAATCTTCCTGACGTTTCAATAACAAGACCAATATATTATTACATTGAGCTTCCCACATGTGTATTTTGTAAGATCGTGTAGGTGGGAAGTAATCTTCCGACGACCCTCGAAAGGGTTAAAATGGTTATTTTTTTGGGGGGACACACTTGCATTAGTTCCTTGATTTCTGTGGATGGGTAGTTAATACAAGATTCTACGTGAATTCACATGATAGCTCAATCGTCGTCCACCCCTATGATGTATGTTCAATTTATAACCACATCCTCCCTGTACTTGATTTAAGATAATGTTATTCTGACATGCGCAATATAATTTCTCCATGGGGTCTCACAAATAATTCATAAATTGTGTAATTTCAGAACTTTGACTGCTCATACTCTTTAGAACATCGGATAATTGTTCCGTTTCAGCATGATTTCAACGACTGTGCTGTTCCCTGTATCTTTAGATATCTTTAATTTACCATCCATCGCTGGTCAGTTCACTCTCTGTCGTTACTTAGCTATTTGGGGTGATGTTTTTCTCGATCTGATACGCCGAACGATGGCTGAATGGTTAGGGTGCTGGCCTTCGGAACCGGAGTTCGTGGGTTCGAATCCCACATTGGAATGGATGTTCGTAGCCGTTCGGAATCGGCTTTAAGCTGTAGGTCCCGGTCTCATTAGCCCTCGTGTTGCAAAGAGTAGACCGTAGCACTCCAGAACCAAACCATTCTCGATGTGATGGTCACTTTAATCTGGCTTGACTGTGTATTAAAAGATTAAAAACTGAATTCATTTAATACTGATTGTAAGGTGAAATAGCTGTTCTTGAATTTCAGACTAGATATCTACAATATATCGTTTTGAAGTGTACATATATAATTCAAGTCCCACCTAAATATAGCTCTGTACAATTCATGGCTCATCATATTTTATTACTATCCCTAGTTAATCTAACATGCAAGTGCTCTAATATAAATATGAGAGTACGCAAAGCGTCTGCTATTGCCAGATAACTACATAAAACAATTCTCTTTCTAACTTCAACTATGGCACAATTATACAACTTTTCAACTAACGTTAAGTGCAATTCTATTTCTAAACAATACTATACAGTATCATTAACCTTAGGATTTGCAAAATATTAGTTTGCTAGATGCTCTGATACTCTACCTCTGATCATAATTAGACTTATGCAATAACGTTAGCCGAATAATTGCCATTCGGCTAGATTATATTATCAGTAGAGCGAATATCTGACACACTGAATGAAATTCGGGATCTAGAATTTACTGATTCTTATTAAAGGATACTGAGCATTTAAAGGCAATAAATGCTTACAAAGGGATATGATATTGCTATCCAAATACCTATTTTTCACTTTTTCCAATTTTTAGATGTCGCTCATCAAATAAGTCAATTCAGTTATGTAAAAAAAAGGCTTATCACGAGTTTCTAATTTCTGAAGGGAACTACATGGGAGAATATCTGATATTTTTGAGGTTTCCATGACTATCATGGAAAGATTTAGTCTAGATAAAATCAACTTTTCAGGATATTTTGCTATGGATAAGAGAAAACACTCGTTGAAATAATGTAGTATTTCCATATTACCTGTCATCCTTGCTGATTATTAAAAAATGATAATTTATCAGAAAAATGACTATAAATTAGAAATTAAATAAAAAAGGAATTAGGAAGTATTAAGTTATTTAGGCATGTCACTCACACAAACGTATGCATTATTTATAGATATATTACATACGTCAACTTAAACTTATGTAGAGGTTTGAGTACTAAGGTCTACTTTGTGCAGCAGGAGGGCTAATGAGACCGGGACCTACTGCTTTAAGCCAATTCCGAACGGCTAAGAACATCTATTCCACAGCGGGACTCGAACCCACGAACTCCGGTTCCAAAGGTCAGTGCCCTAACCATTCGGTCACCGTTCTTCTTAATTTACGTAGAATATATATATATATATATATATATATATATATACATGCACACACGAGGTATATATATATACATGCACACACGAGGTATATATATATATATATATATATATATATATATATATATATATATATATATATATATATATACACATGCACACACGCAAATATATATATATATATATATATATATATATATATATATATATATATATGTATAAACAGATATATACCTGTACATACATAAATACTCGTGCATATAAGTATAGTAAGATACATCTACACACATATATATATATGGCTATATAATATATATCAAATGTATAATACATATGTATATGTATGTATGTATATGTATATATACATATATGTGGGTGGGTGTATGTATACAGAGAGATAGATAGATAGATAGATAGCTATACAAACACATAGAGCATAATGTTTGCAGTTGCAGCTAAATAAACTGTCACTACGCAGTTCCTTACGCCATACCAGCATACAGCTTAGAAAGTTTTATATTATTACACTGAATCATACTTCTTTAATTCATATTTAGCTTAAAACAGCAAATAAACTATGCAATTAGCAACGAAAACTTTACCTGGAAAGATTTTTAAAACCGAATTTCAAGCAAATTTGAAAGTAGAATATGATACTCTTTGAAAACATTCTTGAATTATGAATGTTTAAAAATGATATAATTATTCGAAATTTTACAAAGTATATGGCAATTAAATAGTCCCCTTATTTTAACATATGCACGTTTCCAACAAAATATAACACGCATTGTGTATAATTATATAGAGAAACACTACTGTTTCCAACTTTTTAAGATGTTATGCATAGCATTTCATAATTTTCGCTTAAAAACTTTCTTGTTAACTAAATAACATACAAGAAAACAGATTTAAGAATTCTGTAAAGTGTAAACATATATGAAGTATAAACATACTTTAAATTTCACTCTCAACAAAAATTCTGAAGCCTTTTCTTCCACCCCAATTAGTTTTATTTGTCGAAACTCAGCTGTTATGTATATCTTTCAGAATTAAGAATAAAATAAAGCTTTGCTTTATGGTCTGCTTTCTTCGACTCCTGTAATTACAGTGGCAATATTTTTTTTTGCTGTCTTGGTTATTAGAATGCTGATTTTGGCTCGGTTACCTTTTCATTTTTTACAATGGGAAGAGACGCTGTGAGTTTTAGATGCCAGGAGTAGTAATTTTCTAGAAAAATAGCTAACAGTATTGATCATATTTCACTGAACTTCGATAAGATGCCATTAGGATGATGAAAAAAAAAAGAAACATAAAACTTTTCCTCGGGAAAAATACTTTGATGATGGTTATTAAAAGGGGTTTTTAAAACTCGTTAACTCAGCCTTTTCATTGATCATGCCATTCCATTCACCGAGAAAAGAAAGTTATCATCTGTTTATTTAAAAGGAGTAATTATGCAAACTGAATCAGGCCCGGTTTGGTTTCAAAGATAAAGTATGCTTTTGGAGCACATCCATCCAGCATTCAGCTAATTGGAATTGACTTTCTCTCTTTTCCAGGGGAGTCTTTATGTTCATTGAGCTTTTGAAATGTTATAATCCAACCACGTCCAAAGAAGGGTTTGGTATTTTATTTCTGAAAAGCGTAATAAGAAATTAGTGCGTTCCCTTGCTGATCACTTAGCTTGTTTAGAATAACAAAATATTCCATTTTTTACAGCAGCATTTTAAACATTGAAAAAGACTTTTTTTATTTTCTCCTGTAGCTAGTAACTATATAAATAGAAAGATTCATGGTTTTACGTTTTTACCCACTCCTTCTCTATAAAAAATAATAGATAAATGAATAAAAATAAAATAAAAGAATAAAAGAGAAACTTTGACTTTCCAATAAAAAGAATTTTTTTTCCAATTGCATCAAAGAAATTAATTCCTTTCATGGTAATACTGGAAATATTTTTGTAGATAATAATATTGAATGAAAAACAAATCTGCTTTTTATCACATAAGAGACAAATCGAACGAATTAATTCTCCAGCTAATTTTAAAATCACACCCACACTCTCTTTTTCTTTCCTTCTCTATATGTATCTCATTTATCCATCTTTCTTTTTCACTCCCTCGCTCTCACTTTTTATCTCTTTCTGTTCCCCAGTCATTTTCTCACCCTCCCTCTTTCTCTCTCTCTTCCCCTCACTATCTCTTTTTCTCCCTTTTTTACTTTCATTAGCCTTCCCTCTATTTTTCTTTCTCTCTCACCCCTCCCCAGCCCTCCCCCTCTATACCTTTATCTCTATCACTCTCTACTCTAATTCTGTCTAGGTCTCTTTCTCTATGTATAAGCACATATATATATACAAACATATATACTCCTCGGGCCAAACATCCCCAAGGAGGCCAGGGCCTACTGTGCAATTCTCCATTTATGTAACCAAGGGCCCTGGGGTGCGAAGCATATGTTCCGGTTACTCGAAACCCCCAGTGTTTAGTTTCAAAACACGTTTGGTCCTCAGTTCATCTACCACTGTAGGGATGTAAGGCTAAGTCAACCTTGCCCAGCATGGGGATCGAACCTTGGACCTGTGTCTTGGGAGCATGAAGCGCTACCCCAATTCCACTGTGCTTCACATACATACACACACACACACACACACACACACACACACACACACACACACACACATATATATATATATATATATATATATATATATATATATATATATATATATATATATATATATATATATACATATATATATATGTTATATATATATATATATATATATATATATATATATATATATATATATGTATATATAAATTCATAGATAATTCGTAGAACCACGGTAGCTTTGTCAGCTAAAGCATCGACAACATAATTGGAGGATTTCAGGATCGAGGATCATTCAGAAATGTTCATTAATGGTGGCTGAAGAGTAAAATATGGTTGTAGTAAAGTACTTCAAGTTCAGCCACGATATCTCTAAAGGTGGTAGGTCCAGCATGGGGTATACTACTTGCTATACGATTACAGGAACCGATTCACTCGCCCAAACTGCTGTTGCCGTTCGAAAAGAAATAAAAATATTTACAGATAAATAACTACACTTTTATAATAACTTTGGATCATAACAAGGTTCCATGCATCCCTGTAAGTTTTATTTTCCTGAATTCAGTTCATTAAAACTTCTTTTTAATTATTTTATTTAAAATAAAGTGCTCTATATAATAAATAATCATCTGTATATAAAATAATATTTTTAATATGTTTTTTTTACATTACACTAATCAGTCTGGGAAAAAATATATGCAAATTTTATCGCCAAATTTAATGAAATTTCATTCAAAAAGCAGCTCAAAAATCACAGACAATTTCGTTAATTTTCAAGATACTCAAATAATATTTTAATAAAAATAGTGTCTTAGAATTTATTATGAAAAAATAATAATATGATGAATAATTTATCTTTATTACTCTCTACTCTAATTCTGTCTGCTTTCTCTCTAGGTCGCTTTCTCTATGTATACGAACATATACACATACATACATACATATATACTCCTCGGCATACATCCCCTAGGAGGCCATATATATGTATATGTATATATATATATGCATATATTTATACATATATGTATAATATATATATGTATATATATATGTGTGTATATATATATGTATATATATGTATATATATATATATATATATATATATATATATATATATATATATATATATATAAACTCTCTCTCTCTCTCTCTCTCTCTCTATATATATATATATATATCTATCTATATATATAATATATATATATATATATATATGTATGTATATATATATATATGCATATATAAACGACCCGACAGACGCTGTCCTGTTTTAACACTATAAATTCAAAAGTTGGAGAATGTTTTTAAATATTATTATAAAATGGACAGTTTTGATGGAAAAGTAAAGAAAAAAATGATTTTAAAAATACTCGATGCCACCACATGTACAGTCATGTAATTATATTACATTAAAACTTCCCCATCGCCTGTATGGAGATTCGATCTTGGGACTTCTCGTACAGAAGCCCGTTGCGCTGACCACAGATACGTTGACAGCAGGCAGTTTTAAGCGGCATCATAATAATCGCAATAAGAGAGCAATTCTGTATTTTTAATAAAAAAATGTGAATCTAAACCCTTCTCGAATCAACATAATTACATACACAAAATTTCATCAAAATCAGTCCAGCTATTTATGATGAGTTCTATGAGAAACGCAGGAAATGAGAACCTTATTTTACATATATTCTGTGTTGCCCAAAGAATTTTAATGATTAAAATGTTAAACGAAACGTGAAAAGCTTTAAGGTATGTATCAAAAGAGTGTATTACTAATTAATAGATGCAAACATTATCAGTCTTTTCTTTCCCTCTCCCTCTCTCTTACTCATCTTTCTCTCTCTCTCTCTCTGTATATATATATATATATATATATATATATATATATATATATATTATATATATATATATATATATATATATATATATATATACGAGGCTTATATCGAAAAGTTCTCGGCCTATAAAGATATGCGCCGTATATACATAACTATATATAAGGTTTTTCATATAAATATATAGTATAGTATCGTTGCAAAGTGCCATATATATATACGTCGATATTCCTGATTTTCGGCTAATAAAAAGTACATACGCGTTTTGATCATATATATTTAAACGATGGATAAAATTGAGATATGCAGTGATATAAATATTTTATATAAAAAGACTAAGCCCACATATATATATATATATACACATATATATATATACATATATATATATATACATATATATATATATAAATATATATATATATATATATATATATATATATATATATATATATATATATATATATATATATATATATATATATATATATATATATATATATATATATATATATATATATATATATATATACATATATATATATATATATATATATATATATATATATATATATATATATAATATATATATATATATATATATATATATATATATATATATATATATATATAGCAATTTTTTGCGGTTCTCACAAATATATACATAAAGACTTTAAAATATATAACGTAAGCCTATTTTCATGCTAAATGTTTACATATGTGATAAATTAAAAAAAATGTTAAATATTACTGCAAGGTTTTTTTAAGCATTTCCTTAAAATCAATCC
>CM063509.1:106900520-106905520 GCA_032207245.1 Pardosa pseudoannulata
TCTATCATGGTAATGTGAAATAAACTATGTGGAAGTCAAGTAGTAAACACCTGCATGATAAACCTTTAAATGTAGTTTTATTGCTATATAAGAGATCACAAAGCCATTAGCAAACAATTGATTTCCTTTTTAAACATACTTCTGGTATTATATTGTAGTTTTCTTCTATAGAAACAAACAACACAATGTAGAACAAGCTATAAAAAAATACACAATATCCACTATTCTAATACCTTCTTTTTAAGTTTCAACTAAATTGTAGTAATAAATACAGTATAAAGTAAATAAAAGTATTTAAAGTATAGTATAAAGTAAATATAGAGCAGAAGTCGAGAACCCTTCCATTCCAATGACAGAAATTCATGCTACTGACGCACGGAAAAATTGTCAAGTTCAATAATTATACAAAAGAAGATGTAGAAACTATTGTGCTAAATGTAATAGAAATAGTTGCGGAAATTGTGTTTCAAAAAGAGATTTTATATGTAAAAAAATATTTTCCATGATTTTTTTATAATAAACATTTTATTTTAATTAATTCAGAACTAATTTCTTTGCAAAAAACTTCAATTTTCTTGTATGAGTCAAATTGGCTCACTTCAGTAAAAATAGGTATACTATCAACATCTGTAAATCTAGTGTTAATATACAAAATCAATGTAGAAAATCGGTAACAAGTAATTTCGATATCAATAAGCGATTGATAACATTAACCGCGATTACATTAAGCGGAGTCTACTGTAATACTATTTTTTCATTTTTCATTTAATATTCCATTTTTAAGTTGTAAATGTTATTACTTCCTAAGTACTTCGGTTCTTTTGAAATATTCTCACCCCAAATGAAGCTAATTATATGATTGGAAACTGTAAAGATTATTTCCTATTTATCTCCACTTAAAACTTGATAGTATTTTTCTTAAGTTTGTTAAGGACATTAAATTTGATTAAAACATAAAAGTGTGCCTTTCTATTTATGAAAATGAATTTTTAAAATCATTGTATGTAATATAATGTTGAAGGTAATCCAAAACTTGAAATAAACATAAACTTAGTTAGGAAAATATTTGAGTTACTCAACCTGAAGTCTGGCCACAAAGCAATAAGCTATTATATAAAGGTTAAATTTCCGAAAATACGTGTATACTGTACAATCACCACATGTCCGAACTTATCGATACCAAATATGATATAAGGTGCATTCATACCGTACAGGTGGTTGAATTAACAGGCTACAACAGGGGATTATGGGTAACATTATGCATGTACATATTAATTGTGAGTACCTATTGCTATTAAACTATCATATTTTGTGCAATCTGCAACTTACGAGATTTCCAAAAACGTATGCAGTCTAAAACCAAATAATGAAAGTAATACTTTAGAAAGATTTTTTAACATCAGGAAACTAAAGCAAGTAAGTTTAAGACAAGTTAACATAAATGACTTTTAAAATTATAATATTTTCTTCCTAACTGAAATCGAAGGTTTTAAATTTAACAAATTTGTAATTTTAGTAATTTTTCATCATTTATTATTTCATAATGTAAACATTTAGAGCTCCTCCGGTTTGACGAAATATATATACAAGATAATTTATTGCTTTATATATTCAGGGTGATTCATTAGCAGTGAGACAATCTCTTAGGCGGTGTTGGCAGCACAAAGATATTTCGGAGTCAACTAGCACTGCAGAACCAGAAATTGTTTCGTCATTCCCCCACTCCTTTGTTCTTTTCCTTCGTCCTTTTTCCATTTCCCTAAGTGGATGAGGGAAAATTCTCGGAAATTAAAACAACAGTGAAGGGAAAGAAAAGATTGGTTTCCTTCTGAATACAATGTGACTATTCCTTTGCTAGTTAAAATGAGCTTCAAAAACTAATCCCATTTACCGATGTAACGATCCCATAGAGCGATAACTTTTATATACAAATGAATGTAGAAAATCGGGACCAAGTGATTTCGATAAAAATAAGCGATTGATAAAATTAACCGCGATCATATTAAGCGGAGCCTACTGCACTACTCTTGTTTCATTTTTCATTTAACATTCCGTTTATAAGTTGTACCCGTTCGGAATCGGCTTTAAGCAGTAGGTGCCGGTCTCATTAGCCCTCGTGTGCAAAACAGTATATCGTAGTGCTCCAAACCAAAACAAACCAAACCATTTAGAAGTTGTAAATTTTATTACTTCCTAAGTACCTCGGTTCTTTTGAAATATTCTCACCCCAAATGAAGCTAATTATATGATTGGAAAGTGTAAAGATTATTTTCTGATTATCTCCACTTAAAGCTTTATAGTATTTTTAAGTTTATTAAGGACATTAAGTTTGATTAAAACATAAAAGTGTGCCCTTCTATTTATGAAAATGAATTTTTAAAATCATTGTATGTAATATAATGTAGAAGGTAATCCAAAAATTGAAATAAATATAAATTTACTTTGGAAAATATTTGAATTACTCAACCTGAAGTCTGACCACAAAGCAACAAGCTATTATATAAAGGTTAAATTTCCGAAAATACGTGTATACTGTACAATCACTACATATCCGAATCTATCGATACCAAATCTGATATAAGGTGGATTCATGCCGTACAGGTGGTTGAATGTAACATCCTGCAACAGGGGATTACGGGTAACATTATGCATGTACATATTAATTGTGATTACTTATTGCTATTAAATTATGTGCAATCTGCAACGTACGAGGTTTCAAAAAAACGTATGCAGTCTAAAACCAAATAATGAAAGTAATACTTTAGAAATATTTTTCCCGATGTACATAATGAAAAATAAAGCAAGTAAGTTTAAGACAAGTTAACATAAATGACTTTTAAAATTATAATATTTTCTTCCTAACTGAAATCGGAGGTTTTAAATTTAACAAATTTGTAATTTTAGTAATTTTTTAATATGTAATATTTATAAATATGTAATCTTATTAATTTTTAAAATTTTATTTCATAATGTAAACATCTAGAGCACCTCCGGTTTGACAAGATATATATACAAGAGGATTTATTGCTTTTTATATACAGGGTGATTCATTAGCAGTGAGACAATCTCTTAGGCGGTGTTGGCAGCACAAAGATATTTCCGAGACAACTAGCATTGCAGAACCAGAAATTGTTTCGTCATTCCCCCACTCCTTTGTCCATTCCCTTTGTCTTTTTCTATTTCCCTAAGTGGATGAGGGAAAATTCTCGGAAATTAAAACAACAGTGAAGGGAAAGAAAATATAAGTTTCCTTCTGAATACAATGTGACTATTCCTTTGCCAGTTAAAATGAGCTTCAAAAACTGATCCCATTAACCGATGTAACAACCACATAAAGAGATAACTTTAACATACAAGTGAATAGAGAAAATCGGGACCAAGTGATTTCGATAACAATAAGCGATTGATAACATTAACCGCAATCACATTAAGCGGAGTCTACTGTACTTCTCTTGTTTTCATTTTTCATTTAACATTCCGTTTATAGGTTGTAAATTTTATTACTTCCTAAGTACCTCGGTTCTCTTGAAATATTCTCACTCCAAATAAAGCTAATTATATGATTGGAAAGTGTAAAGATTATTTTCTAATTATCTACACTTAAAGCTTTTTAGTATTTTTTAAGCTTATTGAGGACATTAACTTTAATTAAAACATACAAATGTGCCCTTATACTTATGAAAATGAATTTTCAAAATCATTTATATCGCTGGTATGTAATATAATGTAGAAAATAATCTAAAAATTGATATAAATATAGACTTCGGAAAATATTTAAAATTACTCAATTAGAAGTCTGACTACAAAACAATCAGCTATTATATAAATGTTAAATTTCCGAAAGTACGTGTATACTGTGCAATCACTAAATATCCGAACCTATCGGTACCAAATCTGATATAAGGTGGAGTCATACCGTACAGGTGGTTGAATGTAACATCCTGCAACAGGGGATTATGGGTAACATTATGCATGTACATATTAATTGGGATTACATATTGCTATTAAACTATCATATTTATGTGCAATCTACAACGTATGATATTCCCAAAAACGTATGCAGTCTAAAACCAAATAATGAAAGTAATACTTTAGAAAGATTTTTCCCAATGTACATCATGAAAAATAAAGCAAGTAAGTTTAAGACAAGTTAACATAAATGACTTTTAAAATTATAATATTTTCTTCCTAGCTGAAATCGGAGGTTTTAAATTTAACAAATTTGTAATTTTAGTAATTTTTCATCATTTATTATTTCATAATGTAAACATTTAGAGCTCCTCCGGTTTGACGAGGTATATATACAAGATGATTTATTGCTTTTTATATACAGAGTGATTCATTAGCAGTGAGACAATCTCTTAGGCGGTGTTGGCAGCACAAAGATATTTCGGAGTCAACTAGCACTGCAGAACCAGAAATTGTTTCGTCATTCCTCTACTTCTTTGTTCTTTCCCTTTGCCCTTTTCCCATTTCCCTAAGTGGATGAGAAAAATTCTCGGAAATTAAAACAACAGTGAAGGGAAAGAAAAGATTGGTTTCCTTCTCAATACAATGTGACTATTCCTTTGCCAGTTAAAATGACGTACGAAAACTGATCGCATTAACCGATGTAACGATCCCATAAAGCGATAACTTTAATATACAAATGAATGTAGAAAATCGGGACCAAGTAATTTCGATAACAATAAGCGATTAATAACATTAACCGCGATCACATTATGCGGAGTCTACTATAGTACTCTTGTTTTCATTTTTCAATTAACATTCCATTTATAAGTTGTAAATTTTATTACTTCGTAAGTACTTCGGTTCTCTTCAAATTTTCTCACCCCAAATTAATCTAATTATGTGATTGGAAAGTGTAAAGATTATTACCAAAATATCCCTACTTAAAGCTTTATAATATTTTCTTTAGTTTATGAAGGACATTAGCATTAATTAAACCATTAAAACTTATCTTTCAATATATGAAAATGAATTTTCACAATCGTTTATAT
>CM063509.1:106908020-106918020 GCA_032207245.1 Pardosa pseudoannulata
TATATATATATATTATATATAAATATATATATATATATAGTATATAACATATAATATCATATTATATATATATACATATGTATACATACATATATATAAATATATATATATAAATATCTATATATATGTATATATAAATATATATATATATATATATTTATATATATATATATATATATATATATAATACATATATATATGCATGAACCTTTTGGAATTCATTGACGTTTTACAGGATTATTTTTATAATTTCAATTTTAATAACCTCTTTACAATTGTTATAGTTAAAGATCCTTGAAAGAATTTGAAAGCACAAAAACAATTAAATGATTAGATACAATCATCGTGAAATTTAACATCATAAACACTTAAGATCCTCGTTTACAATTTCAGTTTTAAAGCAAACGCGTTGTTGTACATCATTCTGTCTGTCTCTAACGGCTGTCGAGGGAGCTTCTTCGCCGTTGCCACTCACAGTTTATAAACGTCTGCTAATGTTGCGGCTTGACATTTATATATATATATATATATATATATATATATATATATATATATATATATATGTATATATATACATGTATATATAAGTATATATTATATATCTTTATCTATGTATAAATATGTGTCTATATATATATACACATGTATATGTATACGTAAGTATATGTTATATATCTTTATTTATGGATGTATCTATATGTACAGGGCTGTCCAACTGGCGGCCCGCCAACTTATTATTCAGAATATTTCTTTTTTCGAAATTTTATGGTATCAAGAAGCATCCGAGACTACCATTCATGGTCAAGCCGAGGTCCCCCCGAAGTTTCCTCTTGATCGCTCTTTCACTCCTTTCATTGTAAAAGGAGAAAAAGGTACAGAACATCCGCAGTTCAAGGTCAAGCAGTTCTACCCTGCAAGCTGGTGTTCAAATAAATTCAAAATAGTATTGCCTCGCGTTAGCAATACCAAGCGAGAGGAAAAGGCGAAAGAGACACGGTGGGAAGAGATAAAAATTTTAGATAAGCAAAACCTGCCCGCAATTGGTTGAAAACAAAGACCGCCTTCACTGCCGCTGCAGCCTTTGTTGATTTCGAAAAAGAAATTGAGAGCTTGCGTTCGTCAATTCTCAGATAAGCTTGCAGATTTTGGACATAAAGTAAACCTCTTTTGTACCGTAGCTATACTTTTTGGGGGAACGTGTGAAAACTAATTTTATTGTTGATTGTGAATAATGATTGTGTGAGAAGTGAGAATAGAGTGTTCCATTACCGCTGGGAAACCCAGTAAGAGTATAATGTCAAAAAGTATTATACGAGTCTTCACGAAGGGAGCCACAGTAAATATCAAGGAGAAGCAAGATCTCTGATAGTTTCAGAACTGAAATCAAACCTGCAAAAACAAACTGGGATGTTTACTCAAGTAAAATCTGATCAGTACAATGCTTTGCATGCTTCGTAGGCAATTTCACTTAAACTTGCTAAAGCGAATAAACCTTACACTGATAGTGTCGTTGTTAAAAATGTGCTGTAGAAATGGCAAAAGTAGTTGGTGATAGCAAAATGACTAATCATTTTGATTTAGTTCCAGTTTCTCATGAGACGGTCCAACGAAGAGTTGCCAAAATGAGTGACCAAATACAATAGAAATTGTCCAACTTATTTCTCCTTGTGTATCGAAGAGAATACAGACCAGTTGGACATTAGTCAACTCTTGATTTTCATTCGCACAGCTAAATATGACTTTGAGATCAAAGAGGACCTCTTTACCATGTGTTCTCTTCACTCCACAACAAAGGTAGGGACATATTCGAAGCAGTGATAAAATCCTTCAACAGTGTCGGAGGTTTTGAAAAGTGTTCCGTCCTAGCTACAGACGGTGCAAAGGAAATGGTAGGACCCAAGATAGGATTGAGTGGATGTTTGAGAGAAAGTAGAATGGAATGCCCTGCACTTCATTGCATCATTCACTAGCATGCTTTATTCGGAAAATCGGTGAAGCAAACTGAAAACCTCAAAAAAGTTGTGAAAGTCATCAACATAATCAGAAGCGGCAACAGGGCTCATATGCATCGACAGTTCCGTAACGTTTTGGAGGAAATTGAAGCATAATACGGTGACCTGGTTATGTACAATCAAATTGAGGTGGCTTAGTGCCAGAAACTGCCTCAAGAGATTTTTCGAGTTGAGAAAAAATCCCTCTTTTCCTTCACCAGTTTTCTCCACCAGAAAACCTTGAACAAAAACTTTTAAGCATGGATTTTTCAAGTCACCTGGCATTTGTAACTGAAATTACTGCCACCTCAGAGATGTGAACTTAAAACTACAAGTAAGAAGCCAACTAGTGCCTGACCTGATGGCACACATCAATGGGTTAGAAACAAGCTGAAAACTTTCCATGAAACTTTGAGAAATAATAACTTATCTCACTTCACCAGCTGCTGTCTTTTGGCTTCAAAATGTGAGGAAGTGCTGGATTTTCTGAATTTTCCCCTGAGTTGCAGACAATTATTGATGAATTCAACACGAGATTTTCAGATTTTGAGAGCATCAAGAATGACGTGGCTCTGTTTAATAACCCAGTCACAGCAAGCATTGAAGAACAACCGGCCGACCTACAATTAGATTTCTGTGATCTCCAAGCTGAAGCGTTCTTTCAAACAAGAACCGAAAGGGGGCCCGAATTCTCCAAGTTGCTTCCAACTGAACGGTTTAGAAATTTGCGTGACTTAAGACTGGCAATAACTTCCATGTTTGGGAGCACATATTTATGCGAAAGTGTTTCTTCGGATATGAAGTTTATCAAGAATCGTCACAGGAGCTCTCTCTCCAACAGTTTGTTGTTAGACCTTCTTCAGCTGGCAACAACAAACATCGATGTTGACATTCCTGCTTTTGTAAAAAAGGCTGATAGACCTCAGTTTTCCCATTAAAATGTAAGCAAATTGTTTAATAATACTTCTGTTCCATTGTTTTATATTTATTAATTCAGCTATTAATTGTTATTTTATAAGATGTAAGAGGCTATTGTTCAACTTTTTCAAACTGCGGCCAGCCAGTTGATCAGTGACCGGAATTCTGGCTCGTGGGCTCTTTGCAGTTGGACAGCCCTGTATATATATATATATATATATATATAGTTATAATATATATAATTATATATTTGACAGACTTTGCACAGACAGGAAGAATCAGAGAGCCAAGTATTACTTGATAATGTCTTTATTCATGTATATTGCACAGTTTAACAGCCAACCATAAAATATAGCGGCCCGTAGTTAGCGACCACACTCGAACAAAAGAACGCCACTCTCAGCCAGGTTCATGCAGGAACCCTATCTCAAGACACTCTCTGGCAATTTTTGCGCTTCATGTGGTTTTATAATGAGTTTTTAGAGATTCATTAGTGTGCTTTAAAAGAGTGTGTTGTGTTTTCTGCTCTTAAATCTCTAAATTATTTATCTTACGTTTTCAAACCTAACATATATTCAAACAATAGACACAGTTTTTCTTATACTATGAATATCAAAAGATAACTATTTTCTAATGAATTATTTGATATTTTGTGTGCTTTACTGTTTATTAATCCGTTTTCACATATTTTAATTTTTAGTAGCGTAATATCATTTACGTCATTCTTTTTTTTAATGTATGTCTACATACGTCTTCAAACAGATTTTATTTTGAATTTTCTTCAAGTATTTCTTTAACTTGTAACAGCTTTGAAACAAATTAACGTTAACCTCTACTAATATAATTTGCTTATGACATTTTTATTGTGTTAGTTCATGTACTTTAATTTATTTTTGGTAAGATGGATAGGGCTAAAAGCTTTCAAAGCTCCAAAACCTCAATTCAATTGGAATCCACAATAAAAGTTCTCGCTTCCAAACCAGGCTTTGATATCCCTTCAAGTTCTCAGTATTAGAGAACAAAGAGGTTAGTGAATTAGATTCGTGCATTAAAAGGATTGCTCTTCCATGCTTTTGAATATTTAATTTATTCTAATATTAGAAAGATGGAAAAGGCTTTTGTCCTATTACCGCACAACCCATCAGGACGGCTCTGAAAAGATTTTACAGTGTGAGAGAATTGCTTAGCCTTTTATATAATACTCGGCAGGAACTTTCTCAAATTTCATTTCATTATACTAAATGTTTGAACTTGATGCCACTAAGACCGTAATTAAATTTATTTATATCATCCTTTAAACAAGGTGGAAATTTTCACTTGGAATTCTCTGATTTAATCTTAAACATTCAAAATGGGAGAGATTGTCTTTTGGCATATAAGCGAATTTTTATCAGGGCAAAAAAGTTTATTCAGAATATTAAATCAGTAATTAAAATCAGCTTTAGATAACTATGCAAAGAACCCTTTTCTTAGTTAAAGAAAGCTTTATTTTTTGGTTATGCTATAAAGATATTATTGAGTAATGATAAAACAAAAATAAAAGTAAAAATTTAAAATTAGGTCTTCAAAACCATTTTAAAAATCAAGATAATAAAAAATATGGCTTTTCTAGAAAGTCATCTATTTTGTAAAGGTATTTAAATGTAATTTGTTTAATTATACTTAAAAACATATTTGTGTACTAAGTCTCACACATTTAAGTTTATATCATCCAATTAGGTTTATAAGCCCACCGTCCCCTTTACACTCACGAGTGTGTAAGTCAGCAATGCACATTTGAAGTTCATCTACCTCTTCTTGCTAGTTCTGAGTACTTACTTTTTTAGTCTTGCTATCAGAAATCTATGGTGATGTCAGACATTAGTTTTCGGGTTGTAGAATTTCTAGGTACATTTCTACCACTGCTCAGTTTCTAATCATGTCCTTGTAGGTTATAGGTAAGCTTAAACTGACGATGGCTAACTTAGCCACCAGTCTATTATGTATTGACTTAATGACCTTTTTAAACTGATTTAGATGACAATTAAGCGCCAAATCGAGCCCATATGGCCGTGAGGCCCTCCAGGCTTATCCCGGCGGCTGTGGGCAGATGGCGAGATTTGGGCCACCAACCCTGCACTAAACCCTTCGAAGTTTAAAATTAGCTCGTCAAAAGCATTTTAAAAGTCAAGACCATAAAAAAATGATTTTTCCTACAAAGTTATCTATTTTTTAAAGAAATAATGTAATTCGCTTAGTTATACTTTAAAACATATTTCTGTACTAAGTCTCATACATTTAAATTTATATCATCTAATTAGGTTTATAAACGCCGTCCCCTTCACAATCCCGAATGTGTAAGTCTGCCATGCACGTTTGAAGTTTTGCTACCTCTTCTTAATAGTTCTGTGTACTTACTTTTTTAGTCTTACTAACTAACTATCAGAAACCAATGGTGATGTTAGACTCTAGTTTGTTTAGGTAAATCACTACCACTTCTCAGTTTCTAATCCTGTCCCTGTAGGTTACAGATAAGCATAAATTGACGATGGCTAACTTAGCCACCAGTCTATTGTGTATTGACTTAATAACCTTTTTCAAGGAAGTCAGATAATAATCATGAACCAAACCGTGCCCATATAGCCATGAGGTCCTTCAGGCTTATCCCGGCTTCGGTGGGCAGATAGTAAGTATTGGGCCTTGCACTAAATCCTTCAAAGAACCCGGCGCGTACTCGTCCCGTAGCAGGCGCAATCCACGAGCGAACGCAAATGACAAGCAATACTGAAGAGAGAATTTGAAATACTGGATGCTTAGCGGACAGCTTGAAGCTGGAATTAGTGAGTGTGGAGCGAACTACGCGAGACGAAATAGAGAAAAGCAAGAGGGAATTTTGCTGATTGCACGAAAAGAGACGGGAGACCGAGAGAGACAAAAAAAAGGGAGCAGGAAATTTTGAGAGGCGACAATCGCATTCCTGGGCCTCGAGACCATCACTCAAAAGTCATTGCGACGGAACCTTGTCCCACAATGTGGAAATCCCGTGACTCGACTTGCTCGAAAAAAGGCTCACTGAAGCTTCGCTAGGCTCCAGGAGCTAGAAAAAGCCCTAACCTAAATGGCAAAAGAAAAAAAGGTTGGGTACTTGAGAGCCAATGGGAAAATGTGGTTCCCAAGAAGAGGTGGTTTCCCTGGGTTAGCCGCGAGGGTCAGCCCGTTGTGTCTTAGCCTCGAATTAAGCGAACCAAAAAAAGGGGACGTGAATCCCAAGAAGAAGAGGGAGTCAGATGATAACGTTTTTATGTGCAATAAGCTACAATGTATATGAGAATAAACTTAGTACTTATGCTGAAATATTCTAAATGACTCAGAATAGGTCGGTAGGATTGAAAACATTTTTTCTGTCAAAAACTTGATTCTATACTACAAGCTCGCTTCAAGCAAATGGCCGATGTACCTAAGCAAGCCATTTTTTGTAATCCCTGAAGGACTAATCAAGGAGGAAACCAGTATTAGGGATATCCAATTTAGAACCATATTTATGTATTTAATATTTGCTGCGCTTTGGTATTCATTAAAGTGGAGGGAAATAAGGTCATATTTATTTTCTTGATAGAAAAAATGCGACAAATCAGAACTTTTGCCGTGCTTTTATCATCCTGTAGAAAGTCATTTCTAGGCAATAGAGTACTTCATATGAGTAGAATCTGCATTACGTGAACAGAAAAACTCATCTTTTCTGACCTACCGATACGTACAAGAAAGATATCAGTATATTTATATTTCTGGTAAAGAGAACCGACGAAGCATAATTGGTCAAATAGAAAATAAACCCCGTACAAGTGTAATTAAGTATTCTAGAAAACTGGTGCAACACATGGTCAGAACGACTTGGACATCTATTATTTAAATTCCACTCCCTGAATGTGAAGGTAACGGCCTGTTACAAAGATGCAATATGCTTTTCAGTTACACTAATGACGATTAGTCTAGCATGCTTTGCTCAGATGAAAGAAGATTCACTGAACCATCTGATTATATATGTTATAGTTAAAGAGTGAAATTCATTGTTTTATAGAAGAACTAGATATTCCATGAATAAACTAGACAATTCACTTAAAGTTTATAAAATTATTGAATTCTAATATTTAACTATTTATTCTTTAACAATTACTTGATCGTTAAAGTATAAAATAGGGCGCTCGAAAGTATTTTTAACCTGTTCTAGCTGTTTTTAGTCAATTTTGAGCTGATTATACTTGTTTTGCAATGATGTGTGGTGAGGTGATTTAGATCATTAACATAATTGATAATTAATATAATTGATTAATAAATATAATTGATATTGTCGCATAAAGATGCTTAGCCAACGAGATGAGTGGCCGAATGGTTAAAGTACACGATCCAGGCCCGAAGATTGTGGGTTCGATGCTTGCCATGCCGGTTTATCCAAAGTACGGATTTTTAATTTAAAGATGTTGTTTATTGTTTCCTTATGTTCTTGAACATTCTAGATCTTTCTTTAATATGTAAATTAGTTATTTCTCGAATATTCTGTTCGGGTATAAAAGCTGATATCCACTAGTTGTAGGCAGCTTCCTGATCGTGTAAAGTTGCGAGTTGCTACTTAGCTTCAATAAATTCATCTGTTAAGTTAAGCAGTGTGTTCTTTCAAATCTTCGTGACAATATAAATAAAATGAGAAGTGAAATGTTTGAGATCTAAATCTGACCTCATCACATATTTTGTAAAGAAGAGAAGACCTATAAAAATTAATTGAACGGATTCGCCGTGTTCGGAATTCTCAGGCGGGGTTCTGATCCCAGTACCAGATTAGAATTATGTCTCCGTTTATGACACTAAATAAGAATGTGCCTTTGTGGAGTTTTTATGAATTTCCAAGGGACAGTGCCCAATTTGAAGGGGTAAGGTTTTCCCCATGTTAAAGGTGGGGAAAGGGAAATCAATGATTATATACAGCTCTGCTGATTGGGCGAAGAAAAGTAAGAAAGGACAGAGATGAAAATAATATAAAATAAAGAAAAGTTAAGAAGAGAATTTAGACTGCGGGAGTCGGAGAGCCGAGTTCGGGGAACAAAGAAAGAGTTGGGTCCAAGAGAGACTCCGAAAAATGAAAGAGGACAACATCACGTAACGATCAGAAGTATTCCAATGCATCAGCCCAGATTCCGAAATTATTTTAGAAGGCCCCAGACCAATTTTGGGACAGTGAAGTCAGCATTGCCATCCCACCAATTGAGAGTACTCTCAAAGTGTCTACATCTTTTCACTAAGAGCTCCCAACCTGAGTACCGCCCTGGCACATCCCTGCAGATCCACAAAGGTACTTATTACAAGTATTTGAATTTGGAATTAGGTCCTCTCTATTTTTTTTTACTTAAATGTTAGTATATTATTAATGTTGAATTTTGAATAACATGTCACCTACTAGAAAATTTGGAAAACAAATTTTATGAAGTTTGAATGAAATTTTTGTACATAGACATATAAATAGAGTAACAATAAATTTTCTTATTTTTATTTTAAACTATCAACATTGTATGTGTTTATATTATGTGTGTAATATTTGAGTTTAATAACACTTAATTTAGCTTATTAGTATTTTAAAAATAAATCTGTAGTCTTTCAGAACCTGTATTTAAATTTAAAACTCAAATAATTTACAAAACCCAAGACAAATAAAATTTACTTTGACTAACAAAAGAATAACCACTATACTTTTGGTCATAGGTAAATGCCTAAATTTCACGTGCAATACACGACATGACACATGTGTGTGTACGTTTCATTCCACTGCTTTTATACGTAGAATTTAAAAGATGTATTTATGTTAACGTTTTACATTTTGGTTAATCAAAAAATATTTTTGCAACCTGTTTTTAAGCAATACCTTTTGTTTTATAAGCAATACCTATATATATATATATATATATATATATATATATATATATATATATATATTTTCTTTCTTAAAATATATATATATATATACATATATATATATATATATATATATATATATATATATATATATATATATATATATATATATATATATATATATATATATATATATATATATATATATATATATATATATATAATATATATATATATATATATATATATATATATATATATACATATATATATATATATATATATATATATATATATATATATATATCTATATATATATATATATATACATATATATATATATATATATATATATATATATATATATACATATATATATATATATATATATATATATATATATATATATATATATATATATATATATATATATCTATGTATATATATATATATATATATATATATATATATATATATATATATTTATATATCTGTATTCTGTATAAATTTAGTTCTAATTGTATGTCATTCGGAACAATAGTATGTATCCTATAGTCCCCAGGAGACAACATATTTCTTTCTAATCCTGTATATTAAAATTTTGAGTAAACATCTTGTGGGGGTATATGAAAAATGATATCTCAGGAAGGGTTTTAAAAGTTAACAAAAATTTTATAAAAATTAATTATACAAAATGTATGCGACTTAAAAGCAATTTGCAATTTTTTCAAGTATCACAAAACATAATTGGTTTAATTTACTTATGCTCTAATTTATAAATGGGCAAAATAAGGAAATAGAGAACTTAGAACATCTTGTAAAGTCGATTATTTAATTATGTTCTTTTTAATTCTTTAGTGTTTTGAAATTGTGAAATATGCTAAAATTCTTTGTCGAGTGGCTTTATGTAGATGGATTGAATTCTAATAAAATGCCAAATGAAACAACAACATACATTCTTTTGATCTACATTCTAACCCCCGTGGTCTTGAATTAACAAAATCAAAGGTTTTACTTAATGTGACACAGCAATATTTTAGTTATCCGAAATTCTAAATACAATAGAACATTAACTTGCTTTATATATTGATAAACAATATCACAGAATGCTGAAACCGTTGTATGCGCTTTCCCTTGTATTGATCTGGATTAAACTACAGGTTAAATTTACGAGTCACTAAGTTGGCCCAGAGCCAGTTTCCAATTGGTTA
>CM063509.1:106923020-106945520 GCA_032207245.1 Pardosa pseudoannulata
ATGTGATTAAAACTACCTTTTCTTTTAATGGTTGTGCATGTAGCCGAACGAGTTTGTTTGCATGTTTGGAATCACTAAGAACGTTGGAAATATCGAAAGGTGTGACAATATTTATGGTAAAGTCACTATATTGATGTGATATATTAATACTCAATATATATATATAAGTCAAACATGAAATCTATGATAGAAATTTCAGTTTCATTTAAATGGGTGGGAATGTGGCTCTACCAATTCCTATGCATTTTCTGAATCATGAAGGAGGTTTGAAACATTCAAACTCTTGATTAATAGTAAGAAAGTCATTGGACTGTTTTTAAATTAGTCTTATATATCTTTATAGTGTAAAAAGTGGTATCTTTCAAAACATTTCTTTTCAAAACTTTCATTATATGCTCTTGGTGATGGGTTTAATTCCAGAACAACTTTTTTTAGATATATGAGGTTACATTTTCACGTGCGGTATATTTTTATAGCTCTTTGCACTTTCAAAACATCCAGGGAGTTAGATTCTTCCTGTAAACGAGTGTGAATGCAGATATAACCCCAGGAGTTTTCCAAAAGGGGTAAATATATCCAAAATCTTATCTAAGGAGAACTGGAAAATTCCCGATTCTCGAAACAAAAACATATCTATAAGTACTTGAAAAGGATAGAAAATAAATTACAGTAAGGTTTTCACACACGATTTATCTTGGAAAAACGTTTCTTTTTTTCTGGGCAATAAACTTTCAATCTGGACCCAAAGTGGAGAAAAATGATGCGAGAATAATATGTTAGATACTGAGATCTGTTCGACAGCGAAATTTATACCTTACGTCCTATTAAATGCTGATATTGTACCTAAAGAATATGATTTTGCTGCAACGTAACTCTTCTTTGTTTTGGTAAAAAAAAGGTAGTGTTTATTTCAGCATTGAATTTTGAAACAAAACATTTTAAAATAATATTACACAGGTAAAAAATACTAACAATGGGCAGTTGTCAATGTATAAATAAGTGAATCGTTTAAGTACCATTGATTTATTTAAGCTTCGAATATTTATCCTTAGATATTTTCGAAAATAATCTGTAGAATGCTTATGTTTGAATGATTTTTCTTTTGTAAAAGAAGTAGAGGGCAACCGTAAAAATTTTCTCACGAATTTTAATTTTCTGCTTTTACATGTAATCTTGTTGTTGCAATGTACTAACAAACACCAGTGTTCGTTCTCAAAGTGTAAACACAGTAAAATATACGCTATTTAGTTAAAGGAAAATACCTAATATTCAAACTAAAACATTTGTTATGCACAATATTTACAAATTAATACATCACTTTCTTAGTTTTTAACATATTTGGTTTTTCTATTCATCAATAGTCTTGAAATAGTGTTCCTTATCAAAAGATTATGAGACCAGGTAATAATTATGAATATTATTAATTTTACTTCCAGTAATTACACGGGAACAGGCTAGGGCTGTCAACATGCTGGACGTCGGTACTGGCGTAACCGTCGTTATTTTACTGGCCGTCGATCATACGCATGCGGATTCAGGAATAGATTGTTGGCCCGGGCTTTCTCACGGGATCTGGATGTCTAGCAACTCTTGAATTCCGACATCGACTCCTTATTACAACTTTCTTTCACAACTTCTCAACTCTGTTCATCGCCCCTTTTTTACTCCCTGCCATTCATTTGTTGGTGAAATTTTTCCACATTTGCACCCCCTTCGGAAGTGCTGGTGGGCTCATTAAAATGACCCCTTCTTTGAAAGTTGACATTGTTGACTTAGACCCTGCCCTCATATCTCACTGCTACATCCCAGTCTGGGCTTGACCGTTACACTTGTGCCACTGCGTGATCTATAACGTCTTCGCAGGGGTCCCCAATAAATCTCAAAGTCAACAGCTGCGCCTAAATTCTTTTTGGCAATTCCACAGCTGTGTATGTACGTGCTGACCATCGTAGGAAAATACTTCGGTACACTGGTGATTTAGATCAAAATTTTATGGTCGTTTAAGAATCTAAATTTTCTGTTTAGGTTGGCAGCGATATTTCAGTCAAAATGAATAACTGTAATAAAAGTTTAAACTATTATAACACAAATAACGATTTTTATAGGAAAGTGGCTAAAAATTTATTTTTTCCTTAATCTCATAATTATTAAGAATAGCTAATAGAAATAAAACATGATAATAACTAAATAAAAAATTAATAATGTCCTAATTAATTTATAATATTATGAAATAGTTTAATTTCTGTCTTTAGGTAAATTCATGGAACCATTCTATGGGGGTAGTTCTACAGGGAAGTTTGCATCGAGCAAAATGTAACGGTTTAGCACCTGAAAAAGAAAATCACAGAAAAGACAATAAAAAAAGTATATTTTTTTATGAGTGTTGATGTATAGTGAAGTACACGTTATGATCATAACCTCCTTTTTAATATTTAAATTAAATTTAGCTTTTCGCCAACTTATGTCTTAAGTCTTAAAGTAAAAAAAAACACAATAGACATAAAAAAGGAAGGAGAAGTTGTTATTGAATTAATTGAATTTATTGAAACAAGATGTTAAATTGAAATTAAAAATTAATTAATTGACAACTAGTTGAACATTTAAAATTGCAAAAATTTAATTAAAAGAAAAGAATGGAGAAAATAAAAAAGTGTCGCTTATAGCGACTATGAAAGAAAAACTACAGAGGATGCAGATCCAGGTCCCTCTTCTTTTTAGAGAGTCGAAAATTCTTTTCATCCATTCTGGCTGCTGAGCATCAAGTCAGCAAGTGAAGTATGTAGACTGTGGTTACTGGGATGATAACGGAAAATATGTCTTTGTCATCAACATTCCATTGGCCTGGCGACACTGTGGAACACCGCCAAGCTCAGTACTAAAAACAAGCCAATGTGTGGAGTGAGGATATGTCATATCATAAAAAGGGCGAATTTATGGAACTATTGCATCGCGGCGCTCGCTAAGAAGAATGCCAAATGACGCTCTTGGTATGCGTGATGTCATCTTGGACATGTGTGATCGAAAATCCAGATCGGCTTAAAAAAGTGACTTTTCGTCCACAACGTGTTAATTGGGATCTTGGCAGGGAATGTACAAACAGGGTATTTTTGTTTAAGGGAAGCTTTGCAGAATTAAAATAAACTAAATGGAACGGAATTAAAAGAAAGTAATTGGAACTTTATGACAAATGTCATATATGGTAGAAGTGTTATAGAATTTTATAAATTATTACGCAGTGTAACTTCAGCTCAAGTATAAAAACATCCCTATTCTCTCTCCTTTTTAAGACCATTTTGTACCACATGAGTTACACCAGGACGATAAGTAAGAAACTTACTAATACTCTCTTGAAATACTCAGTATTTGTTCTGAGTTATTTGTTGTTAGAAAGATTACGGAATTCAAAGTAGGCTTTATCCTATCAAACCATTTTAGTTTCATTGCTGTTACATCTTCCAAACTATCATAGGCATACATAAATTTTAGATTGAATGAAAATATATTTGTAGAGGCAAAGTTTCGTAATAAAAGGATTTTATTTCTGAAAATACTAGGGATTTTTGTATTTAATCTATGATCTTTTAGGGATTTCTACACTGTAGACATTTCCATCAAAAAAAAGCTGAAAGCTTTGTTTTAATTGAAGATTCTTTTGTACTCTACGGATTAGGCCAGAACGTTAAGTAATACGCTTACTCTTACAACTCTCATTATCTTTTCTGAGTTAATTATATTTAGGAAGCTCACGAATTGACAAGTAGTCGCTATGCTGTCAAATCTCTTTTTGTTTTATTGCTGTAACTTCTTCCAAACCATCACAGACATACGAGTTTTTATAGGTAATAAAGAAATTGTTCACACAGACGAAGTTTTTCAATAAAATGATTTTATTTCAGAAAACACTAATGATCCTTATTTGTATAATCCGTAGCCTTTCAAGGACTTATTTGCTATTGACGTTTTTATTAAAAGAAGATAGTTTACTAAGATCATGTTGCGCCCTGTCGCTTAGGCAAGGACAATAAGTAATACATTTACTAACAATCTCTTAGATGTCACATCATTTGTTCTGGTTTACTTGCGTTTAAGAAATTTACGTATTGAAAAGTAGTCTCTATCCTAACAAATCACATTCTGTTTCATTGCTGTTACATCTTCCAAACTATCATATACATACAGAATTTTAGATTGAATGAAAATATATTTGTACAGGCAAATTTTCATAATAAAAGGATTATATTTCTGAAAATACTAGTTATTTTTGTATTCATAATCCATGATTTATTAGGAATTTCTACACTGTAGACATTTCAATCAAAATAAGCTGAAAGCTTTGTTTTAATTGAAGATTCTTGTGTACCGTGTGGCATCGGCCAGGATGTTAAATAATACGCTTACTCTTACAACTCTCATTATCTTTTCTGAGTTAATTATATTTAGGAAGCTCACGAATTGACAAGTAGTCTCTATCCTACCAAATCTCTTTCTGTTTTATTGCTGTTACTTCTTCCAAACCATCACAGACGTACGAATTTTTATAGCTAATGCAGAAAGTATTCACACAGGCAAAAGTTTCAATAAAATTATTTTATTTCATAAAATACTAATGATTCTTATTTGTATAATCCATAGCCTTTCAAGGAATTATTTGCTATTGACGTTTGCATTAAAAGAAGATAGTTAACCCTAATTTTTCAACAAAGTGTTATAAGTAGCTAATTTTTTAATTGATTGAAATGTTATTGGGAATTTTCACTGTAGAATATACGGAAACAATAGTTAATTGCGTTCCACATCGCCAATCAATATTTCGAAGTCATATCTCTTGATCACCTTAACTTCTGGAATAATCTACTATGTCTACTAGTATCATTATGGGTTATTTGTTGTTACTCATTGGCAGCGGTGGCAAACAGTAGTAATGTTGTTGTTGTTGCGAAGTAAAAGTTTCTTCGCAACATTTTATGGTGTACGACCCCTCAGACCAGTTTGAATGGAAGAAGGTACTGCTTTAGTGTAGCTTTTGTCACCTTTTAATCTTTCTGCTTTCTGTGGTCAAGCATTGTAGTGTCCCCTTTAGGGGTATTCTAAGGAATATCTCTGCAACTAACAGGCCACAGCTAGACAAGTCTACAATTGATACTGTATTACTATACGGTTTTGCCTTGGCAATTCCCGTGGCGAAAAAGGAGTGCTCCTATTTAAGAGCGAGCATTTTTAGGTTGAGGCAAAGAGTGTGACTAAACCTTAAATAACCCCACCTTGAACGGGCGGCTTGCAGTTATGACCCCCTGATGGTATGTGACTATATATTCTTGGCATAATTCTTTGACCAACACATTTATGTTTAATAAAATACTTTCATTTTTTAATTTCTCTCCCTGAGTCTCTACTTTTGGGTTGGTACATATTTACCATAGCTTGATGTTTACTAAATGCGTTGTATTTTTTTTTATAGTCCCCTTGACTTCATTTCAATTTGTAAAAAAAAACAATCTTATAACATTTTTTTGTAACAGTTGTGATGTTAAAATAAAGGAGTTCGGCGTTCTGTGATCATGTGTACTCGATGTTTTCGACGTTTATAATTCCTTACAAAAATACATAACTTAAAGAACTGCTATAGAAATGAAACCCTACACCATACTAGCTGACAAATAATATTTTAAAGCGACTTTAATTCCCTTTATAACAATAAGAACTTTCTTTCTCTTCTTTCCCATCTGAAATAATAACTGAAATATTTCCGAAATATAATAGTCTCCTTTTTGCCAGCTACAGAAGAAAGCCCCCGTGACTGCTCACAAAATATCTTCAAACAAAATATTTCGTCACCCGCTTTTTTCCCCGTCCCCCTTCTTTTATGTGTTCTAGATATAAAAGCGTTTTCAAAAATCTCATTTCCTTTGCGTATTTTCCCTAGAGAGTAAACAGTATTTACTTTTTGTTTTTATGTTGCACTTTCTCACCTTTGGAAATTTGGCAAGAAAATAAATTGAGTGATTATTTAGAAACTTAATACTATTTAACATGAAATTTAAAAGAACAAATCTAACCAGAAAATCGATAATTAAATTTATGATACCTGAAAAATTTTACGGTTTTTAAATCACAAATCAATATATTTTTCACAGTGTTAAGAAAATATCAATAGAATATATTTGTAAACTGTATGAATTTTGTAACTACGAAGGGTCTCATATTTGTGTAAGGGTTTTAACTTTCTCCATAAAAATAATTTAAGTATGAAAATTAAAACATGACTGGTATCGTAATGGAATAAGTTGTAAATATTGTCTACCGCATTAAAAATATTCTATGCTTTAAAATCTCATCAAAGATTAATCGCAGAATACTTCTCTGAGATTTCTTTAGAATAATATTCTTATTTGATTATTAAAAAGAATTTGATTATTAAAAGAAAAGCATTGTTTTAATGTTTTTACTCATAAAATAAGGGATGTAAATTTTAAAAAGAGGGAAAGAAGTTTTAAAATTTACGTTTAACTGTGAAAAAGTTCAAAAAACGGATGCTTAACAAAATTGCTTATTCCAATAATTAAATCTTAAGTCATATCTCATTTTTTAAAAGATAATTCTATCCCCTCCAAAGAGCTATTTTAAAATCTTTCAATAGCTCTGTAGGATAATGCTTCTCAATGTGAGGTTTACGCCCTATTGGTAGAGCGTATGATTTTTCCGGTAGGCATTTGATCTTCAAAGGCAATTAAATTTTTCTCTCTTTCAAGCTAGATGGTATGATATAAGTACAACTTGTGTATGGCCAGTAGCTTACGAAGTTACAAAGTAATGAGTTATATTTTTATAACATTTTCTTTAAAATTATGAAATAATTTAAATTTTTAATAAAGTGTTATAAGTAGCTAATGTTTTAATTGATTGAAATGTTATTGGGAATTTTTACTCTAGAATAAAAAAAAAAACAACGGTTAATTGCATTTCACATCAACAATCAATACTTTGAAGTCACACCTCTTGATCACCTTAACTTCTGTAATCATCTACCATGCCTATTAGTATCATTATGTGTTATTTGTTGTTACCCTTTGGCAACGGTGGCAAACAGTATTAATGTTATTATGATGTTAAAATAGAGAAGTTCGACGTTCTGTGATGATGTGAACTCGATGTTTTCGACGTTTATACGTCCTTACAAAAATACATAACTTAAAGAACTGCTATAGAAATGAAACCCTACACCATACTAGCTGACAAATAATATTTTAAAGCGACTTTAATTCCCTTTATAACACTAAGAACTTTCTTTCTCTTCTTTTCCATCTGAAATAATAACTGAAATATTTCCGAAATATAATAGCATCCTTTTTGCGAGCTACAGAAGAAAGCCCCCGTGACTGCTCACAAAATATCTTCAAACAAAATATTTCGTCACCCGTTTTTCCCCCTCCTTTTATGTGTTCTAGATATAAAAGCGTTTTCAAAAATCTCATTTTCTTTGCGTATTTTCCCTAGAGAGTAAACAGTTTTTACTTTTTGTTTCTATGTTTCACTTTCTCACCTTTGGAAATTTGGCAAGAAAATAAATTGAGTGATAATTTAGAAACGTAATACTATTTAACATGAGATTTAGAAGAATAAATTTAACCAAAAAATCGATAATTAAGTATATGATACCTGAAATATTTTACAGTTTTCAAATCACAAATCAATATTTTTTTTCACAGAGTTAAGAAAATTTCAATAAATTATATTTGTAAAATGTATGAATTTGGAAACTACGATGGGTCTCATATTTGTGTAACGGTATTAACTTTCTCCATGAAAATAATTTAAGTATTAAAATGAAAACGGGACTGGTATCATATTGGAATAATAATCAATATTGTAAAAATTGTCTACAGCATTAAAAATATTCTATGCTTTAAAATCTCATCAAAGACGAATCGAAGAATACTTCTTTGAGCTTCTTTTAGAATAATATTCTTATTCGATTATTAAAAAATGTTTTAAAACTATGGTTTTAATGTTTTCACTCATAAAATTAGCGATGTAAATTTTAAAAAAAAAGGGAAGAAGTTTTAAAATTTACGTTTGACTTTGAAAAAGTTCGAAAAAATATGTGCCCAACAACCCTTATTCCAATAATGAAATCTTCAGTTGTATCTCATGTATTAAAAGTAAATTCTACCCTCTGCAAGGAGCTATTTTAAAACCTTTAAATAGATTTATAGTGTAACTTAGAGTTACATTTGAACAACAACATCGAGAAACTGACCTAGAGGCGAAAGCGAAGTGAGTGACCCCATTGGTCAAGAGGGGTTGCTAACCGCGGAGTAGCCATTTTCTGCCAAGGCGCAAGTTTTACTTTAATGATGGTTAAATAAACTTATTATTATCAAGAAGACTATTTTCCATTCGCCTTAACTCTGGATGACAACATTAATTATATATACATACATACATACACACACACATATATATATATATATATATATATATATATATATATATATATATATATATATATATATATATGTATATGTATATTTATAATTAGGAAATCTATATTTAAAAAACTCATACAATTGAAATCTCGGAATATATTATCCGTCAAATGCTTGAAATGGTAGGCACATACTTTAATTATCCTAAATAAAAGCATGGAACGTCTAATAATGTTTTGCCATTAAAATAAAGATTTTACAGTTTTTCAAATCACAAATCGTGTTTTTTACCCTGTTTTATATGCATATTTAGTATATAAGATTAAAACTTTTAAATTTACGCTGGGCACTTATTCTTATAACAGAAAATGTATGTTTTTTCTTCCTCGTCAAAAGGATGTTTTTACGTTTTTTTATAAGTTTTAGGTTATTTAAAATGTAGAAAAATAGTCAGAACAAAACATTTAAAATATTACCTGCATGATTAGATGTTTGACATAGGCACATATGATTCAGACAGATGCCAACAAATGGCATCCGAGCTCCCACATATATTCTATATAAAATGACAGATGGCACGGGTGTATTTATTCTTCGTAATACAAGCAGAATTTCAAAATAAACGTATTGTTCAAATACATAACATTTGAATAACATCTTAAGAAATTTCAAGGAGATTAAAACTTTTTTAACTACCCAGCCGATTATTTTTATCTAAGCATTTTAACTGCTTGCTTTATCAAAAGTGTTCTATACAAAAAAAATTTTGCAATTTAAATATTACATGTTGTTTAAGTATTGATACATATTATTTATTATTTTGTTTAAGTACATTATGTTAATTAAAAAATACAAACACATCATTAATGTCTATTATTTACTTTATTATTTACTTTATTTACCTCGTTTTTTCTATTTCTCTTCTTTAATTTTGGAAATTTAATAAGAGAATAAATTAAGCCTTAAATCTAAAAAATACTTATTTCTACTATTACGGAATTTTGATTCCACAATAAATTAAATTACAAAGAGAATATTATTTACAAAATTAATTTACGTTAAAAATTTTATGGTTATTCAAATAACATATGTTATTTTCTCCACCCTCTTGGAGATATTGTTTTTTGTAGTAAGCTAAAAATTTAGAATTTGTGGAAGAAAATGTAAATAAATATTCTTCTATAAGCAGGGTCTCTTACCCTTCTCTTTCACTACAATAGGAATAATACTACAGTAAACTCCACTTAATGTGATATCGGTTAATGTTATCAATCGCTTATTGTTATCGAAATCACTTGGTCCCGATTTTATCTATTTACTTGTATGTAAAAATTATCACTTTATGGGATCGTTACATCGGTTAATGTTATCAGTTTTTGAACCTCATTCTAACTGGCAAAGGAATATTCACAATGTATTCAGAAGGAACCCATTCTTTCCTTTAACTTCGTTATTGTTTGAATTTCCGAGAAATGTACCTATTCCACCTATGGAAAAGGAGAAAAATCAAAGAAGTGGTAAATTACTCATTCCTGGAATTTTTCAGAAATACGCATATGCTGGTGGTCAATAGTTTTCAGATAAGCAGAAGGCAACAAATTCTATTCGGAACTGAGAAGGAGCGCATTAACATTTTATGCCTTTCTCGCTTACATGTAGTTTTTTTCGACATGAAAACCAGAAAGCGAAATAATTTAACATTAAAACTAAATATCGAAATTTTAAATGGTTATGACAGGTTACCATATATGAGTCAGCGCAATGCTGCAGCGCAGTTAAACATCTCTCAGTTTCGGAATTGCATTGAAATGTTGAAACGTGGAGTACAACAGCGTTCCGAAGACTTTAAAAAACATTATTATTACGAATGATTTATCGATGAGCTTCTTAGAAAGAATTGT
Source organism: Pardosa pseudoannulata (assembly GCA_032207245.1). Lineage (NCBI taxonomy): Eukaryota > Metazoa > Arthropoda > Arachnida > Araneae > Lycosidae > Pardosa > Pardosa pseudoannulata. The sequence goes on from CM063509.1 coordinate 106,933,348, forward strand.
AGACAATCAACAATTTATAAATTATTTTTATTATGTAAACAATGCCTAAGCCTTAAAGGATAATATACAGTACTTAAGTATAAGATGAGTTTTTTTCATTTTATTTTGAAATGTAGTACGTGTGAATTAACGGGTGTGTGTGTAAATTTATCTAATTTTGCATATCGTTTATTGTTATCAAAATCATGGTGTACCAAACTGATCACATTAAGCGGAGACCACTGTATTTCGCATTTCTTGAGTTATACATTGCTTTAATCAGTTCCAAATGCAACTTTACTGATATATTACGGCATTAGACAATAAATAAATACCACAGAATGGAAATGGATATTTCAATAATGGAACAAGAGGAATAAGTGGGTTTAACTGTCAGCAATTGACATCGTAAATTAGAAAGATTAATATTATGTAGTAAAATGTATTAATATTTTGATTAGAGAATAGATATTTCCAAAATTCACGCTCTTGAAATCATTCAATATATTAACTGTTTTAAAGGATTGAGGTTGTAGAGACATAATTACTTCTACTACAGAACAATTAGGAATTTCGACCGATCTAAGAAAAATACTACTTTTATCTTTCTTCCTGCTCCACAATAAATATAAATAAAAGCTGAAACGTTTAAAAATATGAAGTACTTATTGATTAATGATATAACTTGTTAATAAGTAAAGAAAAATCCTATATTTTAAAAATGATACATTAAGAAATATAGTTTTTTCAAGTCTTAATCTCTTCCTTATTACAATTATTTATAGATTCATCATATAAAAACTGAAATGTTGAAAAATATGAAGTATTTATTAATTAATGGTATAACTCGTTAATACGTAATGCAGAATCCTATATTTTCAAAATGATACATTAAGGACTATGGTTTCAAATCTTAATAACTTCCTTATTACAATTATTTATCAATTCATCATATAATAAAAAGAGCAACTTTTAAAAATATGAAGTATTTATTGATTAATGATATAACTCGTTAATACGTAATGCAAAATCCTTCATTTTCAAAATGATACATTAAGGAAAATAGTTTCTTCCATGTCTTAATATCTTCATTATTGCAATTCGTTATCGATTCATCATATAATAAAAACTGAAATGTTTAAAAATATGAAGTATTTATTGATTAATTATATAACTCGTTAATACGTAATGCAGTATCCTATATTTTCAAAATGATACATTAAGGACTATAGTTTCAAGTCTTAATATCTTACTTATTACAATTATTTACTGATTCATCAAATGATAAAAACTGAAACGTTTAAAAATATGAAGATTTTATTGATTAAGGAAATAACTCGTCAATTCGTAATGCAGAATCCTATATTTTCAAAATGATACATTAAGGTATATAGTTTGTTTCAATTCTTCATATCTTCATTATTACAATTATTTATCAATTCATCAGATGGTAAAAACTGAAATGTTTAAAAATATGAAGGTTTTATTTGTTAATTATATAACTTGTTAATACGCAATGCAGAATCCTATATTTCCAAAATGATACATTAAGGAATATAGGTTTTTCAAGTCATAATATTTTTTATTATTGCAATTCGTTATCGATTCATCATATAATAAAAACTGAAATGTTTAAAAATATGAAGTATTTATTGATTAATTATATAACTCGTTAATACGTAATGCAGTATCCTATATTTTCAAAATGATACATTAAGGACTATAGTTTCAAGTCTTAATATCTTACTTATTACAATTATTTATCAATTCATCATATAATAAAAACTGCAACGTTTAAAAATATGAAGTATTTATTGATTAATGATATAACTCGTTAATACGTAATGCAGAATCATTCATTTTCAAAATGATACATTAACCAAAATAGTTTCTTCGCATTCTTAATATCTTCATTATTACAATCATTTATCGATTCATCATATAATAAAAACTGAAATGTTTAAAAATATGAAGTATTTATTGATTAATTATATAACTCGTTAATACGTAGTGCAAAATCCTATATTTTCAAAATGATACATTAAAGAATATATTTTCTCTCAAGTCTTAATATCTTCATTATTACAATTATTTATCGATTCATCATATAATAAAAACTACAACGTTTAAAAATATGATGTATATATTGATTAATGATATAATTCGTTAATACGTAATGCAGAATAGTATTTTTTCAAAATGATACATTATACATTAAGGAATATAGTTTCTTTCAAGTTTAATATCTTCTTTATTACAATTATTTATCAATTCATCATATGATAAAAACTGAAATGTTTAAAAATATGAAGTTTTTATTTGTTAATTATATAACTTGTTAATACGCAATGCAGAATCCTATATTTTCAAAATGATACATTAAGGAATATAGTTTCTTTCAAGTTTAATATCTTCTTTATTACAATTATTTATCAATTCATCATATGATAAAAACTGAAATGTTTAAAAATATGAAGTTTTTATTTGTTAATTATATAACTTGTTAATACGCAATGCAGAATCCTATATTTTCAAAATGATACATAAAGGAATATAGTTTCTTTAAAGTCTTAATATCTTCATTATTACAATTATTTATCGAGTCATCATATAATAAAAACTACAACGTTTAAAAATATGATGTATATATTGATTAATGATATAATTCGTTAATACGTAATGCAGAATAGTATTTTTTCAAAATGATACATTATACATTAAGGAATATAGTTTCTTTCAAGTTTAATATCTTCATTATTACAATTATTTATCGAGTCATCATATAATAAAAACTGCAACGTTTAAAAATTGAAGTTTTTATTTGTTAATGATGTAACTCGTTAATACGAATGCACAATCCTATATTTTCAAAATGATACATTATGGAATACAGTTTCTATCCAGTCTTAATATCTTCATTATTACAAATTATTTATCGATTCATCACATAAAAAAAACTGCAACGTTTAAAAAATGAAGTATTTATTGATTAGTAATATAACTCGTTAATACGTAATGCAGAATCTTATATTTTCAAAATGATACATAAAGGAATATAATTCTTTAAAATCTTAATATTCATTATTACAATATCGATTCATCATATAATAATACTGAAGTTTACAATTAAAAGTATATATTGATTAATGATATAATTCGTTAATACGTAATGCAGAATAGTATTTTTTCAAAATGATACATTATACATTAAGGAATATAGTTTCTTTCAAGTTTAATATCTTCTTTATTACAATTATTTATCAATTCATCATATGATAAAAACTGAAATGTTTAAAAATATGAAGGATTTATTCATTATATAACTCGTTAATACGTATGCAGAATCGTATATTTTCAAAATGATCTATTAAGGAATATATTTTGTTTCAAGTCTCATATCTTCGTTATTACAATATTTATCAATTCCTCATATATAAAAATTTCTGGTTCTTTTAAATATATTTAAGAGTTCACAACTCATAAAATAACTCTATTTTTAAAATACGATTTTTTCTGATGCTAATACAGGAATTATAAGCTTTTTTTTGCAATACATCTGCGAAATGTTACTCATTTATACGTGTAGTTTAAGTATATGATACCATATTCTTCTTATTAGAAACAGGGAAATGAAAAATTCGTTACCCTTCGAGGTATAGAGGTTAATGAATAAAATGCCGAACAATACGTATCTTACTGCAATATATATGATCCCGAAAAAAGTAAAATTATTCAAAAATAATATAAACGGAATTTAAATCTTTGCTTTATTCCGTAAACCAAAATTTAGATGGTAACTGGTAACTGACATTTTAAAACTGAAAAAACTGTTCTCACATAGTTTATAAATTAGTACTTATTTTATGACTTTTTTACAAATGTATTATTTCATATAATAAATTATTATTATTTTCATAATAATAATTTATCAAAATTATTACTTATTATTTATTAATTATTTACTAAAATTATTTTCATATATGTAAATCTATACTATTTATTTAGGAAAATATTATATTCTAAACAAAGCAAAATTTTTAATTTAAAATAAACCAAAAATAAAATCTGCTAAAAAGAAAACTCTAGATAAGTGTTATTTTCTTTTTAAAGTGTCATCTAGCTAATTTGCTATCTATATTCAAACATCTATTACTAAATATTAATATGATTATATGCCACTTATAATATCAATATTTCATTAATTCTTTTTTAAAGATTTAGCTCTAATATTTGTTTAGATTTGTCACTTTACGTAGTAAAAGTGTTAAATAATGAACATCTACAACAAATTCAAAGAATGAAAATTTTCACCTGGGATGTTATGTCAAACCGAACTGAAATGTTATACCCTGTAAAATAAAATTTAGATGTTAACTGACATTTTAAAATTAAGAAAACTGTTATGAAAATAAAAGTAAAAAAAAATCAGCTTTTATATTATAAAATTAATTAGTAATCTTGTATTAAAATAATTAAGGTTCTCAGCACAAGAAAATATATTTTTTTTGCGCTTGAAGTAAAATTTCATTTTATAAATTAAAGCAGTTTTGTTACTTTGATAGAAAAAAAATTTTTCTTTTGATTTATATATTTTATTTCTTTTTAAAAATGTACAAAAATAAAACTATTTTCAGATATCTATATCCCTATTACTTAGTTAGAAAAAATTATACATTTTAAACAAAGTAATTTTTTTTTACTTTGAAATGAATCAAAATAAAATCTGCTAGAAAGAAGATTTCAACTAAAAAAAATTATTTTTCTTTATAATGTATCATCTATATGGTATGCTATTTTCGTCCAAAGATCCATTAACTAAAATTATTCCGATTCTATGCCTATTTTAAAATCAATGTTTTAATAATTCTTTAATAACATTCTAGATTTTAAAAAATGTTTAGTTTTTACATTGTTACTTTAAAGTATAAAGATAAATTAAACTGAACCTGAATTAAACTAACTGTTTTATTATATAAACGTAAATGTTTATGGTAATGGACATTTTAAAATTGTGAAAAACTATCATAAAATTAAATATTGATGATTATTTGTCTTTATCATGCTATGAAATAAAATATTATGCTTGCATTAATATAACTGATGTTCCCAGAGCAAAAAAGATAATAAGCTTACGTAACGAGAAAACTTACTTTTTAAATTAAAAATTTTATAATTTATTTTGCGGGTAAATAGATTTTTTCCCTTGGTGAATATATTTTATGCCTTTTTAAAAATTGTATTTTATCATATAAAAAAAACTTGATGGTTTTCATACTTCTAGATCCTTGATTCTTTATTAAGGAAAAATTTATATTCTAAACAAAGAATACATTTTCAATTTAAAATAAATCAAAAATAAAATGTATTTTGAAGAAAACTTCATCTAAAAGGCATTAGTTTCTTTTAAAAATTATTATCTAGCTAGTTTTGTATCTTTATCTAAAGATACATTAACTAAATATTGATCCTATTCAATGCACTTTTTCAAATGTATGTTTTTTTATTTCTTTAATAACACTCTAGCTTTTAAAAATGTTTATTTTGTGATTTCAAGCAGTAAAGATAAATTAAACTGGATTATCTTTACTACTTGATCATCTGGATAAATTAAACTGGATATCCTAACAGAATGTCCAATTTTATATTGAATAAAATAGTAGTTTATATTTTAAGCTTTTTCAAAATTCATCTAAAAATTATTACCTAGCTAGTTTTGTATCTTTATCTAAAGATACATTAACTAAATATTGATCCTATTCAATGCACTTTTTCAAATGTATGTTTTTTTATTTCTTTAATAACACTCTAGATTTTAAAAATGTTTATTTTGTGATTTCAAGCAGTAAAGATAAATTAAACTGGATTATCTTTACTACTTGATCATCTGGATAAATTAAACTGGATATCCTAACAGAATGTCCAATTTTATATTGAATAAAATAGTAGTTTATATTTTAAGCTTTTTCAAAATTCATCTAAAAATTATTACCTAGCTAGTTTTGTATCTTTATCTAAAGATACATTAACTAAATATTGATCCTATTCAATGCCCTTTTAAAATGTATGTTTTATTAGTTCTTTAATAACACTTTAGCTTTTAAAAATGTTTAATTTTGTTATTTCATCTAGTAGTAAAGATAAATTAAACTGGATTATTTTTACTACTGGATCATCTGGATAAATTAAACTGGATATCCTAATAGAATGTTCAGTTTTATATTGAATAAAAAAGTAGTGTATATTTTAAACTTTTTCAAAATGCATTACTCTATACAAGGAAACTAAATGATTTTCTAATTTTTATATATGAATAATTTATATTCTAAACAAAGCATATTTTTTTATTTTTAAAAGAGCAAAGAAAAATCTGTAATAAATAAAATTATTCAGCTCAAAAGTTATTTTTCTTTAATAAATACCATCTAGATATTTTACTATCTTTATTCTAAGATGCATTAGCCAAAATTTAATCGTATTCTATGCTACTCTAAAATTAAAGCTCTGACCTGAATTAACCAATAAAGCTTTCCTCTACACCATCATGGATACGCATTAACGAAATACATCGCAAGTTATTTGGGAATTTATTTGATTGCTCCAGTAACTAAGAATGCCTTTCTACTCTGTAATAATAGATTAATACCAGTTCGAAACAGGTGATTAGTTCTAGCTTCCATTAATGTAAAATAAATATTAAAGGTCATAAAATGATAGTATATATGCTTTAATATCGAATATTTTGGGAATATTAAAAGTAATTATGGAATAAACTTTTTAATGTTTTTTAATAACATAACTATGAAAAATTAGTAGATGTCATGTAGCTCTCGTTTAAATTTAGGTATTTAATATTAAAAGTAATTATGGAATAAAGTTTTTAATAATGTTATTTAATAACATAACTATGAAAAATTAGTAGATGTCATGTAGCTCTCGTTTAAATTTAGGTATTTAATATTAAAAGTAATTATGGAATAAAGTTTTTAATAATGTTTTTTAATAACATAACTATGAAAAATTAGTAGATGTCATGTAGGTCTCGGTTAAATTTAGGTATTTAATATTAAAAGTAATTATGTAATAAAGTTTTAAATAATGTTTTTTAATAATATAACTATGAAAAATTAGTAGATGTCATGTAGCTCTCGTTTAAATTTAGATATTTAATATTAAAAGTAATTATGGAATAAAGTTTTTAATAATGTTTTTTAATAACATAACTATGAAAAATTAGTAGATGTCAAGTAGCTCTCGTTTAAATTTAGGTATTTAATATTGAAAGTAATTATGGAATAAAGTTTTTAATAATGTTTTTTAATAACATAACTATGAAAAATTAGTAGATGTCATGTATCTCTCGTTTAAATTTAGGTATTTAATATTAAAAGTAATTATGGAATAAAGTTTTTAAGTAATGTTTTTTAATAACATAACTATGAAAAATTAGTAGATGTCATGTAGGTCTCGGTTAAATTTAGGTATTTAATATTAAAAGTAATTATGTAATAAAGTTTTAAATAATGTTTTTTAATAATATAACTATGAAAAATTAGTAGATGTCATGTAGCTCTCGTTTAAATTTAGGTATTTAATATTAAAAGTAATTATGGAATAAAGTTTTTAATAATGTTTTTTAATAACATAACTATGAAAAATTAGTAGATGTCAAGTAGCTCTCGTTTAAATTTAGGTATTTAATATTGAAAGTAATTATGGAATAAAGTTTTTAATAATGTTTTTTAATAACATAACTATGAAAAATTAGTAGATGTCAAGTAGCTCTCGTTTAAATTTAGGTATTTAATATTGAAAGTAATTATGGAATAAAGTTTTTAATAATGTTTTTTAATAACATAACTATGAAAAATTAGTAGATGTCATGTATCTCTCGTTTAAATTTAGGTATTTAATATTGAAAGTAATTATGGAATAAAGTTTTTAATAATGTTTTTTAATAACATAACTATGAAAAATTAGTAGATGTCATGTATCTCTCGTTTAAATTTAGGTATTTAATATTGAAAGTAATTATGGAATAAAGTTTTTAATAATGTTTTTTAATAACATAACTATAATAGTTAATAATATTTAATAATAAGACATTAATAATAGATTAATACCATTACAGGTGATAGTTTTCTAGCTTCCATTAATATAAAATAAATATTAAAGTTCATAAAAAATAGTATATTTGCTTTAATATCGAATATTTTGGAGACATTGAAAGTAATTATGGAATAAAGTTTTTAATAATGTTTTTTAATAACATAACTATGAAAAATTAGTAGATGTCAAGTAGCTCTCGTTTAAATTTAGGTATTTAATATTGAAAGTAATTATGGAATAAAGTTTTTAATAATGTTAATAACATAACTATATTAGTAGATGTCTGTAGCTCTCGTTTAAATTTAGGTATTTATCTAAGTTAGTTATATTTTGGTTAGTCACAAAGACTAAGTATTATTTGGGTTGTGTTGTGTAAAATATCTAAGTACTAAATTCAACCACAGGTTCTGAGAGACTGCATACTTAAAATAAAAATAAACTAATAAGCTAAATTAAGAGTGACTGAAAACAGATTTAAAGTAAAAATAAGTAAATTTATTACAATGATATATACATATCTATATACAAACAATCTGATTTAATCTTCATAAAATTTACTTTTCTAACACGTTTAATGCCACACTAATTAAGATCTGACAATAATTTTCTATCACTTAGGTAACTATATATAAGATAGAGAACCTAATCTTAATTTCACAATATTTATAATAAGTACTTTTGTGGGTCTATATGGTGTGCCAAGGCGGTACTCCTGTCGGACGCGCTTGTGAAATGACGTAGATACTTTGTGTATTATCTCAATAGGTGGGACGACAACGTTGACTCCAGTCTCACTACTGTTCTGGGGATTTCTTAATAACTTGAGGTGATTTTGAATAAGCGGATGAGCTGGAAACTTCTGGTCGTTGCGAGATGTTGAGGTCTTTCTTGGCCCCAACTCCTTCGAACCCCGTACTCTGTCTTCAAGTCCCAAACACTTGCCGTCGAACTCTCGACCTCCGAATTCTGACAGTCGGACTTCTCTACTCGACTTGACTATCGAACACCCTCTCTTGGCTTTTCTTTATTTTATGTATATTTCATCTGTGTCCATTCTTATCTCTCTTTGTCCAATCTGGAGAGCTGTAAAAATCCAATTGGTCTCCTTTACCACGTCTTGAAACCGGCAACGTGGAAAAACCTTATCCCTTTCAATTGGGCACTGTCCCTTAGGGACACATAAATAACTCCACAAGGGTAAATTCTTATTTAGTGTCATGTACGGACACGCTATTCTAATCTGGGTCTGGGATCAGAACCCCACCCGAGGATCCCGCACACGACGTTGAAATAATTTTTATTGGTTCTCTTCTCCTTTACAAAAGATGCGATGAGGTTAGTTTTAGATTCCAAGCATTTTATTCCTCGTATTAATTAATCAATTATATTACTGATCTAAATCGCCTCATCACAGTAAATAAATGTGGTTAAGAGAACAATGGAAATTCAAAAATACTTTGAGTACAAATAATTACACATTTGGAAAAACGTAGGTTAATCTCTGATGTTGTCATGTTCTGATTTATGGCTGCATTTTTCATATTTTTGAAACGTTTTTTAACTATTAATTTAAAATGATAATGTTTTTAAAAGTATGTTTAATTTCTATAGTGCTTATTTAACTTGTGCTAGATCTGTTGTTACGATCATAAATTATTCATACACCTATCAAAAGAAGGAATAAAAATTTCGAACGCCAGATCCCTAGATACCTGGTTGCCATATTGTTGTCTGAGATAAAGATGTTCCGATTAGAAACTTTTTCTTGTGACTTTCTTATTCTGTAATTTAAGGCTGTTTAAAATATTCCGAATACAATTGTATACATCTGGTTTGAAATCAGTTCTTCTCAATTTGCATCTATAATGGCATCATACAATTCAATATTTCTTTTTGACTTAAGAATTTGTCAAATTGACAAAAAAGATAAAAATATCAAAGTACTTTATTCCAGAAAAGACCATCAATTACGTTTAGTTTTGTGTATTTTTGTTCTTGGAACCCAGCATGTATACAACGGTTTTTACATTTGGACTTGTGTTGCTATTTTCATTTTCCATTATGTATAACTATATAAACCATTACATTTTGATTTATATATTTTGTTTTCATTTAGAATAGCAAAGAAATTTTTTGTTCATGTTTAGTCTCATGGAGAGTAATCGTGTTTGACCCTAGAATGTTACCCTGTGCTTGGCAAACATTGTTAATTCTGTTACAGTTGTAAGGCAACTTATTTAAAATTCATTTTAAAGCAAGATAAGGTAAGTATCCTGTGTTTGGTAAACATTGTTAATACCGTTACAGTTGGAAGACAACTTATTTAAAATTCATTTTAAAGCAAGATAAGGTAAGTGTCCTGTGTTTGGCAAACATTGTTAATACTGTTACAGTTGGAAAAAAAACTTATTTAAAATTCCTTTTAAAGCAAGATAAGGTAAGTATCCTGTGTTTGGGAAACATTGTTAATGCTCTTACAGTTGGAAGACAACTTATTTAAAATTCATTTTAAAGCAAATAAGGTAATTATCCTGTGTTTGGCAAATATTGTTAATACTGTTATAACTGAGAGACAACTTATTTAAATTTTTTTTCAAAGTAAGAAAAGGTAAGTATCCTGTGTTTGGTAAATATTGTTAATACTGTTACAGATGAAAGGCAACTTATTTAAAATTCATTTTAAAGGAAGAAAAGGTAAGTATCCTGTGTTTGGCAAATATTGTTAATACTGTTACAGCTGAAAGACAACTTATTTAAAATTCATTTTACAGTAAGAAAAAGTAAGTATCCTGTGTTTGGTAAACATTGTTAATACTGTTACAGTTTGAAAACAACTTATTTAAAATTCATTTTATAACAAGATAAGTAAGTATCCTGTGTTAGGCAAACATTATTAATACTGTTACAGTTGGAAGACAACTTATTTAAAATTCATTTTAAAGCGAATAAGGTAATTATCCTGTGTTTGGCAAACATTGTTAATACTGTTACAGTTTGAAAACAACTTATTTATTTAAAAACTTTTTTAAAGTAAGAAAAGGTATGTATACTGTGTTTGGCAAAAACTGTTATAGCTGAGAGACAACTTATTTAGCTTTTTTAAAGTAATAAAAGGTAAGTATACTGTTTCGCAAATATTGTTAATACTGTTACAGCTGAAAGACAACTTATTTAAAATTTCATTTCATTCAACAGATTCTTTATTGTTTTTCCCAACGCAGCAGGCAATAAGGACATTATCCTAACGCATCAACAAGGTTGCAAACCTGTTCTCATTTAGCACCTCCAGGGGAGCACATGTAGTTTAAGATATGCTACGGAAGCGAGTAACATTACCCCCGCTGGGTCCTCGTAATTTGGAAGCAGGGAACAACCAGAAGACCCCCAGGATTGGCCTACCACCCCAGATGTATCGTTTGAGAACTTTGAGGACTTTGTGACCACGAACATATTTTACTTCCCCCAGTCACCTTTAGCGAACAAGGCGGATCTTAGCTCCAGACCCGAACCCGCAACCTTTCAGTTATGAGAACGTTGCCTTTGCCGACTGAGCTACCATGGCTCTAGATTCTAGATCTTGAAAAGGATTCCTAAACATGATAGATTAACATGGGGTAAGGTCTTAAGAATAACATTCTATGCTAAACCCCTTGCTTGCGAGGCCTGAACCGAGTTAGGACAACACAAATGCGCCAATTTTGGAATGCTCGACCTGAGTTCGGGCAAAAGGAAAACAGTATTTCAATTCTGAGAAGCGCGAAATTAGTTCGTCCAATGTCTAACATTTAATTTGCAATTTTCCCAATAGATAGAGATACTTTTCCACAAAAAATTTGGCAGTTTCGGGCCATTTGTCGCTATTTCTCTGATACTGTAAATGATTTGTAAAATTCAAAGGAATCTGAAGAACATGGAATTCGTGAAATTGAATATATATAATAATATTGTTGTATTAGTTTATTATATTTATACAGAAAATTATGTCTTTTGATTTATTTTTCTGTAATTTGAGCAAAAATTACTCTAATCCTTTAGTATTTTCGATATATGTGAAAATTTTGAAAACAGTAGTTATTTTGTTTAAAATT
>CM063509.1:106955520-106973020 GCA_032207245.1 Pardosa pseudoannulata
ACATTCATATTTTATAACTACATATATATCTATATCTATCTCTCTCTCTCTCTCTCTCTATATATATATATATATATATATATATATATATATATATATATATATATATATATATGTATATATGTATATATATATATGTATACTTTTACGAGTTACGTTTTATAAAGTATATTTACGGGAAGAATATTTTCTACGAAATTGAATGTTTTTTAACTGTAATATAAAATTTATCTACGCTTCTTGTTTTTTCAGAGAGAGGGGTTTTGGATTTGTTTAAACTAAAACTCAAAATTACTAAGAACTTAGAAGAAGTATATGAGTTAGATCTATAGTTTTATTATATATATATATATATATATATATATATATATATATATATATATATATATATATATATATATATATATATATATATATATATATATATATATATATATATTTGTGAATTCAGAAATATATTGTTTCTTTTTGTTGAATAATCATACAGTATATATTAAAGTGTACAATAAAAAAGTTTAGTTCATAGAAACAAATTAGTTTTCGATTTACTGCGATTTTTCTGAATAACTAAACTTTCGCGCGATTCACGAAAAAACGCCTGCAGCACGCGTAAGTTGGCGGTGAAATATACCTGCACGTCAAGTGTTAAAACCATATAAAACCGTCACATAATTTCAAATGGTCTCAAATGGTCTTTTTAGTGCTTTTTTATACATAATAATAATTAATTTTTTAATAGTTTCTACTTCCTAGATATTCTATATGACTAACTAATACTTAGTATTTGTCTTTTAGAATACGTTTTAAAACACTTATACAGTTCGTTATTAAACTTTGTTAAATCTGTCTAATATTACAAATTTAAAATGTGAAGGTTTTCTGATTTTAACCTGAGATAATAATATCTCCCGTGTTTCTAACTTAAATTACTTAAAATAAAATTTTATAGTAGCGTCTTCCTAATTATGGCTGCACTAAAGGAAACGGGAACAGTAAAAAAAACTTGCCTGACTTTGTTCGTTTTGAAGTCATTGACAAAAGTGTACAATTTTCTAAGCATACTTTCTACTGTTAAGTGCAATTCGAATCTTATTTCATCTTTTAACTTTGCAAACTGTAATTGCTGTTTCGGATTAAATCACGGTTAAAAAATTTCCTAACTAAACTTTAACATATAATTTATAAAATTTCCGAAATATAGTTAGATATAACGTGTAAGTATAAATGTTACAATGCTTGTTAACATTCTACATGTTATTCTATTCTTTGTTATCCGAAAAAATGAGAAGCAATTTTTAAAAATATATACAATACACTTTAAAGTACTTCATCACATAAAATAAGACAAAAATATAATATTTTTTATCTAGCTTATTTAATTTGTTAAAGGATAATTAAATTAATTAAAATTTTTTTATCGTAGATTTTAACAATTTACTTAAAATAAAAATTAACCAAACTAGTTCAAGAGACATAATATGAAATCGTAATATCGTAATATCGTATCATCGTAAATATAAAAATCAAATAGAAACAGCAGTATATAGTTTAATGTTTTCGAATTATGTTATATATAAACATTTTTAGATTATAAAAAAATGAAAGACAAGAACATTCGGCATCGTTTTCCTGTATATACCGTTATTTTGTTATATTAACCATGTTGTTACACTAACACGAACTAGTATGTGACCCGTGCTCAAGTGTCAATCGTCAGAAAACTAGTACGTGTCCCTCATACCATGTTTTAACATTAAAACATAATTTCCGTATTGAATTATGAAGTTAAACAATACAAGCAGTACCTGATTACGGTTTGGTGTATGTGCCGCACTCGATTGGCTTAAGAAGTAGGTATTTGCCTCATCAGTTCCGGTGTTGCAAAAATTCGGACGGAGCGTTTCAAATCAGACTATTTATTTTTCTTTGGACATCCAAATCAGATAAATCTATCAACAGCTTTAAATTATAAAAATAATAGTAATCTTTATCAGAAATATTTGTAATCTATCACGATAAATAAAAAAATACACCTTATTAAATTCTGAATTATTATCAAAAATATTAATGCAGCTGTAGCTTTCAGGCACAATAATGCCATCGTATGAAGACTATAGAGTAGAAAAGAATTTTAAATTCTGTATTAAAGGAGAAAGAAATATAAAGGAACATTCGTAATAAAATAGAATTATTTATTTCTTTCGGAAAAGAAGTGAGGTTACATTTTCTCCTTTTTAATTAAATATTTTCTTTCTCTATCCAGCTTCTAAATTTACGATTCTAGGAAATAGAACATTCATATTTTATAACTACATATATATATATATATATATATATATATATATATATATATATATATATATATATATATATATATATATATATATATATATATATATATATATATATATATATATATATATATATATATATATATATATATATATATATATATATATATATATATATATATACTTTTACGAGTTACGTTTTATAAAGTACATTTACTGGAAGAATATTTTCTACGAAATTGAATCTTTTTTTAACTGTAATATAAAATTTATCTACGCTTCTTGTTTTTTTAGAGAGAGGGTTTTTGGATTTGTTTAAACTAAAACTCAAAATTACTAAGAACTTAGAAGTATATGAGTTAGATCTATAGTTTTTATTATATATATATATATATATATATATATATATATATATGTGTGTGTGTATATATATATATTTATATATATGTATATATATATGTATACATATATATATATATATATATATATATATATATATATATATATATATATATATATATATATATATATATATATATATATATATATATATATATATATTTTAACCCAAAACGTATTTATAATTCTATTTTAAAATAAATTTCTGACGACTCTATACCTAAATGTTTCAACCATTAGCGAAGATTCTTTCGCTCCTCTTCTGATTTTCGCATCGAATCTGATTTCATACAAATTTAAGTAAATGTTTAAATTTAGTCATGGAAAGGAATTCTATCATGTCATATCTGCCATAATATTCCATTGCTACATTAAACACACTATATTAAACATTGAGGATTTGTTTAATAACATTGATACTTTTGTTATGTTTAATGACTTAAATTCTTACTTTTTTAAAATTATGTTTACGATGGCTCACAGGTTTATCAGCAGATTTTTGGTGCACGTATTATAGGTGGTTGCTCTTCGGCAATAGCGAATTTGTATTTGCATTTTTTTTTAAACTACATCTTCTGTTCTTCTTGAAGTTTATTTTTATAGATACGTTGATGACATTATTACACGTTTTGAAGATAATCGAGATATTTTTTTATATTTTTTCACTAAAAGTACAGCCTTGAAAGATAACCTTAGTTAAATCCGATTTTTTTTTAGATTTGGATGTAAGAGTAGATAATAGCATCAATTATCAATTATATGACAAACGAGAATTTTATGAGTTTAGGATTAATCGTATCACTGACTGGAATAGTTGAATACACGTTAGCATAAAACGCAATATTTTTTTTAAAATTTCTTGATACTTTGTACTAGACTCAATAAATCTACCTCGCATAGAAATAATCTCATTAAGGAATATGATAACCATATTTTAATTCCAGGTTACCCACGATTTTTCCTCCATATCGTTCTGCAGTCGTCCCTTAAGGCATGTGGAGAAGTTCTACGTTTTGTGGGTTGGGCATAATTAAAGTATACATTTACACATAAAGGATTTTATAATGATATTGTATATCCTTGTGATAGTTTTTAATATGTACCTAGGTTAGTTGTTATTGACTTTAATTTTACTTTAATTTATAATCTTATTTTTTTATGGATTGTTTTTAACTATTGGTCTGTTTTTATCGGTGTACTTATAGTGACCAGGAGCGTTTAGCGGAGTCTAAGCGGAGTGTGTGGGTCGCATTTCCCCCCTCTTCAAGTATACCAATTCCTATTTCTATTCGTCCCAATTATTTATCTTTTTATATATATTTCCTCCTAATTAATATATAATTTTTATTTTTCTTGATAGTAGCAAGGCGTATCATAATTACTAAAAAATTCTTATTTAATCTTATTAATCTTTTAAATTTTACTTGATGAACTGCTGAATATGTTACATATACACTCAAGAACCTAAACATTATGACCATCTGACAATAACAAGTTGGCCCACCTTTGGTGCGCAACACAGCTTCAAACCGCTGTGGCATGGATGCCACAAGTCTTTGGTAGTTGGCCGGAGACAGAGGATTGTACCAGATGTTTAAACAACGGTTACGTTAATCCGAGATATTGCAAATTGGTGGTCTTCGACTCTGAGCTGCAGTCCCATATCACAAATGTATTCTATCGGATTGAGATCCAGTGAGTTAGGTGGCCAGGACACTAACTGGAAATCAGCATCATGTTCCTGGGACCACTCCAACACAATTTTAGTCATATGACACTGAAAGTTGTCATGTTGGAACATTCCATTTCCAGCTGGAAAAACAGACACCATGTAAGGGTGCAACCGGCCTCATTGACATTCAGATACCCTGTATCATTCATGGTCTGCTCTACCACTACGACGGGTCCCAGAGACGCGAAAGAGAACGTCCATCAAATCATAATATCGCCACCAACCGTATGTATGACCTACAATACATTGATGGAGCACCTGTTCGCCTGGAAACATCGTATCCTGACACGGCCATCGGCGTGATGTATGACAAACCGTGATTCATCTGACCAGGCAAATCTCTCCCATTGATCCATGCATGGACCAGTTGCGATGTTCCCGGGACAGCGTAGGCACAGTTGGCGATGACGCTTTGTCAGTAAAGGCACACGAGTGGGACTTTTGCTGCGTATCCCCATATCCAACAGTGTCCGCTGAACAGTGTGCTCCGATACCATTCTACTTGGCTTTGCATTGTATTGGGTTGTCAGCTGAGCCACTGTCTGGCTCCGGTTTTGCTTCACCATGCGAGACAGTCTCCGACGACCTTTTTCTTTGATAGCGTGTGGACGTCCAACATCATGTCGTCTACTGCTGTTTTCACGCTCATTCCTCAACTTTGCATAAGTACTAACAACTGTAGATAGCGAACAACCCACGAGTCATGCAATTTTGGAAATACTTGTTCCGAGCCTTCGGGCCATTACAATCTGCCCTCTATCAAAATTGATTAGATCCGCAGCTTTTCCCATCACTCACAGAAGTAAGTAAAAGGATGATTCTTCAGACTCTCCAGCAGCACTTAAATACCACTTCCACCTGATCGCTTGCCTTCCACGTCATCCAGGCTAGTTCATTGCAAAATGTAGGGATGGTCAGAATGTTTTGGTTCTTTAGTGTATATGTGCTTGCATGTGATTATTTTATTAAAATTAAATATAAACTAATATAAATAATATTTAAAATGAATTAATAATTTATTTATTCATTTGAAATATGATTAAGTAATTCATTGTGTGAACTATTATACTTGTATTAAACTGAATTATTACATAAAATCGAGATTCAAATTATTTAATAACTATACATAATAGGTAAAAGTAAATAACGTTTTTTGCATTCGACTTTATTTCTTCTTTATTTAAATTTCATGTAAAAACTTTCATCTATAAGTTTTTGAGACACGTTTACACCATAAACATAAATAGTTCTATTCTCGACTGCAAAATGTCCAAGATAGATATTTGTATTATATTTTCTAGTACTAGTCGAGTGATGTTAAAATAATAAAGAAATATTGATACATATGACATGTAAAATTTTAAATCCTTGTATCATGTAATGTTAAAGAATATCATACGCCCACATGTTTTGTAAAGCCTTAGAATATATAATGGGTATGCAAGCAATTGGGATAATTCTAGTCAAAGTTTAAATCAGAAAAGTTAAATTTATTTTCTATAAGGCAGTTAAATGATAGTTTTTACTTTCAATGATTCCACTTGAAAAAATCGTTTATAACCTAATTTTTTTTAAGTATTCTAAATATTTTAATCTTTTACTTTTCCTATTTAACAAAAGTAAAAATTTCAGATTCTAAAATTTCATTTACAGTATAAGTAAAAATGTTTTCATTTGCAATTGTAAAACTTCTTAGAAATATATTTTATTTATTACTTCTAGTAGAGCATTGTCATAACAAATAAAAGGAAACGGAGAAATCTATGAAATATAAAAGTTCAAATCCTTGTATCACGAAAAACTGGAAATCCTTTTCTGTCTCTCTCTGCATATATATATATATATATATATATATATATATATATATATATATATATATATATATATATATATATATATATATATATATATATATATATATATATATAATGCTAAAAGTCAGAGTTCAGGAGAGAAAGCAAGGTTGTGACTAAATTTCGAAGCATATTTGGTAATCGAACTAAATTATAAATACCGATTTATAACGTAATATTCATTGTATTTGAAAAAAATTAGGAACCCTGAATGAAAGCTAGAACACTTCCAGGATTTGTATAAGAAATTATGAAACCTATTTTTTACAGACGTAAACGTATATTGCAGTGCACTAATTCAAGGTGGGTTCGATTGAAGAGAAAGTTCGATTCAAGCAGCTATGACATTAGTTTAGAAGGTAACGTGATGTTAACTGACACTTATCTATAGATACTTTTAACTGATTTTTAATTGACACTTATCTATAGACACTAACTGATTTTTAACTGACACTTATTTAAAGACATTGAAGCATCTTTAAAAGATGTAACAAACAGGGCTATGCCTTTAAATTGAGCTTTTAGAAGATAAGCTTTACATATGTTAACCATGATCTAGAAAGTGCTCAGGAGTGAGAACCTATAAAATTCTGCAGTTATGATATGTCAAGATCTTCCTGGCAAGATGACCGACTAGACAAAGTGATTTGCATAATCCAGAAATCCATCCCTGTAAGCGATACTTACGTGTTATGGGGTTAGGTTTAGATTCGAAAACTTTATTCCAAGTACATCTGTTATAACCATTTAATTGAAAGATTTTTTTTACATTGATCTAACTGACAACCTAGCACATGTAAACTCATTTGGTGACTTTCTCGGCTGGGGAGAATATTACGTGATTAACGCTTAGAAATCTAGACATTATCTCCGGGGATTTTAATCTGGTGACAGGAGGCCATGAGGCCTAGAGTACATTCTTGGAGACACAGGTCCCCTTTCTTTGATGTTACCTATAAGGCTCCCATTTTAAGGAAATTTTTAATAATTTAATTTTTTTATATTAAGTGTTCCCCAGGATTTATTACGAAGATCTGGGTGCAGTATTGAAGAATGTGAAGTCACAAGGTTATAGGGTGGACATGTGACCGTTAGTAATGACTCATGAGCGGCGGAATGATTTCACAGGGTTACGTATATCGTCTCCCAAAACGTTTCAGTTATCTAATTAGCATGGCGATTGACAGTTCATATGGTGTAATGATCGTAAATTTATTGTTACATGTAATTTGAAGAGTTCTAAATAAGTTCTTGGGAATCATGAAGCTCTCTCTAATTCCATCTTCAAGGACATTATCAACCATACAATTATATACTAAATTGATTTACAGTCGTATTGCTGATGATTTCGCCCACTCGTTGCTCTACCGATATTACGAGCACAAACAGAGATTTTTGAGTGGGGAATGATGCGTGACATTTCATTGTACTTGCGATGTGGCTATTTTACTGGTACCTGCCTGTAACGACTCACTGCCATATCGGATAGGTTTGGTAGATGTATGTTACAAATACATCAAAGTCTATGGAGGGAATGAGTGAGATGATTCTCGGCCTGGACAATTATCTACGAGTGTAAACTAGTACACTGTGCAACACTGGACTCATTTTGGTAGTTTTTCCTTTGATAAAATTCTCAAAAGATTTGATTTCAGGGTATTTTCTTTTCTGGTGGCATTTTTGTTCAAATCTTAAATTATTAGTTGAACAATTAAATATCTGAGGCATGTATGAAATATCTTGCTCGTGTGATCTATCTTATATTGACCCGACCAAATGTTCCTGACACTTTTACTTGTAAGAAAACCAGGGTAACTTTAACACATAGAATTTAAAATAATCCTTGATCACTTAGCAGGCTTAGAAATGCAATCCCTACTTTGAATTTTCATGTTTTTGCATTTACTAAAAGTGCCGTATTTCCTCTTAAATTTCTATCTTAAATTTTGCAAAATATCTCATTTTCAAAAATTCTATTTTATCAGTTAATGATATTATTAATATCGTTTAACTTTGCAAAGTTTGGATATAGTTTATTTAATTGTTTCCTGTTCTTGTTATGTCTATTTTACTGATATTTTATTGCATTTTCGTTATATGTTGCAATTATATTACCTATTATAAGATACTGATTTTCTATGTTTTCTCTTTTTTCAGTACTGAGTATTCCTACACAGATAGTTTAACTAGTTCCTAGCCGTAAAACAGGACTACATTCAACTTATTTCTACCTGTGCCTTACTTGTGTTGGTTTTGTAATTATCTTTATATTTTGGTACAAACGTTGGTACAATCCAAGTTTAGTGAGATGGCCGCCATCTTTTGGCTATATTTTTGTTTAAGTGATCACCAAATTTTTGGCAAGTGATGTTTATACTTTGTATTTTACCTTGTATTAAGTCTATACACGATTTCAAAGCATCTTTCAACACAAAAGATTTAAAATCTTGTTAACTGATGTGAAATTATGAGAAATTATTATCTTAAAATCTGAAACAAAACATGGGTAATTGTTTTAAAGAAATTATAAACTTAAAATTCTAAAGAAAATAAGGGAGATAATTTTTTATCCAATTAAAGCAATGCCATCCTTCATCCCCTATAACATTAATAACATAACTTTTATTACTTCGCTTATTACTTCTAACAATCGCCGAAACAATTAAAAAATAATATATATATATATATATATATATATATATATATATATATATATATATATATATATATATATATATATATATATATATATATATATATATATATATATACTTAACATGAATGAAAACTTCGTTCTAGAATTTCGCGATTATTAACCTCACTTGGCGTGCCAACTAGACTGAGATAAACGTTTGCTTTAACACATTTATAATCTTTAGTATAATGTAATGTACTTGAAAACACACTTGAATACTTTTAAAAATTTTCTACTAATATAAATTTTTTAATGATCGAAAAAACCTCAAATACAAATTATTTTATGTACATTCTAAATTGTGTACATAAACTGTTCCACAAATGAGTGAAATATTTTAGAAGTTTTTGTATTTTAAAATTCGTGATTCGTTTTAATACTTTTGATGAATTTACAGAAACTTGAATACATTATAAAATACCATTAAAAGTAAATAATTAAATTTTAACAATTACTCTACAACAGTGGTGGGCAAATACTTTTAATCGCGGGCCAAAATGAAATTTTCAAAATGTTTCCCGGGCCGGAGGTTTGGTTTGGTTTGGTTTGGAGCGCTACGGTCTACTGTTTTGCACACGAGGGCTAATGAGACCGGGACCTACAGTTTAAAGCCGATTCCGAACGGCTACAACATCCATGCCAGCAGCGGGATTCGAACCCGCGAACTCCGGTTCCGAAGAGCAGCGCTCTACCATTCCCGGGCCGGAGGACTCTACCACGTATGCTGTGCACACGCAAATGTTTTGGGTAAAGTTTTTTTTGTGTCCAAGAAACTGTTTTGACAAAAAACACTATAAGTATCATTTTAAAGCATTTGGATAGAGAAATTTGACAGGTAATAAAAGATAATAGTAATAATAAATTGTCTCACTTAGGTGTAAATGCGAAGAATTTGTGTCTAGTAAAATATGTCACGTAATTTTTAAAGAAATATGATCCATTATATTAAAATAATGGTCATTAAATAAATCAGTTAATGAAAGATTTTATTTCGATATTTATTTATATCTTAAAGATACAAATGATTTTTATTAACGATACAAATTCTGCTTCAGTAAAAGGTTGGTTGGTTGGTTGAATGAAGTTTAATGGTGCTAAATCCTCTAGGGACAAACTGCACCAAACAAGATGATGAAATAAACTAAAGTCGAAATTTAGAGAGAAAAAAAGTTGACAAAAGATAAAATGGCACGCTCTAAAACAGATTAAAATAACAATGAATATATAGCATTCAACAGAAAACACGAATAAAAAAAGAGTTATATACAAATTAACAAGAATTGAAAATTGAGTAAATTGAAAATTGAAAGATTAAAAATTGAATATTAGAAAATTGAATCACAATCAAAAATCATATTTCGGTATAAAAGCCAGTCCGACGAAGAAAGGGGAACAAGTTTGGATGTGGAGTTTCCCCAATGATTAAATTAAGATTAGGAGATGGATTACCAAAAAATTTATATACATTGATTTACAACAAACACAGGATGTTAAAATATGTGCGACTGTGTAAGGAATCTTGCAATACGCACACTGTGGAGGAGCTTCACCTAGCAAGAGATGGGCATGGGTGAGCCTGCAATGTTCAGTAAAAGGTTTACAGAACTTAGCAATTTTGTGTGCAACAGCATAACTTGCTTTTGTAGTAGATTTCTCGATATTATTTTGTTTGGTAAAAATATTTTGTTGCTTATTTACGTTTTTTTGTCATGTTTTCTGATGGACTTTTAAGTTCTTTTAAAGAAAGTGATGCATATTTTGGATATTTTGATTTAAAATGCCTGTTTAAATTGTATTCCTTGAATTTCTGGCAAACTAAACAAATTGCTTTCTTATCAGTGTTTGTAAAAAGGTATTTTACCATCCATGCTTCATTGAAATTTCTGCACTCCAAATCAACTTTTCTTTTTATAGATTGACTAATTTTACAAAGGCCTACAAATAAATAATTTAATTATTGGAATAAAATAAAACCGATGTTTTAAAATTTTACTTACAAAAGTCCACTTTTTCAATTTATTATTATACTTGCAAAATAACAAACATTAGTCTAAAAAGAAATGACGAGTATGCGACTAGTGCTAAATCAAAATTAACAGTACGCGTGATGCGGTCTGTCGTCCCTCGAAGAGTGAGAGGAGTGCACGTTCAATTCTATCTAGTTACATATATATATATAAATATATATATATATAATATATATATATGTGTATATATATATATATATATATATATATATATATATATATATATATATATATGTATATATATGTATATATATATATATATATATATATATATATGTATATATATATGTATATAATATGTATATATATATGTATATATATGTGTATATATATATATGTATATATATGTGTATATATATATATATGTATATATATATGTATATATATATATATATATATATATGTATATATATATATATGTATATATATATATATGTATATATATATGTATATATATATGTATATATATATGTATATATATATGTATATGTATATATATATATATATATATATGTATATATATATATGTATATGTATATATATATATATATATATATATATATATATATATATATATATATATATATATATATATATATATATATATATATATATATATATATATATATATATATATATATATATATATATATATATATATATATATATATATATATATATATATATATATTCTATCTAGGCGACCACACGCTTTATGAGAGTATGTATGTTGCATACATTAAAGTAGGGATATGGTTACAGCTGTTCAAATTATAATAATCTCTATTATTTATATATTTTTCATTATTTATATGTACACTACGCATGCAAATACTGTTTATTTAAAAAAAATCGCATATAAGAGATTTAAAAAATTGCATGATTTTAGCAAGATTGCAGGATTTTTCAACGGGCCGGCTTTTGCCCACCCCTGATCTACAAGGAAAGCAGCGACTAATATATATTTTAATTATATTTATATAATAGAAAAAGGACATTTTCATGGTTTTACACAAAGCAAACTAGAATACGCTTACAAGTGCATAAAATGTAAAATTTCAACAGTTTTTCAATTTTTAAAAATGCTATCTGGATTTTAAATCTTTTTGACAATACCTTTTCTATTTTACATTTTTATTACTTACCAAAATAAAACATAAAATCTTTATTGAAAAATAGTTAAACATTTTTCTCCCCCAAAATATGACTCTTCTTCAATATATATTTGACTATTCTCCAATCCTATGTGTGACTGTTCTGAAAATATTTCAAAGGAGAATTTTGTCTTTTTACTGCTTTTTTCTTCTTATTCCATAAAAGGTTTTAGAAAATCTTATTTACGGAGTACGTATTTACAGCAAGAGCGTAAAATATTTTATATTTATTTCGTACTACTGCAATCTCTTAAGAGAGAAATGCTGTAACAATTCACATTCTTGATGTCTATATTTCTTTAGAGGAGAAAAGCTGACTAACTAATGTCTGTAGCTAAACTGAAGTGAAGGCTATACATTTACTAATAACATATGTACTTCGATAAGATTTTACCATACCAATGGCAGTAAGAATTACTGAATGATTTGTATAGTACATTAGAAACTAGAAACGATAAAATGAATGTGATATACTGACATTTTAGTTTCAAAAAACACTTTTTGTTGTAAAATGAAATTGGAAACAGCTCTTATAGGTATAATTTATATTGCTAGATGGGATGAACATGTTTAACATTTATATTGTTCAGTAAAGTAGTATTTTTTGAAGTAATAAACATCTGTATTGTAGCACACTCAGCTCTAATTGAGCTAGAAAAAGGATAGCGGAGGCCTACGTACAAACCAAAGATCTTTATTAGAAACACAAAATGTTAAAGTTATGATGAAAGCAGATGAAAACGATGCTATCTACAAATGAAATGATGATCGTTACAGGAATAGGCTGCCTAATCGTTCAGAGAAAAAAAAAAGGGCGGAGACACTCTCACTCTCCTGACGCTATCAGCCGATGAGTTCACAGGAGACTCGATCGGTCAAAAATTCACCCTGGGCCATGAACTCTGGTCTTTTTATATCGCCGTCTGCCCGTAGATTTCCATCTCAGTTGATAGGACATCTGGTTGATGACGTTGTGAGGAAACCGCTTATAGACCTCTAGTCGGACAGGTGTAAGCCCGGTTCCAAGGAGAGTTTGCAGTAATCGGGAGAAATCTCTCCGATCTACAGGACATCAATAATATGTATCTCTGGACAAACCTTTGGAGAACAAGGTTGGAAAGTATTGCTGCTTACCTTACAATGTAGAGAACTTTTTTCTTGTGAGACTCTTTCTTCGGGATGCCATTGAAACTAACATTGAAACTAAACACTTCACTAGAATCTTTAATGAATTTCTCAGACAGAATGATTAAGATGGGCCTCAATGTTAATAATCCTCTATTCAGCATCCTATTCTACGTGAAACAACGTCAGTTTACAAGGTAAAGAGGAGCTCAGTTCAAGTGCTCACAAAAGGCACATTCGCTATTTCTACCTTATGCCGTTTTTTCTCACGGTAGTAGATAAGTCTGTATCTGGAAATTTAATGTAACAAGAATTCGTTACAGTAAAAATAAAAATTTGTTTTTTATAGACTTAACAGAATCTTAATTACATTATTCTACCAATTTCCCTAAAAATTTTACAGATTGTTTTTTATACTAACAGCGTTGTTTTAAAAGTTGTTTCAATAAAATTTTATGTGCATTGCTGCTGTTTATTTAATGTAAAACGCTGCTAATCGACCTTTGCTGTTAGCAGTGTAGTATTAAATTTTTTACAACATGATAAAATATGTTAGTTGGTGTATAATTCACTAAACAATAATGTATCTAAACACAAAACTATTCACCAAATATTTAAAATATCACTGTGTTAAGGGTGACTGGGGCAAGTAAAATATGTCCGTGGGCACAATGTCTTCCAACTTTTCAAACGATACCCCTGGGGATGGCAGGCCAAGCCTGAATGTCTACTTCTTGGTCCCTGCTTCTAAATTCTGAAGAACCCCCGGGGCAATGTTGCTAGTATACTTTAAGCTACACGTGTTCCGGGGTGCAGCTAATGAGTAACAGCTTATAGGCTAAGATTTGCATAAGGATATGGCCGTATTGCCAGCTGTATTGTTAAAAATATCGTTCGAAATTAAGAAAGAAAAAAGGCTAAGAAAACATGATATTTAAAACCATGCTCTAAGCCAAATTACGTAGGTACAATTTTAATTATTATGCAAAGTTCATGGTAATTATCGCCAAATTTTTGTGCTAATAATCTGGAATCGAATTCTCAATTGTAGTACAGATCAGTACAATAAGAAAATCTTTCTCCAAAGTTGCGACTAAGTCGGAGATAAGATTTCCCATTTTTTCAAACTGCTGTCATTTAGGTTCAGTACCTAAGATACACATGATAATCACTTGATGTGCAGAAAACTGTTACAGTACAGTTAAAACTTCTGAATCTAGGAACGTGTAATTCGAATTCATATTACTACGTTGATGTATGAGAACGCTACAAGGGTACATTTCAAAATTTAACTTCCGAAGAGCTAATATAAAGAAACAAATAGATGATATTTAAAAATATCTCTCAATTTAAGAAAATAGATAGTTTTAAATATGTTTTTGACAAAAGCTCACAGACTAACGTATAAAAAACGAAACAAATATATTTCATTTATTAAATTAAAAACCGCAGTAGAAACGCATGGATTACCAGCTAGTTAATAAATCATAATATATTTTTTAAAATTTCTAGTACGTCCTATTATTATTCACAGAAGATATTCAGAATTAATGTGTAGAGCACCACTCTTTGGTGTATGGCGCTATGCTAGCGTAGGACCTGCTCGTCTACTTTACTGGGAGAGGTATGCTTTCTTTTTTTGTAGACTGTCTCTGGGATGCATTAAATTACCTCCGAAACTTTAAGGACAACAAATAACATTTATTTACAAGATTGAAAAAATAATTAAATATAGAAAAAATAACACATTCTCTCGTCCCAAACCCTGACCTAAAAACGCAATCCGAAAATCAGGTGGACGAGCTTTCCATATCAAAATAAAAACGACGTTGCGTTCTATCTCTCCAACCAGAGAAATCGCCTCAGGTCGCAGGCTCTATGTGGAGTCTAGACCTTAACTGCCCTGCAGATTATATCTCCCTTCTTCGGGAGTCAGCTTCTGGAAACTTGATTCCTTTCGAAAAAGGGAATCCTCCTTTCAGATGCACTGTCACCCTGCACACAAAAAAAAAAAACGACACACCCGAAAACCTTTATCAGCCTCCTTAGCCGCCCGGCTCCTACTTCCCTTAAGGAATGCATTGTGGAAGAGGTCAATCGGGTCGATAGTGAAGTGTATACATCTGCGAAACACAGGTCGTGGGTCCGAATTCCTTACAATATCTTTCGAGATAATCCTGGAGGAAAGGTAGGATAGTTACTGACAGTGAACCTTGTCTCGTCCACTTAGCTCATTGATTTAAGGTCACGTGGGAGCAGAAACTAAATGAAAGACTAACTGAATATATAGTTCCTGGTACTTACTTGCTTTTTTCACCAAGCTAGATAATGCAGGTCCATCGACATTTTTAGCCCTTTGACTTGTACTAATAGCCTCCTAAGAATGCCTGATGTAGTTTATAACACCAATATTATTCATTTTAGATTCTCGTAATAGAAAGTTTGTTAGTCACTATAAAAAATTAATATTTATTGTATTTACTTAACGCTGATTTCTTATTTAAGACATACTTTAAAAATATTATTTTATTATACATATTGTTGGAAAGATTTCAATCCTCATATACTAAAATATCGGTATGATTCTGAATTTTAGAACACTTTGTATACCAATATTACAATATGTTGATTTCCCAATAGAGAGATTTTTAGTTATTACAAGAAAGTATAGTACTTATTATGCTGACTTAACGCTGATTTTTTATTTGAAGAAATATTTGTAAAATATTATTATTTTTCATTAAATATATAGTTGGAAAGATTTCACTCCGCATACACTATCGTTACATTTATCGATTTTAGAACACCTTGAATACTAATATTACACTATGTTGGTTTTCCCAATAGAAATTGTTTTAAGTCATTATAAAAAATATAATACTTATTATGCTTATTTAAAGTTAATTTTTTATTTGAAGAAATATATGAAAAATATTATTTTTCCATCAAATATATAGTTGGAAAAATCTCAATATTCGTACACTAAAATATCTTAATATTTATTGATTTTAGAACATTTTCTATAGCTTTATTACACTTTAATACATTCTCGCAGCAAATAGTAAGTTTATTAGTCATTATAAGGAAATATATTACTTAATAGTTTTCTTAATAATGATTTCTTATTTAAAGACATATTTAAAAAATATTATTTTTTATTACATATATAGTTTTAAAGATTTCAATCCTTATACATTAAAATATCGTAATAGTTATCGGATTTAGAACACCTTATATACTAATACTGTCATATAGCGCGTCATATGACGGGATCAGTAAAATTTTTAATTTTCTAGAATTGTAAAGTACCCTATAAGACAGGTAAAAAATGGTTGTGTTTTGGCTGAAAATTATCTGGTACAAGCTCAATAATTTGTTTATCTTTACTGGCCGCATGTTAGTTCCCATCTTTAATTTATCTTGTCATATTACGTGATAGGATGGACAGTAGAGGTTTTAATATTGACAGTAATTATTTGGCGGTATATATGAATGATGGCCAAAATTGATCGAATCGATTGCAAACCCTGTGGTTATGTATAAAAAACAAATACACAAACGGACACACTTTTTAATTTTCAAAGATATATAACTTAAATGCTAGATATTTATTAGACCGTGAAATAGACTCCTAGACTTTTATGAAATGAATTTGCTAATACTGGTGATAAAATGTACATTGCAAGGAAAAATTATCGATAATTTAAAATTAGCACATCTGTACCTAATCTATTATTTAATACAAATATAAAAGAAAAATATTTACTTAATATTTAAGTTCAGTGATAAAACGTATGAAAATAATGCAGATGATATTTAAATATTTTAAAATAAGAAATGATTAAAGGGGATGGTTAAAGGAATGATGTCTTAATGTTAGAAAAAAATGTTATTTTTACCTATTTATTATGTGATAAATTGATAAATTTAATGTTCTGGTCTTAACCGGGGACAACAGAGCTTGATATAATGGCATTAAACACTCGAAATGAGGGGAATTCGGCCGCTCAAAAATAAAATATGGATGCCTCTATCCATTCCAGGTACAACCGCTTCATAAATTCGCAGACAGATGGACAGACAATTTAGATTATTATTATATAGGGGATTACACTATGTGGATTATCACAATAGAACGTTTTTTAGTCATTATAAGAAAATAGAATACTTATTATGTTTACTTAACGCTAATTTTTTATTCAAAGACATATTTGAAAAACATAA
>CM063509.1:106978020-106983020 GCA_032207245.1 Pardosa pseudoannulata
TTTAATTTTAATAATTAAGCATTTTATTTGTTTAATTTTAATACTTAAGCATTTCACTTGTTTAATTTTAATACTGTATAAAGCATGACATGACAAAAGCACTACAAGGAGAATAGTTTAATATTTTCCTTGATTCTAACTCTAGAACCCCTCGGAAATTGTTTTAGAAATTAGGTAAAATATAACTTTAACTGCTAGTTTCTTTTTACCTAATTTTAAATAGCATTAAAAAAAATTCTATATATCCTAGATAAGATTTGCTCATTTTCTGAAAGAATTTAAATCATATTATACTTTTCTGGATCTTCAGTCATCTGTTAAGAAGCAAAAAGAATAATACTGCTGAAAGCTGGTATTGTCTGAATTTAATGCATATGAGAAAAACTGAATTTATTACATTTTAGAGAAATAAGTAAACTATGATTTTATTTATGAAATACTGAATTTGATGGGATTCAGGTATTTCACCGGAAGAAAGAATTACTGAAAGTTTGATACACTGCAGTAGATATTAAGGATAAATGTTTGCAATGTGTTAAAATTTCAATTTCAAAGAAAACTTGTGTAATTAGATTCAAAATATTTAATAGCAGTTTTTAGGGATCTGGTTTACCTTGACACACCATATATATAGATTTCACCCTCATTATTATCTTTTAAATACTAAATTTCAAAAACGTATATATTTCATGCCTTCATACCCACTTGTACATTGAAGTGAAATAGAATTACGGATACTTAGTAACGAGATGCCCCTCCTCTGGCCTTGATAACGGCTGCCACACGACTTGGCATAGATTCCAAAAAGTTTCTGGAAAAATTCCACGGAAATTGATCGCCAAATATTGGCTAAAGCTGCCTGTAATTCAGTCAGTTTCGTTAGGGCTGTGTGATGGCCTCTCGATCTTTGTCCGAAAGATGCTCGATATGATTTCAGTCGTTGCTTCTAGGTGGGGAATCTATAACAGAAAAGTCAGAGGAATGTTCATTCAACCAGCCAGTAGCCAAAAGGGACTTGTGAGAGGTACAGTTGACTTACTGGAAAACTCAATTACCGTGCGGATAGTAAAACAGCATAAAAGGATGGAAGTGATCTCCCAGCAACTCTAAGTACCAAATTGCATTGAGGGAGGTTGGTACATGCATCAAACTTTTCAAACAGTACCAAGAAAAAACACCCCAGACCATGATTGAGCTACCACGACTTTGCACAGTTCCAACCTGGAATGCAGAATCCTAGCAATTACCCTACTGACAATTAATGAGTCTCCTCAGTGCTACGGCGCAGCTCTAGAGCCTATTTGTACTACGGTACCTCACCTAGGACAGCTATCGCCTCCTCGTGGCGCTGGTAACTAGGAGTGTCCCTCCTAGGCCAATGATAGCCTGTGCAACCTCAAGTATACCTCCTTTAGGTATACTCGGGTTTCACAACGGGTTTCCTGAGTGATCCTATATTCAGACTTCCCATAGTACGAACTTACTTTGTAGTATTGTTCCTTACTCGTCAACATTATTCTCGAACCATGACGGAACTCTCGTAGGCCAGCAACACCTTGTGGTGTGGTGGTTACTGTCGTGACTAATCATACAGACTGTATTGTTAACATAAACACTTTACTGACAAAACTATTCAAAACTAATTCTAAATCAAGACCACCAGGAAGTTTGGGGTCGGCGTTATCTATGAAAGAGTCCCCAAGGCGCTGGCTCTTTCGCTTGGTTGGCTTGTCAGCGGGGGTCGGCTAAGATTTAGTAGACAGAACAAGAGAGAAAGAAGTGAAGTATAGAGTCTGGGATCCATGAACTTCATGAGACTAGTGGCCAGGAGTAAAAACTCGCGGTCACTAGTAAGGTTTCAGAGAGTGAACAAAAGGATAGGGAATTTTTTTACCGTTATGAAGAGAACTTCATAACGTATTATTTTTGAAATTTTAAAGTTTTTTTTTTACCGTGCAAGCACGTTTTGAATTTTGTAAATTTTATAATTTTTTTTAAATTTTTTAATTTTATTTAAGGAGAAATTAGAGAGACAGTGCGGCTCTAGACTGCTTACGGTTTCTAGCGTCTAGCACGTAAAAGTATTTCAAGAGGAGATCATTTCTAATATTGTTAATAATTCAGAACAACCATATTAAGCGCTATATATCCAGTTACCACAACGCCTTTACTTGCACATAAATGATGCGCAGCGCTACACAATTTTCACAGCCTTTGCTATCCCTAATTCAATGCCACTTCAGTGTACATATGTACCTAAAATAGGAACTATTTTAGTTTTTAAAAGATATGTATTTACCCTTATTTTTCACTGATAACTTATTAAAGAATATTTTGCAAATATATTACATTTTATAATAAGCAAATCATTTTATTTCTTATACAATAATATATAATTTTATGTGAAATACTATTTTTAATATTCTTGCTAAATTATGAATTATTTGAAGGAGCGTTTAAAAATTTACAGCTGTTTATAAATATATACATATAACAAAGGAGTAATAAAATACTTTGAATTTATTATCACCAAAAAGATAAACAATAAGATGTTGTCAAAATGAATAAAGGAATATATTTAAAACTTCATAAAATCTGAAGCTTAAATTTTTCTTCATTAAATATGACAAAAGTATTATTTGAATTTTAAATTTGCTCAATAATACAATACCATTTGTTCCTTTTATATATTATCAAACAAATAAAGAATAAAATATTTATTGAAGAATGTAGTGTACCATTTTCTGCCATCTGATAACAAAGTCTCCATGCTGTACTGGAAATATTGAAAAAACAAAGAACGTTGAATATTCGTTTATTGTATTTTTCCTGTTTCATAAAAGCTTTTGTAAAAAATATATTTACAGATTTGGTTTTTCCAGTAAGAATTTTTCCAGTATGTTCATTTCTTACATATTCTTCAGACGTTAAATAAACAAAGATAGTAACATGTCATAAATACTTGTAGTGTCTGCAATTATTCCGGATGAGATAAGTTGAAGTGTTCATATTTGTAAATAAATAAAGAGAGGAATATTATTTATAGATTTGTTTTTCCAGTAAGAATTTTTCCAATATGTTCCTTTTTTACATCTTCTGCAGACGTTACATAAACAAAGGTAGTAACACGTCATAAATTCTACTAGTGCCTGTAATTAGTCCGGATGTTTCATAAAAGTTTTGTAAAAAACATATTTACAGATTTGGTTTTTCCAGTAAGAATTTTTCCAGTACGTTCCTTTCTTATATCTTCACCAGACGTTAAATAAACAAAGGTAGTAACATGTCTAAAATTCTTGTAGTGCCTGCAATTATTCCGGATGAGGTAAGTTGAAGTGTTCATATTTGTAAATAAATAAAGAGAGGAATATTATTTATAGATTTGTTTTTCCAGTAAGAATTTTTCCAGTATATTCCTTCCTTTTTTTTACATCTTCTTCAGACGTTACATAAACAAAGGTAGTAACACTTCATAAATTCTTATAGTGCCTGTAATTAAGTTCGGATGTTTCATAAAAGCTTTGTCAAAAAATATTTACAGATTTGGTTTTTCTAGCAAGAATTTTTCCAGTACGTTCCTTTCTTATATCTTCACCAGACGTTAAATAAACAAAGGTAGTAACATGTCTAAAATTCTTGTAGTGCCTGCAATTATTCCGGATGAGGTAAGTTGAAGTGTTCATATTTGTAAATAAACAAAGAGAGGGATATTATTTACAGATTAAGATTTTCCAGTAAGAATTTTTCCAGTATGTTCATTTCTTACATATTCTTCAGACGTTAAATAAACAAAGGTAGTAACACGTCATAAATACTTGTAGTGTCTGCAACTATTCCGGATGAGAAAGGTTGAAGTGCTCATATTTGTAAATAAACAAAGAGAGAGATATTATTTACAGATTTAGATTTTCGAGTAAGAATTTTTCCAGTACGTTCCTATTTTTGCATCTTCTTCAGACGTTACATAAACAAAGGTAGTAACAGGTCATAAATTCTTGTAGTGCCTGTAATAATGCGGATGTTTCATAAAACCTTTGTAAAAATATGTTTACAGATTCGGTTTTTCCAGTAAAAATTTTTCCAGTACGTAGATTTTTTATATTTTCACCAAGCGTTAAATAAAAAAAGGTAGTAACTTATAAATTCTTATAGTGCTGCAATTATTCCGGATGAAATAGGTTCAAGTGTTCATATTTGTAAATAAACAAAGAGATGAATATTATTTACAGATTTAGATGTTTCAGTAAGAATTTTTCCAGTATATTCCTTTTTTACATCTTCTTCAGACGTTACATAAACAAAGGTAGTAACACTTCATAAATTCTTATAGTGCCTGTAATTAAGCCGGATGTTTCATAAAGGCTTTGTCAAAAACATATTTACAGATTTGGTAAGAATTTTCCCAGTATGTTAATTTATTATATTTTCAGACGTTATATAAAGAAAGGTAGTAACACATTATAAATTTTTGTAGTGCCTGCAATTAGTCAGTATGAGATAGGTTGAAGTGTTCATATTTGTAAATAAGCAAAGAGAGGAATTATATTTACAGATTTAGATTTTCCAGTAAGAATTTTTCCAGTATGTTAGTTTTTTACATCTTCTTTAGACGTTACATTAACAAAGATAGTAACACTTCATAAATTCTTATAGTGCCTGTAATTAATCCGGATGTTTCATAAAGGCTTTGTCAAAAACATATTTACAGATTTGGTAAGAATTTTCCCAGTATGTTAATTTATTATATTTTCAGACGTTATATAAAGAAAGGTAGTAACACGCTATAAATTTTTGTAGTGCCTGCAATTAGTCCGTATGAGATAGGTTGAAGTGTTCATATTTGTAAATAAACAAAGAGAGGAATTATATTTACAGATTTAGATTTTGCAGTATGTTCCTTTTTTATATCTTCTTTAGAAGTTACATTAACAAAAGTAGTAACACTTCATAAATTCTTATAGTGCCTGTAATTAATCCGGATGTTCATCAAAGCTTTGTAA
>CM063509.1:106988020-107000520 GCA_032207245.1 Pardosa pseudoannulata
TGTTTAAATAAATTATAAATTGGACTGTTTTGATGGAAAAGCAAGAAAAGAAAAATTTTATAAATACTTGATTCTACCACGCGTACATTCATCACAAATGTAAATAGATTAAAAAGAAACTTCCTCATCGCCTGTGCTGGGATTCGATCCTTGGCCATCTCGTACTGAAACCCGTTGGGCTGATCAGTACGCCACAGACACGTTGGCGGTGAAGGGTTTCAAACGGCATTATAATAATCTCATTAAGATCGCAAATCTGGATTTTTAATAAAAACATTTTCTATCGGATCAAATTGTGAATCTAAACCATTCTCGAATCAACTTGCATACACAAAATTTCATCAAAATCAGTCCAGCAGTTTAGGAGGAATTCTATTACAAACACACGGACAGAAGAATTTTATTTATAAATGAGGTTGTAATGAGATTTGGAGCGGTACGGTCTACTTTTTGCAACACGAGGGCTAATGAGACCGGGACCTACTGCTTAAAGCCGATTCCGAACGGCTACGAACATCCATGCCATAGTGGGATTTGAACCCATGAACTCTACTACCGAAGGCCAGCACTCTAACCAATCGGCCATCGTTCGGCTTATTTATAAAGATATTTCAGTTTAAAAATGCAGTGATATGTAGATGTAGTGCACATATTTAGAGTCTACCTTATCGTTAGATCGTTTGGATGTAATACCTACTCCATATGAACCGTGGTATCTCAGTCAGTAAAGGCAACGATCTCGTAAAGGTTGCTGGTTCGGAAATTGAGCCAGTTTAAGATCCCCCGTGTTCGTTAAAGGTGACTGGGGAACGTAAAATATGCTCGTGGTCAAAATGTCCTCCAAGTTCTCAAATAATACCACTGGGGGTGTCAGGCCAAGCCTATGGGTTTTCGGCTCGGTCCCTGCTTCTTAATTACGAGGGCCTTCTTGAGCAAAGTCGTTCTTTCACCTTAATGGTGCTCATTAACACTAGATTTACAGATGTTGATCATATACCTATTTCTACTGAAGTGAGATAATTTGACTCATACAAGAAAATGGAAGTTTTTTGCAAAAAAAATTTATTTGTTTCAAATTCATTTAAATGAAATGTTTATTATTAAAAAAATCTGAGTCAGAATTAACCCTGGCTCTTTTTTTTGTTAGGAGCTATATAACAAAGATCTTCATCTTCACTGCTTGATGATTCGATTTTATTGACTTCCTCCTCTAATTCAATTTCGTTATTCCACTGGTCTATATCAATTGCATCCGATTCATTATCTGATTGGTCTTCCTTCATTTTGATTATGTTTTTCAACAAAAGACAATTTTTATGATTTTTTTCCCATAATAGAAACCCTAGATAACCAGATAAAATAAATATCAATTGTACTAACTTTTACAAATAAATTACAAAATTACCTCTGTGGATCAAAGTTTTCTGACAAAAAATGAATTCTATAAAATTATAAATTATATATTACTTTACTGCACTGCACTGCTCACATGTGATGTATAAATCGAAATGATGACAGAAGTGGGTAGATGTAGCGGAGTAGTGAAAACAAGTGACAATGGCTCCCACAAATATTGTATGTGAGGAATGCCAAAAGAGAAGAGAAAACAAATCAAGTTCGACTTGACTGTTTCCCAGGCCTAATAGTACCAATAAATTTCATGTGAAGAACTTGGATAACCCTATCTGGTTATCTAGGGAAGATCATGTTCCCTAGATAACCATATAAAATAAATATCGATTATAATAACTTTTACAAATAAATTACAAAATTACCTTTGTGGATCAAATTTTTCTAGCAAAAAATTAATTTTATAAAATTATAAATTATATATTACTTTACTGCACTGCACTTCTTAGCGGAGTAGCGAAAACAAGTGAGAAGGGCTTCCACATACACACAAATATTGTATGAGGAATGCCAAATGAGAAAAGAAAACAAATCACGTTCGACTTGACTGTTGCCCAGGCCTGATAGGACCAATAGATTTCATGTTATGCGATTAACTGTTAAACCATTCTATGAGTCAAATTGGCTCACAACACTGATAATAGGTATACCCTATTTGATAATGCGAAATAAAGTGGTCTGAGGGGAAGAAAGTTTACATATATTTTATTACTTAACTAAAAACCAACGTATGCTTTTGAAAAGTGATATTAAAGTTTTATGTATATATAGTGATCAAATTTTTAATGAGTCAGATTGGCTCAGTCCGTAAATCTAGTGTTAAAACGAAAGGCTCATTGGCCTGAATAACGAGACTGCAGCTCAATCGTACTTGGTTTGTCCAAGTGGCATGAGAAACAACAATATACATTTATATAAAAATTAATTTTTTTTTTCCATGTGTTAGTTTTATATTAGAAGCATATAATATCTATCTTTTTTACACTGTGTAAAGTTTAATTAAAAGGTTTTTCAGAGAAGATTTACAGAAACGCATGAGAGAGGCATGTAAAGACAAATGTATATCTATCATTATTTTGATAACAACTTAAATAAAATATAAAGATACTCTAATTTTCATATTCTTTTGTAGAATATGCAAATGATAAATGGATAACAAATATAGATTATTATTTCTCTGATATGCTACATTTGCTTTGCTGCTAGCTGTAACTGTTTTCAGTCACTACAAATAACTCGGGTCACCTGAGGACAAATATTAATAAGTAAATAACTGTTTTATACTCTCATTATTTTGATAAACGATATCTTTAATAAAAGATAAAGATACGCTAATTTTTTATTCTTTTGTAGTTTAATATTTCCATAGAGTGATAAGAATGGATAGACAAAATATAGATTATTATTTCTTGTAAGTACATTTGTTGCTACAGTAAGTTTTCAGTCACTACGAAGATAGACTCGTAGAGACAAATATTAAGACTAAGTAAATAATGTTTATTCCTCTCATTATTTTGATCGATATCTTAAATAAAATAAAAATACACTAATTTTCATTATTCTTATATAGTGTAATATCTTGCGCATAGAGTGATAAGAGTGAATAGACAAAATATAGATTATTATTTCTCTGATAATCTCTACATTTGCTTTGCTGCTCTGTAACTGTTTTCAGTCACTACGAAGGGATGACTCGGGTCACCTGAGACAAAATTGGAAGACTAGTACCACATAATGTTTTTATACATTATTGATAACGATATCTTAAATAAAATAAAAATACACTAATTTTCATTATTCTTATATAGTGTAATATCTTGCGCATAGAGTGATAAGAGTGAATAGACAAAATATAGATTATTATTATTTGATATGCTACATTTGCTTTTTGCTAGCTGTAACTGTTTTCAGTCACTACCAAGGGATAGATTCGGGTCACCTAACAGATATTAAACTAATACCACATAATATTTTATACCTGTCATTATTTGATATATATATCTTGAGTCTACCAATACTTACTCTTATTTACAGTGTAATCTTCCGTTCAGAATAATGATAAGAGTGCCTAGTCAAAATTTTAATATTCATCTCTTGAAAATAAAGCTTAAGTTATCTGTCTGTCTTCAATTTATGTAGCGGTTGACCTGGAATGGATAGAGGCATCCATATTGGATTCTTGATGAGTTAGGGTTAGCAAAATTCAAAGCGAGTAAGTTTATCTTCTTCTAAACTATCCGATTCAAAATAAATGGTATAAATAGGCCTCATATCACAGCAAAAAATACTGTCGTCTTTAAACGTTCGAAATCCACCTCTTTTTTCGATCGTTAAATGCCATTATATAAAGCCCTATTTCTCCGGTCAAAAGCATTCAATTAATTCATATTTTATCAAATAATAATAGATGAAAATAAATTTTTTTTCTAGCATTATGATGCCATTCCTTTAACCATCTCATTTAATCATTTCTTCTCATTTTAAATTATTTAAACGTCTGCATTTATTTCATACTTTTTATCCCTCAACTTAGATATTACGTATATAATTTTATTTTATATTTGGTTTAAGTAATAGATTAGGCACATATGTGATAATTTTAAATT
This sequence comes from Pardosa pseudoannulata, assembly GCA_032207245.1. Classification (NCBI taxonomy): domain Eukaryota; kingdom Metazoa; phylum Arthropoda; class Arachnida; order Araneae; family Lycosidae; genus Pardosa; species Pardosa pseudoannulata. The sequence goes on from CM063509.1 coordinate 106,992,037, forward strand.
TAATCATCGATTATTTTTGTGGAAATGGGAATGTTATCACCGGTATTAACAAATTATTTTCATAAAAGTCTAGGAGTCTATTTCACGGACTAATAAATATCTAGCGTTTAAGTTATATATCTTGAAAATTAAGAAGTTTTATTCGTTTGTGTGTTTGTTTTTCTTACATAATCACACGGTTTGCAATGATTATCTAAATTTTGGACATCATTTATATAAACTATAATCACTGTAATATTTAAAATGTACTGTTCATCCTATTTACGAATATGACAAGGTTCAGTAAAGATAAAACAAATTATTGATGTACCATAATTTCAAAAAAAAACCATTTTTTTACCTGCTCATAGGGTACTTTACAACGCCTGAAAATTAAAAAATTTTACTGATCCCTCATATGACGGGCTATAATGCTAGTATTGATAATTGAAAGTTATGTAACAACATTATATTTTACAGCTGGCATTAGTGTCTTTCGATATATCTTCTCAGAATCAATATCCATTCGAACTTATAAATTTTTAAATATCAATAAAAAACAGATGCCATTATCATAGTTACTATCACTCTTCCTCGCAGCATGTGTGGAAAATTTTTGTAAGACTAAATCTACATCTCTGGATTATCTAGATTTACCTGTCTTTACTGTGGAATTTTTTATATTATTATCTTTAGTTCCTTTAATTCTACCATTTTAACTATAATCTACTTAATAACATGTTCTTGTTTTATTTGTAAAACCACGATCTCTTTCTCGAACTGTCTCATTTTATGCAGTGTTGAAGGCTGTAAGATTTATTAACTATTTACTTTTTCAATTTATGCTGAGTAGAAATAGGAAGACAAGGTAAAAAAATCAATGAATGCCCCTTTTCTGTTGTGATAGACTAGTAATTTTGCGATCTATTTCATCATACTGCATACAATTCTTTACATAAAATAATTAAGCTATTTTGTCCTTTTAATGACATCTACAACTGTAACCGTTGATTGTTAAATACTTCATAATACTTCTCCATGTTCAAACTAGAAAAGTAATATTTACAGTTATAGCATAATATAGTAACACATTTAAAAAGAGTCAAACATCGACCGTCAAATAACGCTTCCTCGTCGTAGCAGTATGAAACATTATGGCGGCAAATGAGATGGTATCAGCAAGTATTTCGCAGTGTGAATTTATGAAAATTTCTGTTCCAGCAAAGTAGATTAACTCCAAGTAGTTTAAACGGCTACCTCAATTAACAGGCACAACCAATGGTGAACGCAATCTGAAACAAAGAATATAACAGTTAAACGACTTTGTGAAACCAGCCCTTATCCTACGTGAAAAGAGGCATGTAAGAGTCACCTCGCTGAGCGGCCGTGACCAAAACAGCCAATGGGGGTTCAAGAACCATTGTCAAGGTTTATCAAAGCCTACACAAAACTGGTAGAGTTTGCGAAGCACAATAGTGAGCGAAAGTCGAATTTGAATGGCTGATAGACGTGTTGAAGGGATAGTCACCTGAAATCGCAACAGACTACAGATTACGCCCAGATACACCCCTTTTGAACCCCGTATGCATTAAACACTCAAACTTCATGATGTGAACAATCACAAGTAGCTAATTCAAAACCTAGTTCTGCTCGGAATACTATGAAGAGACTAGTGGTGCTTAAAAAAAACTGGACACAACTACAATAGTGAAAAAGTTATGTGGTCAGATGAATCCTCATTTTCATATTCCAAATGGTGTGTTCGTCTAAAACGTATTTCATGTGACAGCCTGGACCAACCTTGAAACATGGAGTTCTGTAGGTTGCCATAATATTTTCTAGTGGATTTAACTTCTAGTTGTCTTGAGAGGATCACAGAACTTTTAGGAAGCATTCTTGCAGATCGTCTTCACTGTATGCTTCAAATTTCTTTTCGGGAGAACTTCCTGTGTTTAAAGATGAACGTCTTGTTCACACGTTCGCTGTGTTCAAGTTAATTACATGAGCATTTGAAAGTGGAACATCTTACTGGTGTCCTCATTTCCCTGAAATCAACCATTGACGTTATAGGTTATTTCGAGAACAAAGTAGGTTCGGCTTCCTCCATGCACTCTATTTGAACTGGAGACCCTGCACAAAGAATGGGTGCGAATTCCACAAACTTGTTCAAGACTTTATTTTAATTCCACATCGAATACTATCTGTCATTCATACCAAAGGCCAAACTAACTAATTAAAAATTTCATTTTTTAAGTGTTCCTATTATTTTGAGTTATATCGTATCTTATAGCTTTGTGATCTCAAGCATATATTCTACACATTAATATATTAAAGAAGCCGGGCCAGCATTTTACAAAAAACAAAGTGACGCCAGAACTGACGTTCAGCAAAGTAACGACCTTTACGCTAGTACTGATGTGCAACCTCCTAGAGCCCCACCCTGCTTCCCTGTGAATACCTGGAGGTAAACCGTCTTGATATTCATGATTGTTACCAGAGTCTCATAACTTTTTGATTAAGGAATATCATTTTAAAAATATTGATGAATATCAAAACAAAATAATGCAGGTCATGCCATATATTAATCAAGTCATGTAATAATCTGTAAATAATATATATATATATAATAAATGTTTTAGTTTAAATATGAGGCATTTATCTTTAATACTATAGCGTATATTTTACTATGTTTTCCATGGAGAACTAATACTGGCGTATGTGTTGTAGGTACATTACCACAAATATAACAATTATTTTCGAGTAGACATATAAAAATCAGATAAAAGAATTAAATGAATAGATTCTACTTCTTTTACTTGATAATTAATTTTTTAAAGTATTATAATGTTTGTAACATTAAATCTTCCTTTATTTTATAGATTTAATGTTATTAAATTTGAAAATTTGAAACAGGTCTTCAGAAGTCTGTACTATTTAGCAAAAATATTTAAAAATTAGAATAGAGTAAGTATCATCTTTACAAATTCCCTCATGGTTTAAAATGCTGACAACCTATTAAAACATTCCACATTAGTTATTAGAATCTTTTAATTCCAGGCACGCACCCCTTCATGGAAATCTACCAACCTATCTCAGAGAAGCATATGCAGTATTTGCCTATACCAGCTCTTAGAAAGTATGTTTGCACGAATTATCGTCTGCTTCCTTTGACGTATATCCCGAAATAAATATTTATTCATGGTAGTATAATCCATCAGCTTTACCGTAAGCTTATTGAAAATGCACAGGGCAACGACTTTGTAAAGTCTAGCGGTTTATAGATTTGATATATCAAGTAACACAACACGACTCTATGCATTTATCTATAAAAGGAGGGATTCCGTCATTCACGTATTTGCTCAGAAATAGGCCGTTAAGTTTTACAATAAAATCTAGAACTTATTCCAGAATTAACTCTAAATGTGATTAACGATTTTATCAGCAGAATCTTTCTACAGTTTCTTAAAGCCATATTAAAAATAGAATAAAATATCTGAATTTATAATAGAAAGGAGGTAACTGGTATTCACGATGTATGACTATTTAAAAAAAACAACATTTTACACCTAAATACAATTACGAGCATACATACACACACAGATATATATGTATATATGTATAATATATATATATATATATATATATATATATTTATATATATATATATATATATATATATATACATATATATAATATATATATTTATATGTATATATATATATGTATATATATATATATATATATATATATATATAAATATATATATATATATATTTATATATATATAATATATATGTATATATATATATATATATATATATATATACATATATATATATATATATACATATATACATATATATGTATATGTATATATATTTATATGTATATATATGTATATGTATATATATATATGTACATATATACATATATATATAATATATACATATATATATTTATGTATATGTATATATATATATATATATATACATATACATATATATATATATATATATATACATACATATATATATATATATAATATATATAATTTATATATATATGTATATATATATATATATATATATATATATATATATATATATATAGAATATATATATAAATATTATATATATATATATATATATATATATATATATATATATTATATAAAATATAAATATATACATATAAATATTTATATACATATATATGTAAAAGATATATGTTATATATAATATAAAATATATATCCATAGACATATATATACAATACATAAATATATATAGTATATGAATATATATATATATATATATATATATATTATATATAAATATAATATATATATATATATGTAATCCTTAAGTTATAAAAACTGCCGGACAAGGAGAAAGCTCAATAGCTAGCAGTAATAAAAATGCAGTCGGTCGACATTGAAGAGAACGGCACAAGTCTAATTAAAACTTTATTTCAGAGTTGCTAAAAAAGACATCTTTATTACTCAACTACAGACAAAGGAAAAAAGACAATAAAATCCCTCTGCTCGAAAAAGACATCTTTATTACTCAACTACAGACAAAGGAAAAAAGACAATAAAATCCCTCTGCTCGAACAAGGATGCACACAAGAGAGATGACAGAAAGAAATTTCCCACTTACTCAGCGAATTTAAGTGTAAGTTCAGGAGAAATGCAGAGCCATTTGACGGCAACAGCCGGGAAACGTGTTGAATAGACGGAAAATTTACATCTTTACGATAGAAAGAATTTTAAGTCGAAGACACTCCTTTGATTGAGACATTTAGAGGTCGGGAAAATGATTTTAATTAATTAGTTAAATAGTCTTTATATATATATATATATATATATATATATATATATATATATATATATATATATATAATATATATATATATATATATATATATATATCTATATATATATATATATATATATATATATATATATATATATATATATATATATATATATATATATATATATATATATATATATATATATATATATATATATATATATATATATATATATATGTAATGATATTTTTATCACTTTATGTTTAAGGATTTTTTTTGTTCATTCTTCTCATGGAATCCTAGCGAATATTCTCGAATGTTCCCTCGTAGAAATCCTTCGGGTGTCATGCATAAGAATAGAGTTTTAAGACCTGAGTTACATCACCCACGTGACTTCAAGTAATAGCTGATTGGTCGGTAAGAATGTCTATTGTTCCATCACAGGTTTTCGATACCGAATTACGATTGAGTTTTGGTATAGGTTTAGTTTTGTATAAGGTTTCGTATGATGCTGTGGTATGTAGATGAATAAACGAAGTTAAATTGAAATTTGGAGTGTTTTCATTGCTTTCTCATCTCGAGGTTCCACGACTACAGGGCATGGAAAACCGTTCGGAAAATCTCTTCTTAATGAAGCTAAAAGCCTTATTACAAATGTGTGTATGTGTGTGTCATATGAAAAATTACTGCCCTGAAGTTCTTCAAATTTCTCCATTTCTCCCCATCCATGTTCTAGTTTTGTTAATTTTAACTGTTTCTTTCCCCGAAATAAGAGAATCATTTGTATTATTGAATTGTGCATTTCATCCACACATAGAAAATCGATTTTTGTGTCCTTTCTTTAACTTCTCTAACCCAGCTGTCTATTCTTCTATTAAAAAAAAAAAACTGAAGAAATGTGAAGGTTCAAGTTTCAACTGTAAGGAAACTAATAATATAACAATATTGTCTGATGGTTATGCAGTAGTTGTTATCTAGTAACCTTGTTTCCAATGTTACCTAGTACCTTAATGGGCGAGTATCACTTCTTTCTAGCACAATTAGTGTTAGCAAAAGTGAGCCCGTTGAGCGTTCTGGTTGTTAAACAGCCTTAATATCTATATAGATATTCAAGCTATGTATATTTGTACAAAGTATCTCGCCTTATCTCTTCGTCTCGGAACTCGGACAGCTGAATCTTCAAAGGTTTAATTTCATAACCAGAAGATTGTAAGGAAGATTGTTCAAGGTTCAAATGAGAAAGAGATTCACCGTATTTGTTAATGGAGGCTGTAGCCCATAATATATATTCGTGGTTGCAAAGTCCTCCATATTCAAACGATACCTCTGGAGCTCACAGGGTAAGCAAGCAGGCTTTCTGCTCGGTTCATGCTTCTAAATCACATGAACCCAGCGGGCGGGAATATTACACATGTCCACAACATCCCTTAAACCACACGTGCACCTCGGGGGGTATTAAATGAGTAATACCGTCGCATGCGTGTTTGGTATAAAGATATAAATTTGTATTGCATTGACTCTTTTTGGAAAGAAAAGAAGAACATTTTATCGGCTACGCATTCTAATAGTGCTACACAATTTCTACACAATGAATGTCACAGTTTCATTATGATAATTATAAATGATGAAAAGTCCATGATTATTTTTGTTACTTGGTGTTTACAACTAACTTGTTTTGAAGTTTGATTCTAATTACATATAGAAAATATATTTCTTCGATATACCATCTGGTTCTTTTGACCTATTTTGTGGAATAAATAACATTCTACAATTAAATCTTCCTGCCATATCACCAGCATATTTGATTATACAGGAATTAGAAATTTATATAAAATCTCTTTTATGGATATTATTTAAAATTATATGCACTAATATGAAACCACTATTTATAAGAAATTGTGTTGTTTATGTGTTCTGTTAAAATGTGTAATAAAATATTGCACTACTTTTAAAGTTAGTATATTTATATGTACATATGTGTATAAATTTATAAATGAACAAATTAATATATTTGTAATGTCTAAAAGTGACGTCTCAAATCTATATCAGAATGATTCTCTTAAAGCAATCAAATTTTCAAATAAATGGAGCAAGTTTTATTTCAACATAAGTGATAACGAACTTGTGCTTGACCTTGGATTGTGAAAACAAGCTATTTGAAACATACTCACTCCATATATAATACTATATTGAGAAACGAAGTTAAGTACTACTTGAGATTTATTACGACAAATGAACCGTGTTCTTTGATTCTTCTTTCTTATTGTCACATAATGTTCTACATTCTTGAATAAAAAAAAGTAATAGAGAGCAATAGTAGTTACAAATTCAAAGACGTGCATATTAAAAAAAATTTCTTCTACAATTAATTCTACACTTTAGAGCGTTATTTATGTACAGAAAGCAAAGAAAATACGGAATAGATGATAAAGGCAGAAGAGGTAGTCTGGATTTCAAAGATTTACGAATTTGCCTCGAAACGGGTTTTACCTATTACTTTTCGTGAGCCATTCCGATGATGCCTAAGCATATAAAATGATGTAGAGGGGAAAATATTTTCCTCGCGACTGTCTCCGGAATGGCATTTTAAAAGATTTCGGAGAGTGGTTTCAGAAATATCGGACAATGCAGAGTTATTTTGCTTTGTTCTTACTGAGAAAAACAGAATAAATCGTTTCAGAATTCAATAGAGCTAAAGAAAAAAGATGAAATCTCTATAGTAGTTTAGAAAGTCAGTTTTTAAAGTTTTTGAAGAGATGAGTTGAAGGGCGATCTAGTGGCAATATTATAATTGGAATAATATAATTTCCGTCAAAATAGTAGAGGTTTGATTATCTTATAATATCTTATCCTAAAAATATCGTATCATTATTACACAGTATTAAAATGAAAAGGAACAGTTCAATTCTCTTTGTGTTATTTGCGATTAATTGTAAGAGGTTTTGTATCTAATTGTGTACATTCATTTTATTACAATCCTAACTTTATACGACGAAATGTTTCAATATAACAAGTAATAAAACGATACCAACCGCCAATATACGGCAATACTTAATTTCTACTCGTTGCACTAATGAATATTATTCACTGTTTAATACAAATTTGTTTATTGTTCCATTAATATTACATAAATTTTCAATATTAATAAAAACTAATTAATAAAAATATTAATAAAGTAGATAATACTTGCTTGTATGATTACGTGTTATAATAATTTGATCATTATTAGATACCATACTTAATTATACACTTAAACAGTTGTTCCTATTCAATAATGATTCTTGGTTTATTTAATTTTTACAGTATATAATGTTAATTATTAAAGATTGAAGCATGAATATTTATGATTCATCAAAGATTTTAAGGAATAAGAAATTATTTATTCATCATTCGTAATATGCATAAATTCTTTCAAATTAAAATAATATGCAGTTTAAATACAAAATTATCAGATCTCACATTAATATATATATATATATATATATAATATATATATATATATATATATATATAAAGTAATATTAAAAAGAGTAAGATTTATTTTAACAAAAATGATAGCTAACTTTCGTTTGACCTTGGACTGTGAAAACAGGCTATTTTGAAAACCTACTCTCTCCAGATATAATGCTATATTGTAAAACCTTACTACTTAAGTACTATTTGAGATTTATTACAGCAAAACAACTATGT
>CM063509.1:107005520-107008020 GCA_032207245.1 Pardosa pseudoannulata
TGTATATGAACCGGAAACAAAACAGCAATCAACTGTATGGGTCTTCCAAGTCGAGGCAAAAAGAACAAAAGTTGTTCGAGGAAGAAGCACATCGAAACAAATGATTGCCTGTTTCTTCGGCATTAACAGTCATGTAGCAACAGTAGGGTTAGAGCAACGCAGGACGGTCAATTCTGAATAGTAAACGACCATTTGTTTGCCAGAAGTCATCGGAGAAATTCGAAAAACGCAGAACAGGCGAATCATTCTTCATCATGACAAAGCGAGCTCTGACACATCGACTCAAACAAAAGTATTTCTGACGGAGCGAAAGAGCGAACTGATGGGGCATCCGCCGTACAGCCCTGATTTGGCACCCAACGACTTCTTCTTATTCCCACACATCAAAAATAAATTACGTGGACAACGATTTTCGACCCCCGAAGAAGTGGTTGATGCATTCAAAACGCATGTTTTGGAGTTACCTCAATCGGACTGGAAAAGTACTTTGAAAATTGGTTCAAACGCATGAAAAAGTGTATTCATCATCATGGAGAATATTTTAAAAAACAATAAAACCAATTTCGATCCTACATATTTGTTTTTTCATTATTAGGCCAGAAATATAAATAGCAACCCTCGTACTGTTTTTTCTGTTTAAAAAACATCCCATGCTCTAGTAATACTAACCCTGCAAACCGTTTTTTATTTTGGTTATTTTTCTGGTTATTATGAACTTTTAAAGTTTATACGGGCTTTAAAATATAAAAAGAGTATGTAAATTGATAAAAAAATGTGAAAAGAAGTTTGCAGATTCCTTACCTAAATTTAGACATCAAATATTTTTTAACAATACATTATGTCATGAATGTAAATTAAACGAATAAATCAATGTCTATAGGAAATATACCTTTAAAAAATATATTTGTTCGGCATACATTACAATGTTCTCCAACACTGTATTTTATGGAAAATTTTTGCATGCAAGCTTTCGATACGCGTTGTTTAGAAAATTTACTGTACAAATATATTTAATCTGACTTGAGAATTAAACAATTTTTTTCTTTACAATATAATTAAGACTTTTCCTCTACTCTGTTATAAACGTTCATCATTTTCAAACTGGATGTTTTTAACTTAAGTTTAATATTTTGGAAATTTTTTTTTTGAAAAATCTGGAATATGATACACGAATTAACCCGTAGGTGTTTAGAAAAATTAAAAAATATCTATAGACTTTAAAATATAACAAAGATAATTAAATTGAGTAAAAAATATAGAAAGAAGGTTACAGATTTCTTACCTAAATTTAGACATCAAATATTTTTATAACAATACATTATGTCATGAATGTAAATTAAATGAATAAATCAATGTCTGTAGGAAATATACCTTTATAAAATGCAGTCGTTCAGCATGCATTACAATGTTCTCTGACACTGCATTTTATAGAAAGTTTCTGCATGCAAGCTTTCAATACGCATTGTTTAGAAAAATCTAGTGTACAGTGATATTTAACCTGATTTGAGAATAAAACATTTTTTCTTTACAAGAGAATTAAGACCTTTCATCTACTCTGTTATAAACTTTTACTATTTTCAAATTGAATGTTTTTTAATTTAGGTTTAATATTTTGAAAAGAAAGTTTTGCAATATCATATATGAATTTAACCGTAGCAGGTTTACGCAAAAAGTAAAAAATATCGATATACTTTAAAATGCCACGAGAATATGTAAATTGGATAAATAATATGAAAAGAAGTTTGCAGATTCCTTACCTAAATTTAGACATCAAATATTTTTTAACAATACATTATGTCATGAATGTAAATTAAACGAATAAATCAATGTCTATAGGAAATATACCTTTAAAAAATATATTTGTTCGGCATACATTACAAATACATTACAATGTTCTCTGACACTGTATTTTAGGGAAATTTTTTGCATGCAAGCTTTCGATACTCGCGTTGTTTAGAAAAATTTACTGTACAAATATATTTAATCTGACTTGAGAATTAAACAATTTTTTTTTCTATACAATATAATTAAGACTTTTCCTCTACTCTGTTATAAACGTTCATCATTTTCAAACTGGATGTTTTTAACTTAAGTTTAATATTTTGGAAATTTTTTTTTTGAAAAATCTGGAATATGATACACGAATTAACCCGTAGGTGTTTAGAAAAATTAAAAAATATCTATAGACTTTAAAATATAACAAAGATAATTAAATTGAGTAAAAAATATAGAAAGAAGGTTACAGATTCCTTACCCAAATTTAGACAATATTTTTATAACAATACATTATGTCATGAATGTAAATTAAATGAGTAAATCAATGTCTGTAGGAAATATACCTTTATAAAATGCAGTCTTTCAGCATGCATTACAATGTTCTCTGACACTGCATTTTATAGAAAATTTCTGCATGCAAGCTTTCAATACGCATTGTATAGAAAAATCTACTGTACAGTTATATTTAACCTGACTTGAGAATAAAACATTTTTTCTTTACAAG
>CM063509.1:107013020-107015520 GCA_032207245.1 Pardosa pseudoannulata
TGGGAGAGGGGAGGTTTTTAAGGAAATATTAAAATTAATTAAATTTGATATATTACATATATAAATTAAGGTGTATATATGCATATGCTTGCGAATTATTACATGAATACGAATGCTGCAAATATTTTACCTTACGGAGTGTTTTAGATTTTGTGATTTTTGTGTAAATTTTTATCATAATTATTCATCTAAATCATATTTCATCTAAATCATATTTTTGTGAAAAGCAATTTGATAGTTGAACCTTATATAAAACATACTATGTCTGCTTTATTCACGAGTTTGGAACTATAATACAGTGTTTCGTATTAATTTTCTCTATAACCCACAATGAAATACGACTGATCTAGACTGCCTCATGTATGAATGGAACAAACGCTCTATTTTTCTTGGAGATTCTATGCTATCAGATGTGGACAAAGTTGTTCTGTTGGAAAACTTACTTTATCGATGGACTTTATCGATGCCAATGAGACAGACTTCATTGTAAACAATGTAGAACAACCTACGTTTTTGTCTTTCAGTGGGATTTCATCACATCTGATTTTACTCCTGGAACATCTTAATTTATCTTCCTGTATAAACCACTAACATCTAACTCCACCTGGTGGAGCTGGTCATAAAATATTAATGACAAATCTATTTTTTGATCCTAGGATTAAGCGTTGGAACCCGAAAAAGGCCAATTGGCATGATATGTCTCTTTAAATGACACTCTGATTTGTAATATTATCCTGAACGATAACAATGATAAGGATCTTGACCAAAGTGCCTTTAGGATTAAAGAATGGGGTTCAACTTGCATTACAAGAGGATATATTAAAAATACAAAGACTTTTTGAAATGACTATCTACAAGATTTAAAAGAGGAGAGATAAAGCTAGATGTGTCGCTGAAAGCATTGGCAAACTACAAGACCGTGTAAGACTCAGGCAGAAACATGTTGCTTTGAGGAGTGAAATACTGCAAGCAAAACTTTCCTCATACGGGAATTTTCTAAAATACTTGGATTATCGTAAAGATGGTCCAATTGCTTTTATGTTTGTGTCTGTTCTAAAAAAAAAAAGAAACTGAAACTAGAAAACAACCTAATAAGATTTTCAGGAAACTTTTAACTTCTGATAAAAATATTATTAAAGATTTTAGTAAATTCATTATGCTATTAGTGATTTTTATCATAAATTACGAATAACACTTCGCGTGCGGGCAACGTATTCTTACGTATTTTGCAATCTGTGTAGCATGGGTCACGTAAAACTATGTATTTAGTAGATTTGTGGTAGATACCCGCTAACCACAATAAATCTACTAAATACGTATAATTATATGAATGTGTGACATTATATGCGTGGTGTTATGCAACGCTTTGCATTTTTTCTTTCCACAAGTTATGATTGTCGAGTGACTCGGTCTTTTACCTGTGTTATTTCGTTTTCAATCGAATTCCTAGCTCCAGAACATACAAGTCGTGTTTTGTTAATTTGAAGCTTGGTTTTTAGTGATTAAGAAATAAGCGTTGACAGATTATCGGACTTTAATTTTAAAAATCGATATTTTTTGAGTTCTTAAAAATACTGTTTTTTTTTGTTAAATAAACATACAGTATATATTAAAGTGTAAAATAAAAAAAAAGTTTTGTTCATAAAAACAAAGTAGTTTTCGATGTACTGCAATTTTTCTGAATAACTAAACTTTCCAGCGATTCACGAAAAAACGCCCGCTGCTCTCGTAAGTTGGCGGTGTAGTATACTAGCATGCCAAGTGTTAAAAAAGAAGGCTCTGTCCCCTCTAAAAGAGTTTCACCTGAGTGGGATAATCTTTTTAATTCACATTTTACTGATAAAAAAATTTTATAGAGCACTAAATCACCTGACGACAAAGAGATGTGCCGGACTTCATAAGATTTTACATGAGTTGAAGATTTCAGGAGATTTTACCTTGAACTTGGCTCTAAAGTCAAAAAATGCTTCTAGTTTGTATCAATAGGACCTGGGATGGTATTTTCCTTTACCTTTTGAGAAAGGTAAATATTTTACAGGTAGACTATTGCTAGCTGCCTTGTCCCTATGTAAGACAGTTTTTTGTAAAAATAAATTTTAGTCACGTTATGAGCCAGCTCAGCATATATTAGAGAATCAATACAAATTTCTAACAACTATTCATAAACTTTTAAGCAATATGGGACTCTCCATAAATCGCTAAACTTCTTTTGAACCTCATCATTTCCCTGGTTTTGATTGGACACATATTTATATTGACGGCTCTGCTGCGAATGAAAATGCAGGTGATGGTGTATATTCTGACATATTTCAGCCTAGGGAGGCTGTTAAACATTTCGATGATAATAAAATTTTGATGCTGAGATATATAAAATTTGTATGGCCCCTAGACCACTTGAAATTACTGCACAATAAGGATCGTTTTATTTCTTGATTCCAGGGCTACCATTCAAAACATTTATAACTTAACCATAATACCCTTTGAATTTGGATGTAAAAAC
>CM063509.1:107020520-107030520 GCA_032207245.1 Pardosa pseudoannulata
ACTTTCTGAACTACTTTGGAAAGTTTTTCCATCTATATCTCTACATTGATTCCTGCACCACTTTCTTTTATTTTTCCGCAGTAAGTACAAAGAGAAAGAAGTGAATAATAGTACTACATAGCAATAATCAGTACAAATCAGCAATTTATACTTAAATAAATGAAAATTTGCCAAGTCTCATCAGCTTTTTGTTAAATAAAGTTATCCCAAATAAAAAATATGCTCTAAATCATATGTAATGTCATAAATCACAAAAATCCTAAAAACTCACTTTCAATGCTACTGTAAAGATTTTATTCATCTTTATCGCTACATTGAACTCTGAACCACATTTTTAATATTTTTCCACAGTAAGTACAAAGCGAAAGAAATGACTACTACTACTATATAGCAGCAAACATCACAAATCAGCTATTTATATTTAGATAACTGAAGATTTCTCAAACCTCATCACCTTTTTGTTAAATATTGTTATCCCAATTAAAAGATATGCTCTAAATCTCACGTAATCTCATAAATCACATAAAACTCTCTACAAATGACTTTCCAAGCTACGTTAAAAATTTTATCCATCTCTATCTCTTTATTGAATCCTGAACGACTTTCTTTTTCTTTTCCGCAGAAAAAAGTTGCAAAGTACAAAGCAAAAGGAGTGACTACTACTACTATATAGCAACAATCAGCACGTATCAGCAATTTATATTTAGATAACTGAAGATTTGTCAATCCTCATCAGCATTTTATAAAAATAAAGTTATTTCAAATAAAAGGTATGCTCTGAATCGCATATAAAGCAAAGTACAAAATGAAAGACGTGACTCTACTGCTATATAGTAACAGACAGCAGAAATCATCAATTTATATTTAGATAACTGAAGATTAGTCAAGCCTCATCAACTTTTTGTTAAATAATGTTATTCCAATTAAAAGAATGCTCTAAATCTCACGTAGTTTGATAAATCACATAACCCCCTAAACACTAAATTTCCATTCTACTTTACAGATTTTATCAATTTATATCTCGACATTGAATCCTGAAACATTTTCTTTTACTTTTCCACAGTACGTACACCGCGAAAGAAGTAAAGACTACTACTATATAGCAACAATCAGTACAAATCAGCAATTTATATTTAGATAAATGAAAATTTGCCAAACCTCATCAGTTTTTTATTAAATAAAGTTTTCCCAAATAAAAGATATGCTCTAAATCACATGTAATCTCATAAATCACATAACCCCCCTAAAAACGAACTTTTCGAACTAGTTTAAACATTTTATCTGTATATATCTTGACATTGAATTCTGAAACACATTCCTTTATTTTTCCGAAGTAAGTACAAAGCCGAAGAAGTACTACTACTACTACATAGCAACGATCGGTACAAACCAGCAATTTATATTTAGATGAAGGAAAATTTACCAAGCCTCATCGGCTTTTTATTAAATAAAGTTATCCCAAATAAAAGACATGTTCTAAATCTCATGTAATCTCATCACATAATCCCCCTAAAACTTTCCGAACTACTTTAAAGACTTTATCTATAGTTCGACATTGAATCCTGAAAGACTTTTTTTTTACTTTTCCACAGTAAGTACAAAGAGAAAGAAGTGTCTACTACTGCTACATAGCAACAATCAGTACAAATCAGCAATTTATATTTATAGGAATGAAAATTTCCCAAGTCTCATAGGCTTTTTGTTAAATAAAGTTATCCCAAATAAAAGATATGCTCTAAATCGCATGTAAACGCATAAATCACCATAAGTCCTAATAAGTCAGTTTCCACTCTACTTTAAAGATTTTATCCATCTATACCGTTACATTGAATCCTGAACCACATTTTTTTTATTTTTTCACAGTATGTACAAAGCAAAAGAAGTGACTACTACCAGTATATAGCAACAAACAATAAAAAACAGCAATTTATATTTAGACAAATGAAGATTCGTCAAACCTCACCAGCTTTTTGTTAAATATTGTTATCGCAATTAAAAGATAGGCTGTAAATCTCCTGTAATCTCATAAATCACATAAAACTCTCTAAAATTGACTTTACAAGCTACGTTAAAGATTTTATCCATCTCTATCCCTTTACTGAATGCTGAACCACTTTCTTTTTCTTTTCCGCAGTAAGTACAAAGCAAAATGAGTGAACACTACTACTATATAGCAACAATCAGCACGTATCAGCAATTTATATTTAGATAAATGAAGATTTGTCAAACCTCATCAGCCTTTTTGCTAAACAAAGTTATCCCAAATAAAAGATATGCTTTAAATCGCTTGTAATCTCATAAATCACAAAAAACCCTAAAAACTCACTTTCCAAGCTACTTTAAAGATTTTATCCATCTATATCCCTATATTGTATGCTGAACCATTTTCTTTTACATTCCCGCAGTAAGTACAAAGCGAAAGAAGTGACTACTACTACTATACAGCAACAAACATCTCAAATCAGTAATTTATATTTAGATAACTGAAGATTTGTCAATCCTCATCAGCATTTTATAAAATAAAGTTATCTCAAATAAAAGGTATGCTCTGAATCGCATATAAAGCAAAGTACAAAATGAAAGGCGTGACTCTACTACCATATAGTAACAGACAGCAGAAATCATCAATTTATATTTAGATAACTGAAGATATGTCAAGCCTCATCAGCTTTTTGTTAAATAATGTTATTCCAATTAAAAGAATGCTCTAAATCTCACGTAATTTGATAAATCACATAACCCCCTAAACACCAAATTTTCACTCTACTTTAAAGACTTTATCTATTTATATCTCGACATTGAATCCTGAAACATTTTCTTTTACTTTTCCACAATACGTACAACGCGCAAGAAGTGACTACTACTACTATATAGCAACAAACAGTACAAATCAGCAATTTATATTTAGATAAATGAAAATTTGCCAAGCTTCATCAGCTTTTTATTAAATAAAGTTTTCCCAAATAAAAGATATGCTCTAAATCTCATGTAATCTCATAAATCACAAAAAACCCTAAAAACCTCACTTTCCAGGGTACTTTAAAGATTTTATCCATCTATATCCCTATATTAAATCCTGAACCACTTTCTTTTATTTTTCTCCAGGAAGTACAAAACAAAAGAACTCCGAAAGAATGAAAGTCTTCGCTGTCCAATAGTTCTGAAACCACTCGCCAAAATCTCTTAAAATGCCATTTTGAAGACATTCGCGAGGCAAATATTTTCCCCACTGCATCATTTTATATGTTTATGGCTGCATCGGAATGGCTTACGGAAAGTAATAGACAAAACCCATTTCAAAGGCAAATTTGTAAATCTTTGAAAAGTAAATCCAATATCTTTATTATGGATTTCACATTTTATTTTTCTTCCTGTACTTTAACAACGCTATAAAGCTAAGAAGAACTAATGCTACAAGAGATACGTGTGTTATAATATGTATATCCACAGCCATCTAAACACAAGGCCTGCTCGCTGATTTTCCGAAAACTGGTCACGTGATCTCTAAAAGGCGGTATTCTATTAAATTCAGTAAGGTGCCAAGATATTGATCTTCTTCCGATAGACTAAGTAATGAATGATCATATAATAATTCAAAGTGCTATTAAAAGTTTTAAACTTAAAAAAGAAATCTATTGCAGAACCTATAATTTTTATAGATAAAATTTTGGAAACTTCCAGTTTAAGCCTCTAATAGCAAATATATGTTCGAAAAAAATTCGTGTCATTCGAATGAAAAATCACAAAATCATTACATATATTACGTCAAATTTTCATTTTTTTAAATTCGTAAAAATTATAATGGAAATATTTTTAGCTACATAGTTTGAGGGTAAACAATATGGACTTTTCAATGATTTATGAATGTACTGAATAGGATGACTGTGAAAATGTAACGGATAATAAGAAATTTACTTTGTAGAAATCGTTATTGCTTAAAGAAAAAACATATATATGTTGCGATAAAGAAATAACTAGGCTATATGATTATTTTAATTCCTTGGGACTACTTAATTGGGTTTTCCTTGTTTTTTGGCGAAAAAATGGGCAATATTTACTTAATCCACCCAAACATTTTATTTTTTGCTTTTCTGACGACTTTAATCATTAATGCACACTGCGCCATCGTAATAGAATTATATACTCTTACTTAATTAAAAAAATCGACTTGAAAACCACACATTTATATTTATGTGCAGTTAATTCCTTAACAGTTTACAAACGCAAGAGATCCATATTATTAAAAATCAGCCGTAGTGAACCATTAATGGTTTGTTATATGTAATTTTTTAGGCATTGCCCACTTTTAAAGTATAAGAAAAGAGTTTCACAGGGAGAGTTGGGTGCAAATATCATATAAATTATAATATAGATACAGACTGTTTGGACACGGCGAGATCAGGAGAAAAATGTTATGAGGCCATACTTAAACCACTATCGGCAAGGTGGTGAGGGAACCCAGTTCTTTAGTCAAGCTCAATTCTTCTATAATGAATAGTTGAAAATTTTAGAATGTCAAAACTTTCAACAAAATTTTCATGATTGCCATTTTCCCAAGTGTCACCAGAAAATAAATGTAAAGGCTAAATAAAATTAGCCGGCTAATAGTTTTATAATTAATATCTCCCTTAATTAAAGCCTTAGGAAAATTAAAATTAGACCGTAATCTCCCTCTCTTCAAGAAATTCGAAACAAATTTCATCAAAATCGAATGAGAACTGTAGACGAAAGTGCACGAACGTATACAGATACACTTCTATATGTATACAAATTTACGAACTACTAAAATAAATAGAGAATGACAAAATATGAAAATTATACTTGCATAGATTTCTTATTGAAAATTTCCCGGCATGGAAAACCAAAGAGTATGTTGATTAAATTATGTATTTTTTTTACATTATACCTAAGCCAATAAAATAAAAAAATCAATATTCATTCATTATGAAAGGGAAAGAACAGTTTCATAGAATAACACATTCACGAACGGATAGAAATTTTTCCATTTTTAATACTTAGTATCATCTAAAATAAGGATGTCATGAACTTGTAATGTTAACATTAGGTTTACGATAGTTTCTTATATACATATCTGTACGAACACGCGTCAATTTTGGGAATGAACGAATACGTAAACACACAGAAAGAAATGTTATCACAAAGGCTGTTCCCACCTTTTTTAGACAATTTTTGGTTAGCATTAAATAAAAAACATTAGGTTTACGATAGTTTCTTATATACATATCTGTACGAACACGCGTCAATTTTGGGAATGAACGAATACGTAAACAACACACAGAAAGAAATGTTATCACAAAGGCTGTTCCCACCTTTTTTTAGACAATTTTGGTTAGCATTAAATAAAAAACATTAGGTTTACGATAGTTTCTTATATACATATCTGTACGAACAACACGCGTCAATTTTGGGAATGAACGAATACGTAAACAAACACAGAAAGAAATGTTATCACAAAGGCTGTTCCCACCTTTTTTAGACAATTTTGGTTAGCATTAAATAAAAAACATTAGGTTTACGATAGTTTCTTATATACATAATCTGTACGAACACGCGTCAATTTTGGGAATGAACGAATACGTAAACAACACACAGAAAGAAATGTTATCACAAAGGCTGTTCCACCTTTTTAGACAATTTTGGGTTAGCATTAAATAAAAAACATTTGTTGCTAAATAAATAACTGCAATTGTACTATGTTTCTAAAAGTCAAAATTAGCTTGAGAGGTTTGTTCTTATTCAAAATGGCGTTTTTAACGAAGCAGTGGTTCAAAAGCTATATTTATAATCTTTATAGAATTATTCTTACTCCGTTATCCATAAATGATGTTAGATTCATAGCTTTGTGAAATATAAAGCGTCGATCGGTAATATCATCAAAAACAAAGGAACAAAACAACTTCAAATGAAGCCACAATAGGATAAAAAATTTCAAACCAGTCTCCAAGGATTAAACGAAAATCTTCGACTATTGCAAAGTTACGTAGTTTAATGTTAAGAAAAAAATCCCCCTAGTCAAAGGACAGTTGCAATGTTCGGCGTAAACAAAATGATAAATGTTGACTTAAATTTTAAGAAAGAGAAAAGCCGCAATATGCATCGTCTTTCTTTAAAGCATATAGCTGAACGTAGGACACGCTGCAGAATTCTATATGAAAAATATTTATCTAAACAAAAATGGAAAAAAAATTGTCACAATTGGTGAATCATGGGTGTATTTAAATTATTACAACAAAAAATAGCCATTTATTATCATAAAAGAACAGACAAAAATTAAGTACATTTTTCAAAAACTCGAAAGAAAGTTTTTCTAAGGGATTCATGAGTTTTTTGCTGGTTTTTCATATAATGACAAGTGAAAAATAAAGAAAGCTGAAAAAATATCAAGATTAACTCCAAATACTATCAGGAACATATTTTATCGCCATTTAATTCTGAATGAAATACCATCGCTTTATCCGCTGTGCCATCAGTCTGTGGAACACCATCAAGACAAAGCTAGCAGTCACACATCAAAATTTACTGTAAATTTCCCCCAAAAAATGGAACAGAAAACCGGTATCAAGGCCATACACTTCATTGATATCCCTACAAAAATCTCCCGATGTATCACCTATCGATTTTTGTACTTTCGGACTTTTAAAAATCTGCATTATCCAAACGTCGTTCCACAACAACTACATGACTCTGGAAAGCTGTTCAAGAGGAATGGGATACAATACCTATTCAAAAGGCATTATTATCCTGGAAATTACAAGATAATTCAGAATAAGGGCTTTCCAAATAGAACATTTCAAACATAAGAATTTAATGTAATTTAGTTTTGTGACTACAATATACATCGTCTAAAAATGTGTGTGAATAGCCTCTGCATACACTATAAGTAAAAAATGAAAACATAAGATATATTGAGGTTCGCAATAATATTATTAAAAATATATCTAGTATTTTATTTTATTAATACTTTAACCGACCAACTAAAACCTTTAAAATCTCTCCACACTGGCATTGTACATTTCGTTCTTTATAATGTTTCTTATTGCTTGTTTGATTTCAGAAAACAATATCGGATAACAGATAGAAATATTGTCGCACATTCCTATTTCTTATTGTTGTAATGTTTGCGTGAGTAAACTAATCTACTAAAAATTTTGTCTAGATTACGATCGTGTCCAATTAGACGCATATCTATAGAGATAGGTATGCCACATCGAAATTTTATATATTTTAACACTTTTAAAGAAAATAGACTCCAATATATGTTTACCTCGTTCAATGGATAAAAGTCAGTACAAGAGATAAAATAAAAATGTAAAAGGTTTTAGTAATTTACCTTATAGAATTCGAAATGCTTCAAAATTATGCGTCACGTAATCCGAGTGTAATCCTAGTGTTTATAATAGATTCAAATATAAAAGCCCTGAAATATCGAGATTCAACCTAATAAAAAGTATATAGAAATTAAAAAAAAAAACCTAAAATCCTCGGCGCAACAGCTTCTCGCGGGTCAGGGCTAACGGTACCAAACTCCGTTTAAGTAACCAAGGTCCCTGGGGTGCGAAACATATGATCCGGTTAGGTGGTCAATCTTACGCGGAACTCTCAGTGTTTTGTTCCCAAGCAAGCTTGGGTCCTCAGTTCATCTATCCAATGAAGGGATGAAAGTCTGAGTTAACCTTGCCCAGCCCCGGGATAGAACCACGGACCTGTGTTGTGGGAGCTCGAAGCCCTAACCCAGCGCCACTGGGTTTCAAATATAGGAGTTATATAAATTATACTTTTCTCTACTATTTTTATTGTTCATGCTAACACATATACGCGGTAATGCTGCCAATACAGAAATAGATACTGCAAGACTTGTATAACATCAGATTTTGATATTGTGTTATTAGAACTACTGATAAAAATTACTCTGTTTTGATTTTAAGCTACAAAAAAGATTTATTTCTGAAAACATTAATATGCTTTCAGAAGCAATTCAAATGCAAGCTTTAAAAGCTAACAAAGCAACAGAAATGTTTATTGAATTTCTATGTGATTAAGAAAGTTTATTCAATTAAGATCACAGGAAAAAATCTTTTCAGTGACACGGATAGCTATTATTTTTTTATAACAAAGTTAGACAAAGAATATATTCCTCTGAAAAAAAATTAATTTAATAAAACTTAACCTGTTATCTTTTTTTCATTAGAGACTGGTAATATGTATTTTTATACATTGGTTAACAAAGTAGCAAAAGTATGAGTTCTCTTTTGATAAAACATTAAATAGTAGTAAAAAATTCAAAAGTAATTTATAAGATAAAGATACAATTTAGTCTTGATTAATTTCGTAAGTAAATTGTAGCTTTGGTATCTTTTGAAAAGAAAGTACAAAGTTACTAAAAGTTTACTAGAAATTTAAATTTATTCTTATACATTAATGAGTATCAGGAAAAGCAATAAATGACTTCAGTATTGTTGAGTTTAATGGTGGTGTTATTCTTTTTCGTGGAGAATTAAGATGTAAGATAATTGGCAATTATAGTGGCAGTTCTAAGTCAAGCCACAATAAACCCTTCACAGGTTCTTTAATCGATACACAAGGTAGCAGAAACAATTCAGAGCATTGAAATATTAGATTATATTAGATTATTTAAAGCAGTGATGAAAATAACAATTGTAAGATAGAGAAGAGTCACATTCTGAGCTTAAAGAAACATTTATTATTTTTGTCACTTGCTGACTTTGTCTAAAATAATCGACATCATGCCAAAAACAAAAAATTCTATAAAAGGGAAATATTTTTTCTCCAAAAAAAATGCGGATGACCTCTCCCAAAAAATTTGACCAAATGATGTCCACTCAACACCGCAGATGGCGAGGTGAATGGAAAAATCCCGCCAGCAGGAACCGAAGACGATCGCCAAAATTTAGCATGAGTAGGAAGAACAACCTAGGATTCTATGTCGTCCAGCAACACTCAAGCTGGACAGTGGTGGAAGACGGGGACAGCAAAACGGCAACCCACGGATGGTCAGCACTAGAAGATTAAAGGTTACTTGAACATGGACAAGCCCCATTCCATAAAATAAGGGGTGAGAATGCGGCAATTCCTGGTATTTCCTTTTAGATAGAATGTGGTTATACCACAAGTATCTTACACGCAAGTAATATACAAAGTTAGTTACATAAGGGTATAAATTTGAGGGGCGGAAAATGTTATTGAAAAATTGAGGTGTATAGACCAACGTACGACTAAAAAGTCACAAAATAACAGTACGTCAAACTATATATCGTCCTCAAAAGCTGTAAAATATATTCATTTGAGTAGTTTTAGGATTATTCATAGATTAAAAGATCAACTAAGCACAACTTTTTAGTAGCTTTTAAAGAGTATTTATAGAATATATAACTTTTCAGCAGGTTTTTTTAAATATAATTTTTCTAGATTTTCCATCTGTATGTATACATTGTGATATGTAGTTATTATAAATGTGTATGACAAATTGACAATAATTGATAAAAAAGAATTTTATAAAGAGTTACTTTGCCTTCTGTGTAGAAATGCAATAAGTAGTGATAAGTCTTGTACTTAAAAATCTTTTTGTATGTTCTGATTTGTTCCATATCATGCTGGGAAAGATCTTGGTGTTTGAGGTAAACATGCTCAAATGTTTGCCTGTACTAAAATCTTTCCCTTGGGACAACTTCAATGTTCTTGAGTGAAGAAGTAGCATGAAGAA
Organism: Pardosa pseudoannulata; assembly: GCA_032207245.1. Classification (NCBI taxonomy): domain Eukaryota; kingdom Metazoa; phylum Arthropoda; class Arachnida; order Araneae; family Lycosidae; genus Pardosa; species Pardosa pseudoannulata. Next base: position 107,030,263 of record CM063509.1, read on the forward strand.
GGATCACAGACTTAACAGAATTGGAAATCACTTTTATTTTCTGGAGTAAATAATTGCTATATACAAAGGGATTCTAATATCAGAAAACAATTCGAAATGTAAAGGATTGATGCTTGGATAACATATCACGATGATCACAGTCTTAAAAAAAGAATTAAATATTCTCACACGATGGGGAGGCTTTTCCAGGGTGCAACGCGAACCCAATCTATCCCCCGTTCGGTGTCCGAGACCCTGCCGTTCCTTATATGAGCGGAC